>BSBK01009622.1:40000-87500 GCA_027943335.1 Chamaecyparis obtusa | reverse complement strand
CGAAAACTAGAAATAGAACTATGAAATGCAAAATGGAGAATCCCATTAATATTGCACTAGCATACAACCATTTTCCCTCTCTAATCTCAATAGAATGACCCCATTTCCACAATCTTTCTAGGCATCAAACCCATTACCTCATAACAGAGAAAACCTTGCCAATGCAAATGACCGACAGCAAACTGAAGTCATTCAATTCCCATAAAGCATGTCGTAGCTGCATTAAATTCCAAACTTATCTTTCACTACCACCTTCACTAAGCACAACGATAGTTGTCACCCGCAGTACACATACTTACCGAGAACTCCCACTTAAACATGCTCAGAGTTAAATCACATGTGCATATATAACCAAATCCCAATACACATTCAAACATAGCAAAACAAATATCTTGGCACAGTGAACTTACTATGACATAGCCACATTAAATCATAGTTCACAAAACCATAGGGAGTATTTCAAAGCCATAGCCAAAGTTAAACAATTTACTAACCTTAGCTTGTTAACCATAATACAAAGAATGTTAGGATATTACTAACACCCCTACTAAACTTAACACATAACTTACTACTAACTCATTCTAACATTTAAAATTATTTATATTCTTTTAAATTTAAGTTTCCATAAAACAAATAGCATTAACATAATAAAATTTATTTAAACACTAACACTAACCATATAATTAACCATATTTTCCTTCACGATAACAGACTAAAATAACATCAAAATTCTCATTAATGAAAACTTAGTTGGAGAATAGGAATTCATCATTCCTTCCTCCTAAGTGACACAAATTTCCAAGTACCAAAAGTAAACAGAGAAATCGATAGTTCAAAAAAATACAGTATCTGCAACTATCTAATTAGATAAGAAAGATCCAATGTCATAGTCTAACCAAAGATTAACAATTAATTGTCAAGCTAAATATCCATAATCTGTCTAAGATATAATTTGAAGTTAAAAAAAGCTATAAATCCACTCACAACCAAAATAGTCTGAACATAAACAAATCTGAACCAAGACATAAATCCACCCTAGAAGAACCAAATAAGATGCAGAATTAGAAACCAAGCCAGAAGCAGATAGGGGCATGACACCCTCCCCCACCAACTTAGGCTTACGCCTGGAAGCCTATAAACAAGTGAGGATGTGCTGCTTTCATTACCCCAGCATCTTCCCATGTAATAGATGTATCATCATTGAGATCCCATAACACTTTTACTTGCTCGACCTTGCGACCTCTAAGGTTTAGTTCTCTTTGCTAGATAATCTGCACTGGTTCCAACATCAGTTGACCATCTACCACCTGTAAATCATTCCAATTTAGAATGTGAGCAATGTTAGGAATATACTTCCTCAACACAGATACATGGAATACATCATGGATTCATGAAAGACTGGGAGTTAAAAGCGAGTCTGTAAGAAACTAGACCAACACGTTCCAAGATCTCAAATGGTCCCACAAACCATGGAGATAGTTTAGATCCCTTACCATCCCTAATAGGACTCTTCTGAGGCCTAACTCAAAGAAATACCTTATCCCCAGCCTCAAACTGACGCTCAATCGTATGCAGATCAACATACTTCTTCTACCTGTCCTATGCTGTAGAAAGATGTTCTCTGACATGTTTTACCTATTGCTCCAAGTCTTGAAGCATCTCAGGACCCTAGAATAATTTTGTCCAAAGATTATCCTAGCTCAAGGGTGTTCTACATGGTCTCCACCGTACAGAGCCTGAAAAGGAGCCATACCAATAGAGCTATGATAACCATTGTTGTATGCGAAATCCACAAGGTGAAGATACTCTTCCCACTTACTTTCTCTATCCATAACGTACATCCTAAGCATGTCTTCCAATATCTGGTTGACACGCTCAGTCTGTTCGTTAGTCTCGGGATGATATGCTAAATTGAAATTCAGCTGAGTACCCAATTCTCACTGCATAGATCTCCAAAGTGAAGATGTAAAGATTGAATCCCTATCAGATATGATCTTCTTAGGAATACCATGTAATTAGACAACTTGCTCCATGTATATCCATGCTATATATGTTGCATTGTAAGAAGACCTTACGGAATGAAATGGGCGACTTTAGTTAACCAATCAACTACAACCATGATTGCATCATGACTCCTGGCTATAAGTGGTAATACCACTATGAAGTCAATGGATATAGTATCCCATTTCCACTCTGGTACACTGTGAGACTACAACAAACCTATTGGATGTTGATGCTCCGCCTTCACTCTCTGACATTCCAAACACCTAGCCACAAAGTCTGCAAACATCCCTCTCATACCTGGCTAGTGATAGTACTGTCTAAGATTGGCATGCATCTTCTTCACACCAAGGTGCGCTAAATATGGTGCCTTATGTGCTTCAATCATAACTAGATCCTGAAGATCCCCATTCTCTAGCACATAAACACTACCTCGGTACCTCATGAGTCCATCAGTGCTGATAGAGTAGCCCTCAAAGCGACCCTCTAATAGACTGCCACTGTCAATCACTACTTTGACATCTAAGAACCAAGGATCCGAAGACAAGTTTTGAAGTATTCTATCCTTAAGATCCACTGTGAGGGTTAATGAAGAAAGTTCGTGACGTCTTCTGCTAAGTGCATCAGCCACTTTGTTTTCCTTACCCTACACGTACTTCACTTCAAAGTCATATTCACACAAAAACTCCATCCATCTGCACTGATGAGCATTTAGATTGGTTGTGTGAATAAATACTGAAGACTTCTATGATCTGTATGCAACTCAAAATGTTGACCCAATAAGAAATGTCTCCATTTGGTCAATGCATGCATTACAGCTGCAAGCTCCAAATCATGCGTAGGATAGTTGACTTCATGATCCTTTAATTTCCTAGATTCATGAGCAATGACTCTACCATCCTGCATCAACACTGCTCCTATTCCATCTAATGAAGCATCCATACAAACAACAAATGCCTTGATAGATCAGGTACTGCTAACACTGGAGCACTAGTTAAGCATTCCTTGAGATGCTAAAATGCTGCTTTGCACTCCTCTATCCAAATGAATTTCTTTCCCTTTCTCTAAAGTGATGTGATGGGATGAGCTATTCAAGAGAAAATAGCTACAAATCTTCTATATTAGCTAGCTAATACCATGAAGCTTCACACTTCTGAGACATTGGTAGGCACTGGCCACTCAACAATTGCCCTAATCTTGGCCGGATCCACAGCTATACCCTCTCGTGTGATAATATGACAAAGATAGCAAATGTCAGTTTTGAAAAACTCACACTTCTCGAGATTGGCAAAAAGCTGGTTCCTGCGAAGACATTCAAAAACTAGTCTCAAATGCTGCTCATGCTCTTCAAAGGAATTTGAATACACAAGGATGTCATCTAGAAACACCATGACAAACTTGTCAAGGAAAATCTTGAATACACTATGCATTAAGCTCATGAAAACTGATGGTGCATTAGTTAGCCCAAAAGGTACTACTGTGAATTCATAATGCCCATATTTGGTATGAAAAGTTGTCTTGTGGATATCAGCTTCTTGAATCCTTAGTTTGATGGTATCTAGATTTGAGATCAATTTTGGAAAACACCTTAGCACCCTTCACTTGATCAAAGTAGTCATCGATGTGAGGCAAAGGATATCTATTCCTGATGGTCACTTTATTTAGTTCCCTGAAGTCTATTCACAGCCTTAAAGAACCATCCTTCTTTTTGATGAAGATAACAGGTTGCTCCCCAAGGTGAGACCACTAGGTCTTATGAGCCCTTTTTCCAGTAATTCCTCAAAGTTGAACCTTCAGTTCCACTAACTCTTGAGTGGTACATACGGTAAGGAGTCTTAGAAATAGGCTTGGTACCCAGGCAAAAGATCAATCCTGAAATCTATTTCTCTTTTAGGAGGGATTCCCAGAATCTCGGTAACAAAGATATCTGAAAACTCCTTCAAAATTGGATGATTTAAGATGGTACCTAGAAGAAACTAGTTCATCAAAGTCATTGATAGAAACAACAAACAGTTTGCATCCCATACGCAAGCACCTCTTGAGTTGTTTGGCAGAAGAAACGGTCCCTAACTAAAATAGGTCTCTTAATACCTAAAAAGTACTTGGTTGTTCCAAAATCATCAATACATCTGATGATCTTTTCTCTGCAATCAATGACAGCCGAATGCTGGTCCAGCCAATCCATTCCTAAAATAACATCATACGAACCCAAAGGAATAACTCTAAGGCTAACTGAAGTAGTAAAAGCCTTAAGTCAAATCTTACAATCTACAACAACTAACCCTGTTTCTACCTTAGATCCTGATGCCAACTCAACTTGCCATGCCCACCTCAGCTTTATTAATAGGAATACCGCATTGCTTAACCAAATTTGAACAAATAAATGAGTCGGTGGCCCCGGAATTGAACAAAATGGAAATTTTCTTACCTTGGCAATTACCTTTTGTTTTGATTACGGTATTCTGATGATTAGCCTTCCTTTGATCTATGGTAGCAAAAAATATGATGGTTCCTTCCAGAATCACCTACAGTGGCCTCAGAACCTGCTGCCCTAGATCTACCTTGGTTGTTGCCACGAAGGGGACAATTCCACTGAAAATGACCCAACTGCCCACAGTGGTAACATTTCGCCCCTCTCTTGATACTCTTTTGCTACACTGAATTTTCTAGAGGAGATACATTGCTCTGCTGCCCACTTTGTGAAGACAAAAAGGATTTGGGCTGCTTAGGTACTTTGAAACTCTTGTTAGACTTAGAGAACTTTCCAAACTTCCTTTTCATGAACTTGCCACTAGAACCACCTGAAGCTGCCCTTGAATTACCTTGAGAAAATCTCTGGTTCTTGCTACTATTCTAAACAAGAGGATTTGCTGCACTCTTGATCGCACCTCCACTGAAACCTGACTTCATCTCAGTCAATTTAGCTTGATTAGAGGCTTCTTGCACATTTTTAGGCTTGAAAGTACGCACTTCTTCTCCAATTTTGGGATTTAATCCCCTAGTAAAATGTTGTACTAATGGCTTTTCATGTTCAGCCCAACCGAAGTACTTCTTCAACTCAAAGAATCTCCTCTCATACATATCCACTATAGCATTACCTTGAGAGATATTGAAAAATTCCTCAGATCTGGCCTGCTGCTAGTATTCTGACATGAACCTCTCATGAAACCTTTCAACAAACAATTCCCAAGTGACTTGTGAAATGTTGACTCTGAGATGCTCAAGTTCCATGTTCCACCATATGGAAGCAAAGGATCTGAGCTACATAACAGTCCAGCAAACTCTAACATTACTCTAATAATCATGGAGTATAAAACATCTTTCGATGTTTAGCAGCCATGCTTCAGCAGTGGTACCTTCCTCAGTTCCATAAAAGATAGGTCCTTTGAACTTAGAAAGGTCCTTCAACTAAGCCCTTGCAACAGGATTCTTAGCAACAGCCAGGTTTGCATTAGGAACTTGAACCACATTAGCATTTGCATTCGCTCCCCCACTGGGAACATTGTTCCTAGCTTTAATATCATCAAGGCTATTAAGTATCCATTGGAGAACTTAAGCCTGAGGTTCTCTCTGATCACCTTGATCAGCTCCAAACCCACCTTGGTGATCTTTCCCTCTACCATGGCCACATCCTAGATGTCTACCCCTACCTCTGCCAACTCCAACATCAACTGGGTCACCGCACCCACGGGCACCTCTTGTGATAGGAGGCATGCTCAAGACCTTAAATAATAAAAGAGAAAGAAAATCATTAACGAAAACAAAGAGATATAACCCCTTTTCTAAACCCTGAGCCCCTAGTGTTCAAACTAGGGCTCTGATACCAATGTAACACCCCATAAGACTAAACTAAATAAAAGAAAACTACAAGTGAACCAAATGAAATTAACCTAAACAGCACAACAATTTTTTTTATTAACAAGGTACAACTTAGCACCGAATTTACAATTCAACTGACATAATCAGTTATTTGAATATCCAAGGTAATCAATTACATGAGAGTATATCAATATACTCAACATTTAATACATATGTACTAAGAGTTCCAGAATGCATCTAATTGTCCCAAGATATCCTAAGCACTATTCTGA
This sequence comes from Chamaecyparis obtusa, assembly GCA_027943335.1. Taxonomy (NCBI): domain Eukaryota; kingdom Viridiplantae; phylum Streptophyta; class Pinopsida; order Cupressales; family Cupressaceae; genus Chamaecyparis; species Chamaecyparis obtusa. The sequence continues at coordinate 81,408 of BSBK01009622.1, read as the reverse complement.
TAACAAGTAACTAGGCAATAATCTATTTTCCATAAATCTTTACAGCAACTAACCATTCCCACAAAAACATTGTTTTCCTCATCTAGAATCCTAAAAACACCAGAATAGAAAACAACCACAAACAAACAGGGCTTAGTCAAAAAGACTAAGATGATGGAATACATCCAAAGCATCTGCATCATACAGGTTAGAACCTTAACAAAATAATTTGAACCATACAAATAAAAAATAGACATATTTCATCATTAACAGGAAGCATTTCATTTCTATTCAATAGAAATATACAAGTACTTCATTTCATTTTCAATAGAAATAAACTCGCAAAGAAAATGACAAGGTGATGATCCACTAGCTTTGGGTATCTACATAAGAATCAATGATCAGTAACCAATAGGAAACTTGAATAATTCATTATGCCAGCCTTATTCTTTCCAAGCAATAAGGTAAAACCATTCCGTTACTTCACCAACATGTGCAAGTAATCAGGGCAACATATTTTATCTTTTTAAATGAAACCCATAGCCCATGAATTATTAAATTATCACTTAGTAATTAACTGACAGATATTCTTTCGCCTTCAGGCTCTAGACAAAAGTCAGCTTCCCATTCTAAGGATCACACTTGCATTATCTCAAAACACTTCATACTACCAAAAATAGCTAAACCATAGTAAAATCTGAATTACCAATTCAACTATTAATGTTTACTTAACAACTGAAATCCTTAATACTAAAACAACCATTTAAAATTTCCACATACATCCATGAAACATCTTTCCAAAATAACCACAACAAAGCATCTTCTTTTCATCACTGAAAGAATAACTTAAGAAATAATTTCCAATACTATCCTTAGTAACTCAAACAATAATAATATCCAATTCCTAACATCTAATTGCAATATTATAATAGATAAATGGAAACATCCAATTCTATTGTCAACTGTTTGATACAATAATACCTAAAAATCAATTCCATTTTTCTGTCACATTTTAACTGACATAGTTATTTGTGATTCCATAGAAAGTTAACAATCAACTCATATACCAAAGAATAATGCAAAATTACACATTAACTACATATTTACCGCCCGTATAAAAATGCACTTGTTTCAATTATGTTATCTCTGTTACCAAGTACATACTTGTAGGCATACACACATATATATACATATGTATATACACTCACAGTATGTGTATATACATATATACATAGACGTTCCTACAAATATATATATGTATGCACATACTTATAGGCTTACACACATATATATACATATGTAGATACACTAATGGTGAATTATATATATACCCACACATATATATATATACACACACACATATATATATACATGTAGATCCACTCACATATATATATATATATATGTAGATACACTCAATTACTGATACAACTCCAAAATCCCGTAGATAGAAAATCTACTGCAATAGTAGCTATCAAATAGCCTTCAGACCAAAGTCATAACCAAATCTTTGAAAGAAACAATGTGACAGTAGAGGCTTTCACTATAGACCCCACATTAACCGAGAATACCATAATAACAATAAACAAAAACTATGTTCTATTTCCTACTATAGCACGATCATCTAAAAGAACACTATTCTTAATAAAACTTACCAATAGACCCAACAATCCTCAATAACAACAACTACAGTATATAATAACCAGAACTTAATCCCCTCTTTCTAGAGCATAGAACTATGGACGGTCATATGAACCACTAACACCAGAGGCTGATACACAGATAATAAGATGACTATACTCAACATAACCTCGTGGTAACCAAATCTCCCATCTCTCGAGCCCAACACTACAAGCTACTGGATAGAGATAAGCACTCTAAAAAACCTCCAATCATGACATAACAGAGCTTACCTATACCAAGGCTCGATAAAGGCAGGTAAGTCAACTACAACATTCAATTAGTGGGCATCAAAATAAACATTTACTACGATTACTCAACCAAAATGAACAATCAACTTAGAAATTATGAAGTCGAATAGAGGATACAAAATCACATAATGTTCCAAGATTGACAAAAATCTTCTCACTATGGTTACTCACCAATTCTAACCTAGGAATCCATAGAACCCGATATCTATACAAAATAGAGAAGCCACAATAACCAGAAGTCTCAAACCAAATTGCCTGGAAAAAAGACCAAATACTAATACTAGCACAAACTATTCCTGAACACAAAATAACATACCAAAGACTCGGTAAAACTGATAGCAGAGATGCGACAGCTTCACAGCCTTAACTCTCCAATGTTACTTTCTTACACACTGCATTGTAGTTCTCGTGACTGAGATCATGACAACTAACATGAAATAGTGAAATACAACAAACCCCCAAACTCAGGAAACCCTACGCTTCCATATTCCTATAATAATAGTATCACCATTTTGACAACCCCAAAACCATACTTCTAATTAAATAAACCGAAAACACACAACCCAAATTCCAAATTTCAAACAGTGAACATAAACACTGCAATGTGCAAAACCATACATTTCGAAAGACATTTCTATAGTATACAAGAAACATTTTTATCATAGTGCATAACTTGAATAGAAACCATTTTAATGAAATTTTATAAACTAGATTCATAAAGAAAGCAAGAGTTGAGTTAGAGAATGCCCCTGCCTTTATTACAGAGTGGGGGTGTTCTGAACTTGAAGTTGAAACCAAAGACCTCGCTCCCAACTGGCGATCTACACAAAATCCAAACCCTTGCTCAGAAAAGCTAAACCCACTAAAAATGTCCAAGAACCAAGCAATGAAACCAAGCACCCCATGACAGAGCTCATTTCATAAGCACCAAAAACTGAATAGTGCTTCCAAATGATAGCTCAAAAACTAGAAATAGAACTATGAAATGCAAAATGGAGAATCCCATTAATAATGCACAAGTATACAACCATTTCCCTTTCCAATCTGAATAGAATGACCCCATTTCTGTAACCTTTCTAGGCATCAAACCCATTACCTCATAACAGAGAAAACCTTGCAAATGCAAATGACCAACAGTGAACTGAAGTAATTCAATTCCCATAAGCATGTCGTAGCTGCATTAAATTCCAAACTTATCTTTCACTGCCACCTTCACTAAACATAGTGACAGTTGTCACCGCAGTACACATACTTACTGAGAACTCCCACTTACACATGCTCAGAGTTAAATCACATGTGCATATAACAACCAAATCCCAATACACATTTGAACATAGAAAAACAAATATCTTGGCACAGTGAACTTACTATGACATAGCCACATTAAATCATAGTTCACAAAACCATAGGGAGTATTTCAAAGCCATAGCCAACGTTAAACAATTTACTAACCTTAGCTTGTTAACCATAATACAAAGAATGTGAGGATATTACTAACACCCCTACTAACTTAACACATAACTTACTACTAACTCATTCTAACATTTAAACTTATTTATATTCTTTTAAATTTAAATTTCCACAAAACAAATAGCATTAACATAATAAAATTGATTTAAACACTAAAACTAACCATATAATTGACCATATTTTCCTTCACAATAACAGACTAAAATAACATCAAAATTCTCATTAATGAAAACTTAGTTGTAGAATAGGAATTCCTCATTCCTTCCTCCTAAGTGACAAAAATTTCCAAGTACCAAAAGTCAACAGAGAAATTGATAGTTCAAAAAATACAGTATCTGCAACTATCTAATTAGATCAGAAAGATCCAATGTCATAGTCTAACCAAAGATTAACAATTAATTGTCAAGCTAAATATCCATAATCTTTCTAAGATATAATTCGAAGTTAAAACAAATCTATAATCCACTCACAACCAAAATGGTCTGAACATAAACAAATCCAAACCAAGACATAAATCCACCCTAGAAGAACCAAATAAAGATGCAGAATTAGAAACCAAGCGAGAAGAAAATAGGGGCATGACATCTCATAACTAATCTTTTGAAAAGATGTCTTGGCTGAAAGACATTCTTCCAGTTGCCCTTCAATAGTGCTCAAGTTTATAGAAACGTGCTCTCTTAAAAGAGTGAATCTCTTTAGCTTCCTGTCCTTTTCATCTTGCAAAACTCTTATTTCATCATAAATCTTGTGGATTTTCTTCTGAATATCAAATATCTTCACATTGGGGCTTGAAAGAAGGTTTGTCTCATTCTGAATTTCTGCTTCCTTCATCTTCTTCTTCTAAACTTCCTCTACTAATAAGTTCTCTAATTTTGTACACTGAATGTACAAGGATTTTCTTCTTTCTAAATTCTTTCTCAAGTCCTTTATGCAGATGTCAAGGTTATTGATATCATTCTTGATATTTTGACTAATGTCCAAAAGAGTTTTGGCCTCATAAGCTACTTGAGATTTCATCTTTTCTATATTAGATAAATTTGTAAATTCATCATCAAAAGTATTCATCACTTTATTTTCTCTTTCCAAAGGGTCATCTTTTACAATTTGTGTAGTAATAATGCCTTGTAACTTCTCAGTAAGCTCCTTCAGGCATCCTTCAAGACTCTTTAATTTCTTGTTCTTTCTGATGATCTTTTTCAAAGATGCGATCAATTTCATCTGATCATCATCATCTACTTCCTTTCCCAAATTCTCAATCATAGAACCAATCTAAGTTTTCTTGCCAGTCTCAAGTGTAAGACTGATTTCTTCTTGAGTGGGAATAGGTACTTGTTTCTCTGTCACTTTAGGTTCTACAATTTTGGTTTCTATCTTCTCTTCTCCTTTGATACTATCCTCCTCTTCAAAAGCTAAATTGTCAACAATGTTTTCAATATTCTTGAATAAGTTATCATCACTATCCAAGGTGATCTTTGTTCCTTCAACATTCATGGCTTCATCCTCAATATTTATGGCTGATGGAGAGGGAATGTCCTTTTGTTCTGCTTCTTCTACTTGATCTTTAGATTCTGTTGCAACTGATGATTCTCCAATATTCTCTGTCATAACCTTAGTGATTTCTTGCTCTTTTTTTGTGTTAATTTCTTCATATCTACCTCCCATAATATGAATAGTTCTCTTCTTGGTTCTCAGATGGGTGTTTAGATTCTTCATGATATTTTTGAAGTGTTCTTCATCTTTCACAAAACAAAGTTTTCTCACAAGATTTTCTCTAATAGTTATGTCTTCTTCTGATGCTCTCTTCTTTCTATTTACAAGTTTCTTGTACAAGTCATCAGCTATCTTACCCTGAATTGTATCAAATTTCTTATCAGATAAAATGATAGACTTCACCACTGCATTTTCTAGATTTAGTCTTTTTGCATAATCATAGAGATCATAATATTTGTTCATCTTTGAAAAGTCTCCATCTTGAATAATCTATTCATTAACCTTTTCAATTCTAGGTTTCCAAGTTTTCTTCTTAACAAGAGTGTCTTCATCATCTTTGATTTCTGCAATTTCCCTTTGAACTAGTGGCACCTTGATGTCTTCTACCTCTTACTTGGTCTAGTAGAAATCTATTTTATTATTTTGCTAGGTGTGGAGGAGGTTGATCTAGTTGATTTTCTTTTTTCTTGATCCTTCTCTATTTCTTCCACTTTCACCTTAACTTGTGTTTCCCCTTGTTTTACTGGAATTGATGATAAAGGTGGTATAGACAAAACTTCCTTTTGTCCAATTTCTCTAACTGCTGCTGATGTTTTCTTGGTTACCAAGAACTCATGTTCAGTCATCCCTGTATCTTTTAGAATTTTCTTGATTGTACTCTAAACTCTTTTCTTTGATTGTTTCTCTTCAAGGATGGTCTTTGTAGAGTTGAAGTTCTCCTCAAAGGTTCCAAACCATTTTTTGTGAATATCCATCTTGCACTTAAGTAGTCTACTCACATATTCTTCTATCTCAATCTCAGATATTTCATAGCCAAGAGGGTCTATGAACTCCATTCTAGGTTCTACTACTTCAATGTAAGTAAAGTCAATATCAACCATGAAACATATCTCATTTTTATATTTCTCCACAAGGGATTATGGGATCCTTGATCTGCTAGACATCAAATTATGAAATGTTTTAATTACCAACACTGCACTTTCCTTTACTTTATCAATAACATGCCTCATATACACTTGGTTAATCCTTTCCTTTGTAGTTTGGCCATCATTCTAGTCATTTTCAATGGTGTATGAAAATCTTCTCAATAAATGAAAAAACATATAAGTGATTAAAGATGAGAATCTAAATGATGAATACTTAGTCTTCTTTATCTTTTCCAAATTCTCAAACAACTGAATTCTCAAAATCTCACACATGTCAACTTGTACTTTATAAACACACATCAAATAAGCCACATGTATCATTCTAGCTACCATGTCACCCTCTCTCAAGTTAGCCCAAAACTTAGTTGTTAGGATCTTACACAAGTATCTGACATCATCTTGTTGTATCTTGCTAATTACTATCCTCTGCCATTGTAGGATGAATTTGTGTTGTCTATGACTATTTTCCTCATGTTTTTCTCATTCAAAGGAATGGCTCCAGTTTTAGATAGTCCTATTACCTCATGAATTAAGTCAGCTGTGATATTTATCACTCTGTCATCTAACCAAAACTTTCCATTGTGAATTCTGCTTAGGATTATCTTGGTACATTCTTCATTGTCAAAATCATATTTTAAAGCATACTTAATGATCTCATTATCTTTCAAATGCTCAAACCCTACTTTCAATGACATGTCCTGATTATAGATCTTTTGAGATTCCTTAGTGAAATCACTATCACTAATAGTCTCTAGTTTACATCCCAAATAACTTCTAACATTCTCTAGATGTAAAAATCCATCTGGTACGAATGATAAAGCTAACCTAGGATCATCTTCCAAGGGTTCTACTAGTTTCCTTTTCATTTTAGGTCTATTCTTATCTTTGACATTGTGAATCAAAGAAATATCCATGATTTCCTCTAATTCCTTAACTGATTTAAAGATCTACCAAGTAAAATACCTCAATTCTGTGATTTAGGGCTTGTGTAGATTGGGCACAAAAATTCTTCACCAAATCCTTGAAAAATACTTCCAATCAGTGCTCTTCAATCTCCTTAACAATTGTATTGGCTTTGATGATCAAATAATACCATTCATGACCTTTTATCATTTCAATCTCACTTAGATCTGACATCGCATTCAATTCTTTTGCCGCTTCTTTCCAAAAAGTTGATTCTGTTAACTTGCAAAACTTAAAACTTCTCACGATCTCACAAAACATAATATTTTCTTTGCACTTTTAACCATAACATTAGAACATCATATAATACCTTGCATTAATTGCGCAAGACTCAATTCATCATATATCAATCTCTACACTAATCTAAGTTCCTATTTTACTGTAATTTTCATGAATTAAGTACTTTGAGATGGGTCAGGTAAAGATTCATTCTTACCATTTAATATTTCACCTTTCTGACTGCCTTCAGTGCTAAATATGTCTCCTTGATTTGTTCTTTTAACAAACTTCACTTCATCTAAATTAGTACAACATCCTTTTTGACTATTCCTTGCATCTTCATTTCTTCTTGCATGACTTCTAGGGTTAGGATTGGTATGAAAGACTCTATTGTTCATTCATAAAAACCTTTTTGTATGTCCAATCTTATTACATATCTGACAAACTATTCCATTGTTTCCATATCTTGCTCTAGGTTGATTGATCTGTGATCTACAATTTCTAGCAATGTGTCCAACTTTGTTGCATCTATAACATACTACTCCATTTTTTATGTTCATATCTTCAGTAGGTTTCTTATCTGCATGGTTAGTATTTCTAAACATTCTACTATTATTTTTATTCTCAACAAATTTATGTTTTTTGCATTCAATAGCTTTATGTCCAAAACCATGACAATTATAACAATAACCATTAAGAGGTTTAAATTGCTTACCTATGCAATCTCTCTTCATATGACCAACAGTATTACAAGAAAAACATCTACCTTTGAATTCTCTTTGCATACCTTTAGGTGATTCCTCTTGCTTAGGTGGTTCTTCTTCCTTAGGTGTATCTTCAGATTTTTTAATCTTATCAGACTTCTTCTCATCTATGCTTTTAGATATTTTCAGATCCAGTTCCTTGCTTTCTTCATTTTCTTTAAAAGTGTTCAATCCAAGAACAGTTTTATCATAGAATGGTTTTTGATAAGATATTTTTTCATCAATCTTCTCATTAGTTGAATATAGTCTTTCAAGTTGCTGCTTAGATTGAGTCAGTTCTCCTTTCCAAATTGCATTGTATTTCTCAAGTTCAACATACTGCAAATTGACTTTCTCAAGTTCAGATGTTACTTTACCAAGTTTAGATTTTTTCCCTTCATTTTCATGCTTAAGATTTTCATTCTTAGATTTCAGATTTTCTTCATTCTTTCCATTTCAATCTTTCAGACTTAGCTTCAGATTTTCTATCTTCAGTTCATGTTTAAGGATCTCATTTTCTTTTTCTAAGTTTTCATCACAATCTTCAATGTGAATTTTGAATTCCTTTTTAGATTTTAGATCTTCCAAATTCTTTTTCAATTTCTCAATGAGGTTCTTTGCATCATCATATTTTCCTTTCAGAGTATCTCTTTCTTTAGTAAGCATATTAATATGTCCAAGAGCTTCTTCAAGGTTCTTCTTTAGCTGATCCATATCCATAGAGATCTTACTCAAGCTGGTAGGCTTTCCTTGAATGGTTCCTTTCCGAGTAACTAAGCTCTGATAACAATTGTTAGAAATAGGGAATACTGAGAGGTGGGGGTGAATCAGTATTCTAAAAACTTCAACTTTTTCCCAATTATGGATATAACAGATTATCTTAACACATGCATAACATAGAAAGCTAAACAACATTCATAGCAATAAAAAAAAAAAGAACTCATAATACATTATTTGTTCTCGAGGAAACCCTTGCCAAGGGAAAACCCCGGTGGGGATGGTACCCACAAAACTCCACTAATCAAAAGTATCCTATTAAGGATGTTGACCCTATTAGGAGTCTATTACATGCATATAGTGTCTTAGTCTTGATTAAGTGACTATAGGCCTTGTTAGAAGTCTCAACCCTATTAGGAGTTGGCAGTACAAAATGTGATTACCAGATAAGCCCACTGCCCAAACAAGTAATATACAATATTCAATGATTACAAAAATAGGTCAAGGTACATAACCTTATACTGCTTGCATCAATATTTCTTCACTGCTATTTCACTTTCACTATTACATTTGCATATTCATTACTTCACTTTACAATTACATCCTTACATATCTTATACAAGTTATTAAGATTAATAATGTTCCAGTTCGCTATCATATTATAAAAATCTTTATCCAAGGTTTAACATCTAGGATGTCCTTCCTTTATATTTTTAAGTCATTATTTTGATAAACAAAATAATCCCTCAATTCTTTATCAATTCTGTCTTCATATTCTATCATGTCGGCTTATCACTGTCTTTAGTAAAACTATCATAACTTCTTCCATACATGTTGTACAGACTTGCACTCTGAGGTGAGTCTTCAATAGTCACCATAGTGTCTATGTTCAAGTGCGCAAGCACTAAACTTACTCCATTCAACATCACCAATCAAAACTATCTTCGGGTTAACTGGCAAAAACACATTGTCTTATACTTAGACAATTTTGCATTGTGCTCTGACATACTAGCTCTCTGACCTGTGTGATCTTCATGTAGATCATATGTTGTCATAATGAAACATCTATGTAACCAACTCAGCCAAATTACCAACAAATCTTGCTTCTTCTTCTTCTTCTTCTTTTCCTCTTTGTAGTCCTTTCAGAAGTGTTTGAGTTATAGTAAATCAATGGATAATTTTTTTAACAAGAGCTACAAGTAGAATATCATTTTGGCTTATAGTTTTCCCACAAAGGGTTGATGATTTCCTCACTTCATCTTTTAAGGTGGTGATTATTCTTCAAATTTTTGTGTCTCGTATAATATCACTTTCAAGAACAATGGAGAATTTTTGTAAAAGAAAAAGTGATGTCATTGGTTTTTGGTCTAATAGCTATCTTGAAAGGCTCTAAATGAATTCATTTGAAGATCAATCTTGTTGAGAGGAAAAATCTTACACCATGAGGAATGAGGCTGAAAAAATAGGTAAGGGGAGGAAAGGTAAAGGGACCATCAGCATAAATGCAATTAAACAATGAGGGACAAAGGTAGGAGATGCATCCATGTTGAGATATGTTTTGGGTGACTTTGATAGAATAGGTACAGATTTCAGCTTAAGGCTTGTACTTCCTATTGAATTATTAAATGATTATTAACTTACAAAATTATGGAGATACATGTATTTCCACCAATATATTTTGTTTTAAATGATTTTGAATTGACTAAACACTTTTGTTGAATTGATCTTAAAAACCTAAAGTTTGTTTCACCTCCTCTAATTTGCTATCTCTAAAAGGTTAACAAATTTTTGAAGGCTAGAAGCATAAGACCAAATCATTTCTATTGGAAATGCCTATCGATTACTTATTATTCTCCTTGACATTTTTGTATAGCTGTTAAAGTGTCCAAAATTATGAAATAAAATAGATAAGAATAACTTTGTCTGAAAACCAAAACAAGGAAACATATTAAAATATTTACTCAATATCATGAGATAGGAAAACTATATAAAGAACTCAACTCAACTAGAGGAACCATCATTTCTCACTTGTAATTACCATGGGTTACTATATCTCTTAGCCTTTAGAGCCACCTGTTAAACCAGTGGAACCTTCAAAGTGACCTCTTCAGAAGCCTCCACAACAAAGGCCTTCATAGAAACCAATTTTTTAGTTGCCTCCTTCACAACCAATTGGTTATAGTATTTAACCGTGTTAATAGAATCCATGATAATTTTATTATAGTCACACTCCATCCAAGTAGCCACCAATCAAACCTTGTTTAACCTACAATTTCCATCCACAATCCAATCCTAGTTTATTATATGTGAAGCTGCATGATTATAGATCTTTCTTTCATGCTATCACAACCTACCAATACACGACTAAAACATGTATCATCAAAAAATTGAAGAAATTCCATTTAGGCCTAGTTTATCCCTCTGAGTAAGTGGTTTAAGGTCATGTCAAATGCCTTGAATGGATATTTTACTTGGATCTGGATTTTTCCCTTGTCCTTCCATGTTTTCCAGTTCTTTCCTATCGATTTTTGGCATCTTTCTCTCAAATTTACATATTCTTGACCTCAGGGTGAAGATTGATCTTCTGGGTCAAGGTCGACCTTGACCCTGACCTAGGTCAATGTTGACCTCAACCCTGACCCAAGGTCCAAATTTCAAATTCTGAGGATTTTTAGATGTCGGGGTTTGGAAAGATTTCTTTTCCCGCTTCTAGTTTGGTTGTTTTGGGCTTAGAAATAGTGACTCTTAAAAGATATTTAATTTAGGTCCACTTCTAAGGGTATAGGGCTAATGGGAATTTATTTCTCACATGTTGACCTCTCTAGAAGTTTGTGTCATAAACTAGTATATAAGGAGGCCTTCTCCTCTCATTTTGAAGGTAATAAATACTAATGAACAAGAGAATAAGAAAGAAGGAAAAAGGGAGAATTCAAGTATTCAAGCATTCAAGTATTCAAGAATTCAAGGTCCAATTCATCAAGGAGATCCATTAGTAGCCATTGAAGGAATCAAGCTCAATGGAGCCCTCTTGTTGAAGATTTCTCCATCCATATCCATGTTGGCACTTCAAATTTTTCAAACACAAGTTTCATACTTTTTAAATGTGAGGTTTTCACAAGAAAATTTTTAATTAAAATAACTAGTAACATGAAAAATATTCCAAGTCTGTTTGCCAAAATTTCTAGAGTTTTCCTTAAAAATCTAGAAAACCCTAGTGTTTCTTCATTTTTAGTTGAAACCCTAAGTCGACCTTCTATTGTTATATTTAGTCATTACCATTTTTTAAATTACTTAAGTCTTATTAAAGCATGTGTTTATTTTTCTGATCAAGTGGGTCTTTATTTCCTCAATTTTCATTGACCTAAGTTGACACTTTCTTTCCCTAAGTCTAAGGCCCCAGGGACCTTTTAATATTTTCCTAAGTCTTGATGTCCTATTTTCCTAAGGTTTTGGTGCTTTATTTAACACTTATCTCCCATTCTAATCCAATCATTGTCGCATAAGCGTAGAGAAAAGATGTAGGGAGGTTAAAAAATGGGACGTTATGATAGTTTTTGATGCATCAGAAAGTAAGGCATCTTTGTTAAGTGGGACCGGTCTTCTTCAACCTATCACAACCATCTGATCTCAAAAATCCATCAATGTAAAGTCACTAGACCTAGTTACTAATATTCTTAAGTGGTTACCATCTTGCTAAAGATCCAACAACTGTCACATGTCTATAAAGAAGAGAAGCACAAAGGTTTATTGATCGTGCTTATACAACAACCATTGATTTGGTATCAAGGTAGGAGATCTATCAGGTGGGTCCAGTCAGAAGATACTGAAACATAAACAATAGATCATTTCATCTGACGGTGAGAATAAGTCCAGTTAGCGAGTGGGTCCAAATTGTTCTTGTTTTCAAACCACCATAGATCTATCTTGATCTAATAGTTATTGCATGACTACAAAGAAAAGATGTGTGAAGGTTTTCTAATCATGAAGTTGTGACAACCTTTGGATCTCTCTTAAGTGAAGATCGGTGGTTCTATTTTAAACCTGGTCAAAAAGTGGTGCGAAAGTGAATTTGATCATTGAATACATACAATTCAAATTTGTAGAGAATTTTCCTAGTTTTTCAAAATAGATGGAGCCATAAAAAGACAAAGAAGGACTATTACGACAAACATATGATGAATTGTTAGCCATAATAATTTCCATTGTAAAAAAAAATAGAAATATTCCATGAGTCCAAACAATTGAAGTGCTGCAAGATGCCAGGATATATTTCAAAACCCTAGGGAAAGAGGTACATCATGTTAATTTTGATGGGATATTTTGGTGCCTAATAAAGATGAAATACTATCTTTCCATTACCCTAGTGAAGATGTTTATACTTCTTGGGAAGATACATATTCTTTGGAAGGTGCAGAGAATGAAGAATTGCCCACTGGAACTACAACAAGTGGCACATCCCTAACACCTTAAAACAAGGCAGACAATACAAAGGATCTTATGTAGTTAAAGAAATAAAAAATGTTACACCTAGTAGAAAATAAACTGGATTTGGGAGTTGTTGCAGATTTTGGTGCTCAAAGTCAATAAGAAACCTTGTAAAATACAAAAAGAAAGTGTTGTATTTGTTAATTGTTGTCTTATGTGATTGACAATATTTTGTCTTTTCTAAAATATTTGAAGCTTGTATGCAATCCTTAATTTCTATAAAAGGATTACCAGGATCATTTTGTAAGGACCAAATCTTGAACATTCTTACTGACAAGTTCTAAGTCTAGGATATAGTAGACTATTTTAGGCCAGGTCTTTTATAGAATAGCAATTATTATTGGTTTAGTTAAATATTTAGATGGTTTGCATTTTAAAGCATTATGTATACATATAGATGATATAGCATATTTGAATAAAATCCAAAGTTTATATCTCTCCTTTGTGTACTTTTCTTTGAGTTATGAGTTGTCATATTCATTGCATAGATTATTTTTGTGTATGTCTTGATATTCTTTAGCTTTGATCTAAAGATCAAATTAAATGATCTCTAGATATAACACTAATTCTTTGAAGTTTGCATAAGGATATCAATAAGTAGTGTGAATTTCAGGAGTCCTTTGATTAGATTCATCATAGGGTGATAGTATTTTCTAAGGATATAAATAATAAAAGTTCAATATATTGTCTATGTATCTCATTTTGCAGTGAAGATGTCACCTAATGGATAAGGCACTAGCCAACAGTGGAGCTAGTTTATAGAAATCGTTGCTTGATATGGTTTTACTGTACATACTCCAAAAAAAATTTATATAAATCTGTTGAAATATTTGAAGTTTTATGACTTACAAGTTATATCCTACCTAATGATAATGGAGAATCAATAAATGAGTGGTTATCATTTAATATTTTCTTATCATTTATCTATTGTTCTTTAAATCCAGTATGTAATTGTTGGAGTAAGGTTTGTTCTACTAGATTAGGAGTACCCTCCTTTATTTTGTAGAACCAGAAGTGTAGAGGGTAGTCTTGTCCCTATAGTTGGTCTAGTCATCATAGAGCTTATATTTGGATCTAACCCATCCTCAATAACTATAGATGTATTAGTTTCTTTTGAAAGCATAAAGTCCAGTTTGAGGAACCAACAAAATCCATTCATATTTATTCAAGCTTCTTCCTATTCCAAGATCCATTAAAGATTAGTGTTGCAGATCTAAATGAAATTGATTTGAGACATCCTACATCCTAAAATTCTACATCCATTTGGATCATCCATACTTGTGGATTCAAGGATTTGAATCCTCCACAAAGGTTTAAACATAAGCAAGGTGAATTGTTCTATTTACTTTGTTTATTACTAAAGTTTTGATTATATTTCAAGGTTAATTCCAAAACTAGGGTTTGACTAAGGCAAACCCCCCATAAAAATAAAAAAACCATTTTTCTTGTAGGTGCAAGTGTGGAACAATGAATTACAGAGCAAATTTGGATACCCTTTTTGACAAACTTTTAGGATTTGGGAACAGAATTTCCATCGGAGTAGTATAGGTCAAGGTCGACATAAAGGGGTCAAGGTTGACCTACTTTAGAAAAGAAAAATATTTATGGGTTTTCTTCATCTCTGTGTTTCCATTCCAGATCCAGTTGTAAAATTTCTAGAAACTCAGTACAGACACCAAAAACTAGCAATTTTTAGATCTTCTATACTTTGAGGTTAGTATTTGTCTTCAATTCATTTCACTTAAGATTTGAATACTCTCTTCCAAAATGGAATGTAAGGTTTTCCTCTTTCTTCTTATTACTAATTGATTGATTCATTTATGCATTGACCATTTTCTTATAGTTAATCAATTTGGATCTTTCCTTTTTGAATTTGGGATTAATTCGAGAATCTTACCTTGCCTAATTATTCTATGTAAATCATATCCATATTATCCATCATATCCTAAATTTTATATCTTTACTTTTTAATTCTTTACATTTTGGTGAACCCACTTATAAAAACTCTTTCTTTTGTGGTGTTAGATTTATATTTCATGTTAGATCTTGCATGTATATTATATTATCCTTCTTTTATATGCTTGCATTTACATTTCAAACATATAAAAAAATAAATCATATAAACAAAAAATACAAAAAACATTTATTTTTTCATGCCTTGTGTTTTCCTAATTTAGTTCATTTACATTGCATTGGTATATGAGCTTTACTACCTCTAGTCCTACTTATAATATTCCATTCAGTTCAAGGAGTCACATACTTATGGGTTCCTTTGATCATGAGTCTTCCTCTCCTTTCCTTAGGATCCTAGATGACAATTTGATTACTCATGATTCCAATCCTACTATGGAGCATAACTCTTTTCACTCATATGTCATGATTAGGATGATGCTTTAATAATTCCTCCTTAACAAGTCCAAAAACTTTTAGCTAAACTTGATAAAATGGGAAATTGGCTTATTCAAGAAAACCATAATCAAGATTCTATTCAAGCTATAGAGGCTCTTAGGAAATTTCTTCAAGATAGTGACCAAGGTGTTAATTTCGTGCATGGTATCACTCATCTTGTGCATTTAAATGTCAAACCTTTAGCTCAAGAAGCTCAAGATCTAGGATTCACTCCTCCTGTCACTAGTGTAGAACCTTCTTACGTTCATTTCCCTAGTATTCCTACTTATACTCCTCATTTAGTGACTACATCTATTCTATCTCTTCCTATTAGTGTTCCACCGATGTCTTTACCTACCTCACAACCTTCTTACCATAGTGTTCCTTTTACCTACTCCAACCCTTTTCCAACTATGGTTCCAAGTATTCCACTAGTTGTATCTTCTATTCTTGTTTCTTTCTACACTTTCCCTAGTGTTTCTACTATTTCTGTACCTCCTATTTCTTCTAATGATTCCACAATCATTAGTCTAGCTCAAACTGTGTCCTCTTTACAACAACTTGCATCATTAACTCAATCCAAGTTTAGTATTCCTACATGTGACATTGGTAGTCCTTTATCCCTAGACATTATTCATGCTTCTGTTCCTCAACAAGCCAAGATGCCTCATCTTGAGAATTAAAATGGTAAGGGAGACCCTATCACTCATGTTAAAACATTTCAAATCCTTTGCAGTGACTATGCTCATGACCATAGGATTTTAGCAAAGTTGTTTGCTAGAAATTTTCATGATAAGGCCTTGCAATGGTATTCTTCCTTACCTCCTTATTCTATTGATTCTTTTCCAAAACTTGATAATGCCTTTATCCAACAATTCCAAAATAATATTGGTCTACAAGTTTCCTTAACTGATTTAATGCATTGTAAACAAAATACTAAAGAAAAATTGAATGAATTTATTGGTAAATTTTGTTACAAGTAGTAGTTGTCATTGCACCAAATATCTACCTATTAATGACTGATACAACCACTAGACTTATAGAAGACACAAGAGGCATTTAATCCATGTCACAAATCCCAAGGGGAGCACTGACCATTTTTCCAACAATCTCCCCCTTAGCATTACCCGAGAGGATTCAAACCTGTGACCAAGCTTTGATACCACTTGTTACAAGTAGTAGTTGTCATTGCATCAAAAGATTGACCTCTTAAGGCTAGATACAACCACTACACTTATAGAAGACACAAGAGATGGTTAAGCCATGTCATGAATCCCGAGGGGAGTGCTGACCATTTTGCCAATATATTTAAGCATTTTTATGCTCAAATTTCTTATCTTGTTCCTGATATATTTATATTCAACTTATGTTTATTTCAAATTTACAAAAGGATATTACATATAAGATTATACTTACTGAATTTACCTCTTTTCAACAACTTTGTGTAGCACTCCATCATTATCAACTACAAGTGAGTCAATTTGAGAGCAACACTCCAATGGCTCCTATTCCAATTGATAATAATGATGTTGCTCCTAATCCCAACAAGTTTCAAAAACCTAACAACTATGTCAAGATAAATAAGCAAGCTAATGAAGTTGCTGATCAAGTTATTGTTTCATCGAACAATGCCACTTCTACATCCAATGCTTTTCATCTGAATCGTACATTTACTCCTCTTTCTAAATCTTTACATTCTATTAAGAGTAAATTTTTGAATGCTAATATGATTACTTTATCTCCTATTTGAACTCTTTGAACTACTACAATGGCATCCAAATCCTTTGATCCCAAATTCTTTTGTCAATACCATCGTCAGAATGGACATGAAACTGAGAAGTGTTATTCTCTAAAACAAAAGGTTCAAGACTTAATTGATTCTAATGCTTTATCTATTGATAGTTTTGATGGTAGTGGGAACAAATCTGTCTCTCCTCCTAATCAAAACCTCCAATTCTGTATGAATCCTTTGCCTACACATGATACTAATACCATTGATCAGCCATCTTCTATGGACAATGTTTATGATTCAAAGATGGATGATCTCAATCATATTGTTAACCATGCGGAGCATGTTATTTTGTCTGAACCTATCTCTCCACCCCAATGTCAATCTCAACCTCAATTTCAAGTTATACCTCAACCTAAGCCTAAACCAAAACCTCAACCTAAACCTTGAA
The DNA here is from genome assembly GCA_027943335.1 of Chamaecyparis obtusa. NCBI lineage: Eukaryota > Viridiplantae > Streptophyta > Pinopsida > Cupressales > Cupressaceae > Chamaecyparis > Chamaecyparis obtusa. Next base: position 63,697 of record BSBK01009622.1, on the reverse strand, counting down.
AATAACCTAAGAATAAAAGACCTAGGGAATTCTTGATTACCTTTGATGATTATGAGACTATTAAAGCTCTTGATGGTCCCCTCTACATTTATGCTAGCATTTCTAAGATACCAATGCGTGGTTGTCTTGTTGATCCTACATCCTTAGTCAATGTCATTGAACAGTCTCACAATAGGTAATAATAATCATGCTATTGTATCTCTTAGGATTGATATAATCATACTAAGGATTACTTTCCCCACCATGAAATGCATTTAGATTGTCAATTTAGGGATGTAGACTTGAAATGGGATAGCACAATTTGTGCACTAAGTTCCCCTAAGAGTCATATTATATATGCTACAGGAAGATAAAATGCATGAAAGGAACCTATGCTATTGCTATAGGAAAGTAAAAACACTTGGCTACTTAATGAAATTACTACAGAAAGCTTATGAAATGAATCTAGTCTATCTAACAACTCAAAACATTCACTATGTCTATCTTTTTCATGTGTTGCAGGAACATCCATATTAGTAATGTTGTAGGAATAAAATAGTAACTCTACTTGAAAGAAAGGAAAATGCGGGAAGCAAATCTACTCTAACTTAATCTAATTAACCTCCCAAGTGGTCCCCCTTGGTTTGCTTCTACTAACTACTAATACGAAAAGTAATTCAAAATCAGTCTTCAATTAAATTCTTCTTAACTGGCTACATAACAATTGAACAATTCATGAAAAATAGAAAAGAGAAACTTCTGCTATATTTAATACATCATTCTATATTTTATCATTATCTAACTAAGTTGATCAAATCCCTTTTTAAAGAGGATTGACACTTATTGAAAACATAACATAAAATTTTGAGTAAACCTCACCAAATAAGGAGGCCGTAAAACAACCATGACATATTATAATTACTATAGCTAAAAGAATAACAAATTCTGAGGAAATATAGCAAGACTTATTTCATATCTTCTCTAGAACAACAACTTCTTTCTAGGCATGGCATATCCTTCAGAACCATGCTAGATTCTTCTACCATGGCTAGTCTTCTAACACTCCTTTAATGTGGTTTCACCACTCTTCGTATTTCTCCTTCTTTAGCTAAAAGGATAGTAACATTCAATACACATATGCAAGTCAACATTTCAACCCATACTCAAATGTTAGAATACAACTTAAAATAACTATATGAAGTACTGCATTATATTTATAATAGTCAGCAAAACATGTCATTCAAGCTACCCATAGGCTTTTATGGCTTTAGTTGTACTTATCATAAGTTCACATAGGTATAACTCATAAATTTTTTAGAAATATCTAATAGAGCATAAAGAGTGTCAACAAAGTATGAAGATTATAACAAAATTGAGACACTAATTTGTCTCATCATCTGCCCCCTACTAATAGAATGATTGTCCTCAAGCATCATATTTCTTGGCTATAGACTTTAAATCACTGACATGTGTCTTCCCCTTCTTTCCACTCCTGAAAGTGTAGTAAAATCCTCTTGTTCTTTCCAAGTAATTGTTAGGGATGGGAACACTGAGAGCGGGGGGGGGTGTGTTCAATCAGTGTTCATTGTATTTTAACTTTTCACTTTAATCTTTATACTAAACTTAAATGATTAAGTACTGAAATAAATATTCAAATAAACATGAAACATGAAATCAACACATGACACCAATATGGTTACAGGGAAACCCAAATAGGTAAAAACCCCGGTGGGAATTGACACCCACTAATATTCTGAATTAGTGTTTTGTGATCCTTGTTAGAAGATCTTTAACCCTGTTAGGAGTTTCTTTATAATGATTTTAGTAAAGTAGACCTTGTCAAGGGTCGAACCATGTTAGGAGTCTTTTACAATACTCCCTATTAGGGGAGTGGATGCACTGTACTAGAGCTCACTGCTTAAGTGGTGAAGGCTAGAACCTTATGATCTTAGATACACACTATATCTACAAGATGAACTATCACTATGACACTTCTTGTCAGATCAGCCCCTTTGATGCACTAATACTTTGACCTCTAGCAAAGCTCTAATACATCTTCTAGTGTCTTCACATACTTCTTCTCTTCTTATTACAACTCACTATTCACTTCCATACTGAATACAATTGGTGCACCTTATATTTATATGCTCATACAAAATAAATAATTAGGTCGGCCTTTAGACCTATTACATACAATGCTTCCAAATGAATTGGCTTAAGCATGCTTACAAACAAACAAGTATATATGTCGAAAACCTAAATACAATAGCCTCATATCCTTTACAAATATTTCACGCTAGGAGGTAAGCTCAATGTGTTTTACTACTACCACTTACCATTCCTAAATCGTATTAGAAACAAGGATTTAATTTCCATACCTTTCTATCTTGTGCACTCCATAGAGAGTAATATCCTTGATATTAAGGACAACCCTGATAAGTCAATACCTATCCTCCATCAGGGCCTCCTTCTCTACATTTACCATTTTCACAAAACTATCTACCTGGTGCCCAAACCCCCCCCCCCCCCGGATTATCTAGGAGATGACCTAGGAGGATTCCCTGGCCAAAACTAAAAATCCCATCGATTCCTCCTCCTAGTCCATCCATGTCATCCATGAGCTTGAACTGGGTGCTAAAGAGGGTAGAACCCACAAAAAATATGTTAAAAACCCTTTCAATAGGAAGGAGGGTCAAGAGGAGTCTTATGTCTCTGAGTCTATGGAGAACAAAGATAGGAAGGAGGCTGACAATACTCCTGAGACTGAATGTAGGCCAAAAAAATGGAGAATGATGGAGAGCTAGGTTAATTTAGAGGTGGAATTAAGTGGCTTGTGTCACCAAAGGTCAAATAGAATTACCAAGGAATAGTGTAAATAAATACAAATAAACCACCTCTAGAGAGCAATCCCTATCTGAAAAAGACTCCCACACCACTAAGTCCATGAAAGGTTCCTTGGATGATCATATGAGTCCCCCTAGGACTGGTAACACTCCTCTTCCCAACCTTCAAAAAACCATGGAAACCCCCAATAATCTTACCTTTCCCTTGAGTCCTTCTCATGATCCCCAGGATAAGCCCCCCACCTCTGATTACAATACCAAGGCCCTGGAGGACAAAAAGAAATTTAAAGGCACCCTTAAAAGGAGGTTCTCAAATTTGGACAAATATATTGTGGAGATTAAGAATAATATGAAAGATCTAATGAGCTATTGCATGATGACCAACAAATTTTCCCTGAAGGTCATGCATGCTTTAGCTACGACCCTCTGTCATGTGTAGGAAAAGCTGGCGGGCGGTAGGCTAGAAGCAGACGAGGACAAGAAGGATATTTTCCTATTTCTCTAGGAAGAGTGGGCTAGGATGCTACTGTCTAAGTAGCTAGGTGGGAGGAACTAATTTTTGGTGTCCGTGTGTTGGTTAATTTTTGCTGGGCTTGGCCTTCGGATCCCCTATTTTGTTGTTGGGGTTAATGTTAGTTTTTATATCTTTTTGTTCAGCTTGCATAGCTTATGATTGATACTTTACATGCTACTATTCATTTTAAGTACTCCAGTTTAATCCTTTTGATTAGTATTGTGGTTTATGTTTTTTATAGGGGTAGAGTTAGACCTGTGATTATGTTGTTAAACTGTTCTATCTGCTTTGACTAGTTCCATTAATGTGCTATTAATATGCTACTAGTCCTTTGTTCCTTGGGCCAGCACCCTCTTACTAATTTATCTATCAAAAAAATTACATTATATCTACAAACAAAAATACTAACTATCAACTTCATGCACTATTCTTCTCTGGCACACACTGGTTGTGCAACTTCAACTGAATGTAACTTTCTCACCCTTGCACATCTAATCATGCGCTCATAGACTAAGCATGAATATAGTCTAACCAACTTAACTTTCATGGTGCATACCTTAATTCTTCTATACACATGTGCATGTTAGGAATGAATGCTAAATGTTTGGAAAACATTCTGTAGTAGTTGTTGCATTCATGGCTATGATTGTCATTGATGTCAACATAGTGATTTACTAAAGACTTGCAGAGAAGTAGACAGAGTTTGGATTAGCGCACATGGGTTATTATAGTTGGAGCTATGCAATGTTGAGGTTATACTCTTTGATATGTCATATGTCTATGGTTAAGAGCACAAATAATAATTCATTGATTCATGGAAGTTATGCTCATTTTGGTGGAAGCAGTATTCAAGCATTGTTCCTGAGTAGTGGTTTGTGGAAATTGGATGATATTTCCTAATCGGGATGGAATATGGTTTTGTGTAGTTAAAGGGAATTTTAAGACACATTGATAGTGATGTGGATGATAGGATAGACTTTGAGGTCATACGAGTGAAGATTTATTGTATTTGGAAGCCGACAGTTTTGTGTAATTTTGGTGTAGTGTGTGGAAACTTTTATTTTGTAATTGTATGCTGACTCATTTGTAATTATTTGAGTTTGGTATAAAGAAAGGAATGTATTTCCTTTTTTTAAATATATTATTAATATGAAAGTGTGTAATTATGATATGGTAGCAGTGGTTGTGATGCTGTATGCATGAAATGAAGAAAAGAGCTAAGTATGAAAGATAATTTGTGAAGGAAGACATGCGAAGTACAGAGATCTAAAATTGAGATCTGATGTAATAGTGAGTGTTGTTTGGAATAGTTAGAGAAGAGGTAACATATTATTATGTTGAGTAATGCAAATATTATTTGGACAGTGTGTTCAGTGATCTTACCATGAAGTTGTTTGGGCAATGGGTCATTCTGTCTTCCATAACTCTTAACCGGGTTAGAATATTTTAACACGGATTCAAAATCTCCTAACAGGGATTCATATGTACTGAATGTATTTCATAAGACTCCTAACAAATTCCATCCTCTCACAAGGAATATTCATATTAGTGCATCTTTTGAGGGCATCATTCCCACTGGGGTTTACTCTTTGATCAAGAGGTTCCCTAGTCAACATATCTTGTGTCATTGTATTATTATGTATGAATATCTTTCTATGGTTGGTAATTATATTTCTTATATGGTTTAATGATGTTGAAGATGATAAAATTTATAATTATCTAATAATTGATTCACCTCACCCCTCTCAGTTATATTGGTGGACTTTACTTTCTAACAATTGGTATTAGAGAGACAGGTCCTTGAAAAAGAAGTTTAACAACTTAAGGAGATCCATGGAAAATTTCAGGAAAGAAAGCCCTAAGTTTGATGGAGTAAATTTTGACAGCTGGAAAGAAAAGATGAAGACACACCTATTATGTTTAGGACTAGGTTATTGGTAGATTACAAAGAATAATAAGACTATCATTGAAGAGGACAATCTTGAAACATGTACTATGGAAGAGAGAGATCTATTCATGTGTAACATACTTGCAAGAGAAGCACTTTTGACAGCACTTCCAGAGAATGAGTACAATCAGGTAAAATATTTGAAAAAATCTCATGAAATTTAAAATTCTTTACACTCTATTTTTGAAGGTGATGAACATGCAAAAAGAGTTAGATTACATAATTGGATATGTGCATTTGAAGATATAAGAATGTTGGAAGATGAATCTATTAGAAGTTATGTTGGTAGAATGTCAGAGATCATTACAGGTATAAAATCTTGTGGAGGAACAAAGACAAAGAATGAAGTGATATGGAAAATTCTAAGGACATTGACTCCTATATTTAAGTAGACAACACAGATGATTGAACAAGTGATACCTTGAACAAAAAAATTTACAAGAGAAAATCTTCTTGGAAGATTGGAAGCAACAAAAATGAACCTGAGATTATCAGGAGACTTGCCTAGAATGGAGATAGCATTCAATGCTCTTAGTGTTCACCCTACTTTTTCAAGAAGCATCAGTGTGAGAAGAGATTATGCTGGCAGCATCAGATCTAGAAATGAAGAAGACAAGAATATCGAAGAAGGTATTTCCTTGCTTGTAAAAGAGAACTAGATGGTAAGAAAATATTTAAATATTGGACTTGTCAAGAATATGGTCATTTTGCATCTAAATTTCCTAAGAGAGTTAAAAAGTATAGAAGCAATTTCAAACCTAGAAGATCTAAGGAATGTTATTATGCTAAAGATGAAGATCTTGAAGCTAGTATAGAAATAACTTTAAGTGAAAGTGATACTGAAAATAATGATGACATAGGATTTATAGCAATTAAAGAAGAAAATCCTAAAACTGATGTTAAGGAAGAAAAAGCCTTAGTTTCTCAAGTTGAAAAGAAAGCTGATTGGATTATAGATAGTGGTTGTTCACATCATATGACTGGAGACATGAAAAAGTTCATAAAGTTGAATGAATATGATGGAGTTGTTAGAGTTGGAAACAATGCACCTTGTTTGATTAAAGGTATAGGATCTATTACTCTTGATGGAAAAACTAATACTGATGATGTTTATTTTGTGGATGGATTGAAACATAACCTTTTCAGTGTTGGATAATTAGTTGATAAGGGATATCAAGTTTGGTTTACTGAGAAAACTTATGTGATAAAGGATAAAGATGGAAATCTGAATGGAACTAGATCTAGAACCAGAGTTAATGTATTTTAGTTGAATCCTACTGAGATGACATGTTTGATTACAAACATTGATGACAGTTGGTTATGGCATAGAAGGTTTTGTCATATAAACTTTGATAACATTGTAAAAGTAAGTACTACACTTGTAGTAAGAGATTTACCTAAAATTATGAAGCCTACTAACATGATTTGCAAAGAATGTGTAATGGCTAAACAGAAGAGAAGTTCTTTTCCTAGTAAGAATTTTACATCTATAGAGAAGCTAGAGATTGTTCATATAGATTTGAGTGGTCCTACCAGGACTAGAGGATTCTATGGAGAAAGGTATTTTATGATTCTTGTTGATGATTTTACAAGAACGGTGTGGATTCCATTTCTTAAAGAAAAATTTGAAGCATTTGATAAGTTTAAAATTATTAAGAATAAAGTTGAGAATGAATCTAGAATGAACATTAAATGTTTGAGATCTGATAGAGGTGGAGAATTTACCTTTAGAGATTTTAACAACTTTTGTGAAGAAAATGGCATTAAAAGATAGTATTCAGCCCCTAGAACACCTGAACAAAATGACATTGTAGAAAGAAGGAACAAATTAGTGACTGAAGCAACAAGAGCTATGTTGTTTGAAAATAATTTCGCAAAGTTATTATGGAGAGAAGCAATGAACAGAGTAGTGTATACAATGAACAGAGTACAAATTAGAGCAAACATAGACAAGACACCTTATGAATTATGGTTTGGACATCCACCCGCAACTAAGTATTTTAGAATATTTGGAAGCAAATGTTATATAAAGAGAGATGATGATATTGGAAAGTTTGATCCTAGAAGTGATGAAGGTATATTTCTTGGATATTCTTTGAAAAGAAAAGCATATAGACCATTGTTGAAAGGGCAAATGTTAAATTTGATGAAAATTTCAAAATTTAGGAAAGAATGCCTGATTATGAATTGGATGAAGAAGCTCATCCTAAACCTAACATTAGAACTACTAAATTGTTTTATGAAATTGACGGTGATTTCTTGAATGAAAGCCACAATGAAGTTATTGAAGAACCTACATCTAAAGAGAGATTTGAGATAGTGACACCTAGCAAGAGTTTGTTAAGGAATCATCCTTTTGAATAGATTATTGGGAGCATCAAAAGAGTTCTTACTCTAAATAAGGCACAAGAATAGTTATGTTTGATTTCTCAAATTGAACCTAAGCCTACTAATGAAGCTTGTGAAGATGAAAGTTGGACTAATGCTATGAAAGAAGAACTAGATCATATTGAAAAGAACAAGACATGGGAATCGGTCCCTAGACCTAAAGACAAGAATGTTATTGGAACTAAATGGGTATTCAAAAACAAGATGAATGAACAAGGAGAAGTAGTAAGAAACAAAGCAAGATTGGTATGTAAGGGTTACTCACAATAAGAAGGAATTGACTATGGAGAAACCTTTGCACCTATTGCAAGAATTGAAGTAGTAAGAATGTTTTTGGCATATGCAACTTACAAGAAATTCAAAGTGTATCATATGGATGTGAAGTTAGCATTTCTAAATGGAGAATTGGAAGAAGTCTACATTGAGCAGCCTGAAGGTTTTCCTTTAAATGAAGAAGGAGGCATGGTATGTAAATTGAAGAAAGCTTTATATGGACTTAAACAAGCACCTAGAACTTGGTATGCAAGACTGGATAAGTATTTGTTAAAATCAGGATTTATAAAAGGAACTATTGATAGCAATCTATACACAAAAGAAATTAAAAATGGTTTGTTAGTTATAGTTATTTTTTTTTATGACATTATCTTTGGAGGTGAAGATGAAGCTAGTAACAAATTTGTTGATGAAATGAAGACTAAATTTGAAATGAGTATGATTGGTGAGATGAAATACTTTTTGGGATTACAGATAACACAAAAAAATGATGGTATCTTTGTAAGTCAGACAAAGTACTTGAATGACTTGTTGAAAAGATTTGGAATGGAGGATTGTAAACCAATTGGAACACCTATGGTGACTTAACATAAGTTATCTATCACAAATGAGACTCCTGCAGTAGAACAAAAGAAATATAGATCCATGATTGGAGGATTATAGTATTTGACTCATACAAGACTTGATATAGTACATTCAATTGGAATTGTAGCAAGATTTCAAGTTGAATCTAGAGAATCACATTATGTATTAGTAAAGAGGATACTGAGATATTTAAGAGGCACAATGGACTATGAAATATGGTATGAAAAATCTGATGATTTTACCCTATGTGCATATATAGATGCTGATTGGGGAGGCAGTGTTGATGATAAGAAGAGCACCAGTGGTGGAGCATTTTTCCTTGGAGGAAGATTAGTTTCTTGGCTAAGCAAGAAGAAAAATTGTATCTCACAAAGCACATCAAAAGTAGAATATGTAGTAGCAGCAAACAATTGTAACCTGATAATTTGGATGAAGCAAATGCTGAAGGATATTGGAATAAAATTTGTTGAACCTATTGTTATACATTGTGATAACACTAGTATAGTTAGTATGTCTAAGAATCCTATATTATATTCTAAGAAAAAGCATATAGAGATTAAGTATCATGTTGTAAGAGAGAAAGTTGCTGAGAAAGAAGTCAGACTTGAGTATATAAGTACAAAGGAGCAGATAATAGATATATTCACAAAGCCTTTGCCAAAAGATACATTTGAGTATTTGAGAGGTATGCTTGGGGTTATGCCCTAGCCTACTTTTAAGAAGTGATGCAGTTGGTTGCATCCATCCAGTGGTATATGAGCCTTATCTTTCTTCTGGACTGGATGTTGGTACTTCCTCTATGGGGGAGTATGTGTATCTGAGCTGAGTCATGAGGACTCTAGTAAATGTATTTTCTAAAAAGTGTCTTTTGACATTGAGTTGTTTTTGACATAATGATGGAATTTCTATCATTGATGTCAATGGGGGAGAAGTATGTATGAAAAAAAATCTGAGATATCTATTGAAGAGAACTGAATAGGATAACGAAGCAAGATTTGATTAATGAAGATGATTTGGAGAAGCAGTGTTGCAGTATTGGATTTTTGGAACATTTGATGTTTTTCATCTATGTTGCCATCAATGTCAATGGGGGATATTGTTAGGAATGAATGCTAAATGTTTGGAAAATATTTTGTAGTAGTTGTTGTTGCATTCATGAGTATGATTGTCATTGATATCAACACAGTGATTTACTGAAAACTTGGAGAGAAGCAGATAGAGTTTGGATTAGCGTATGTGGGTTATTGTAGTTGGAGCTATGAAATGTTGAGGTTATACTCTTTGATATATCATATGTCTAGGGTTAAGAGCGTAGATATTAATTCATTGATTCATGGAAGTTATGATCATTTTGGTGGAATTAGTATTCAGGCAGTGTTCTTGAGTAGTGGTTTGTGGAAATCGGATATCTCCTAATTGGGATGGAATCTATTTTTGCATAGTTAAAGGGAATTTGAAGACACATTGATAGGGATGTGGATTACAATGTAGACTTTGAGGTCGCATGAGTGAAGATTTATTATATTTGGAAGCTGACAGTTTTGTGCAATTTTGGTGTAGCGTGTGGAAACTTTTATTTTTGGCACAGAAGGAGTATCATCTTCTTTACCCTTTTGACTATCATCTTTTTCAATTTTCACCTTCTTCATCTTGGGATCATTGGACTTAGCTTCCACTGTGGATGCATTCTTAATTTCCAAAGAAATATTTTCATCCCTTGCTTTATCAAGGTCTTCTTGCGACATACCATGAATCCTCAAGATCTCCGATGTGACCTTTAGCAACTTTTCTTTTTGTTGCTATGCTATTAAATTTAGCATCTACTTCTCTGGTTTTCTCTTGATATGTTCCCCACCTAGGTTCATTAGGATCTTTAGGGTCTAAAAGTAGTACTTGCACATATGCTTCAAGGTCCTGTTCCTCTACCTCATAACCAAGTGGATGAATCCACTTAGTTCTTGGCTCAATAGCTTCTATACAAGTTGTATCTATCTCTAGCATAAAGAAGATAGTATCCTTGTACTTTTCCACAATGCTCTCTGGAATTATGTACCTCATTTGCATCTTGACCCTGGAGGTCTTCAATTCCAATGTTACATAATCTCTCAATGTACTCTCAGTGGATGATTTTTTGGATATCTATGGCATGGTTGGAATGGACTTGTCCAAATACATATCTGATACTCTACCAGCTATATGAAGGTACATGTAAATGATTAAAGACCCAAACTTGAATATTTTGTTCTTATCATGCTTGATGGCCTTGATGTTATCAATCAACTATGTGCACAAGATTTCACACAAGTTGAACTCTGCATCTTGCTTTGCAAGTCTAATGGTTGCAAGAATAGTGCCCGCAGACACACTATTCACCATGCTAGTGTGATGAAACCTGTATCCCAATATCATTGACATCAATTTGATGTTTTCTTGTTCAATATGATCAATTTTCATCCCATGCCTATCACTCCTTAACTTACAAGTTTTCTCAACCATTTTCCTGACATCCTTGCCCATAGGAGGGATAGTGCCTATCCTAGAAAGGCCTGTTATCTCATGTAGAAGGTCACCAATGATTCTAACCGATACATCACCTATCCAAAATAAGTCATCATGAATTCTACTCAATAAAATCTTTATCCATTCTGTGTCATAGAATCCATATGCCATAGCATACTCAACAATAGGGTGATCATTCCATTTGACATATTCATCCATGAATATTTTGTCTACTTTCAACATGGTATCCATGTGTGCCCTTAACCTATCCAAACCTACTAGTTCTTTCTTGCAGTAGATATATGCCCTAATATCCTTGACATGCATGATGCCCATAGGCATATGGGAGAAGGCTCCCTCTAAATCATATAGGGTTGACTTAAATGGATATTTCTTTAAAATATATCTCTTCTTCTCAGCAACATCAAAAACTATGGGAGTTTCCATGACTTGATTAATTTCTTTGCAACTATAATCTAAGATGATCCAAAGACTTCTGAATCAACATGTCGATCTAGGGTTTTTGCAACCAACCAAATGCACTAATAGTTATTACAAATCATTGATAGATCAATCTTCAAGTCTTCACAACAACTTCTAAGGCTCTCTTTGCTCTCCTATCACTCTAAATTTGAATGCAATGAGCAATCAAATACCTTTCCATGTACTTTAAAGTGAAAATTATGTCATTAATGTAAGTTGCATAAACTAGGCTATCACTTCAAAATTTCCAACTCAAGTTCTGGTCACAATTAGCATGTGCACTCTTGCACATAGGTACCTTTATACTACAAAAGCTTAATTCCAAAGGTGCGTACTCTAAGGATGAGTATACCAGCCATGTAGGGTTCTAGAGCTAAATTAGCTCCCCTTATGACCCTGAGGGCCATTCATCCAGATGTAGAGGGTGCGTCCACTGTGGATGCATCCAATACATTCTCATTAGTCTTGTCCTTCTTTTTCTCTGACCAAATCATGCTCACATCATCTAAGGATTTAAAAAATTAACTTCTCCTACGACATACAAAACTAGTTCTTCGACCTTTTTAGGGCTTCCCTAACCTTGAGTCCTTGATCTATAGAACCTTGAGATATGTTCAACCTTGTTACAAGAGTGACAAGTGACTAGAGGTCTTATATTCCTTGGTGCATTGAAATGAGTCACCATTTTACACTGTCTAGTTGAGTGACAATTATAGTTACTTATCTAGCATGTAACTATTACAAGTAGTGGTTGCCATTGCACCAAAAGATTGACTTGTTAATCCCTGATACAACCACTAGACTTATAGAAGACACAAGAGGTTTTTAAACCATGTCATGAATCCGAAGGGGAGCACTGACCATTTTTCCAACAATCTCCCCCTCAGCATGACTCGAGGGGATTTGAAGCTATGACCAATCTCTGATACTACTTGTTACAAGTAGTGGTTGTCGTTGCACCAAAATATCAACCTATTAATGCCTGATACAACCACTAGACTTATAGAAGACACAGAAGATTGTTAAACCATGTCATGAATCTTGAGGGGAGCACTGACCATTTTGCCAACAATAACATTCTGAGAAATTTTTACATTTGTCTGATTCTGATTTATCTGATCTTGCTGAATCCTATTCTTCTTACTAGTCTTGCAATTCATAGCACTGTGACCAAATTTATTGCATGAATAACAATAACCATTAAAATTTCTTACCTCTATACAGTTCCTTGCAATGTTTCCATGCTTGTTACAAGCAAAACAAGTGCGGTCTTTAGGCTTGCACTCAATCTTAGGTGTTTCACCATTATCTTTGGTTTGATCTTCCGTATCCTTAGCATCAGTAGAGTCCTTTTGTGAATCCTTTCTTGTTTTCATATTGTCAATCTAATTTTGTGCTTCATTGTATCCAATACAACTAGTGTCTCCTTTCAATCTTCTTGCATACAACTGAGATTCTATCAAATTAGAACTGGTGTGTAATTTGTCTATATGATTCATTGCTTCATTTAATTCAGACTCCAAGCTTTCTTTTATATTCCTTAGCTCCAAGATTTCCATGTTTTCTTGCCTTATTTCTTCATTCAGCCAAAGGTTCTCTTTGATCTATTCATCATAGACTTCCTGATTATTAGTTAGCTTATCATCAAATTCTTCAAGTTGTTCTTTTAAGGATTTGTTTTCTTCATTTAGTTTCTTAACCATTGTCACTATATCACTGGTAGATCATTCTTTCAAATCTTTCCTTATCCTTTTGATGACTAATTGAGCATCACTAAGTTTATCCCTTAGATCTTTAGATTCTCTTTTTGACTTGTCCAAGTCTTCAAGAGAAGCTTCAAGATTTCTTTTCAGATGTTTCATTTCTACTTTTTCCATGATCTCCTCAAGTGGTTAAACTTCTTTGCTAAGGACCAGAGCTCTGATACCAATTGTTAGGAATGGGAACACTGAGAGGGGGGGGGGGAGTGAATCAGTGTTCACTGTATTTTGACTTTTCACTTTAATCTTTATACTAAACTTAAATGATTAACCACTGAAATAAACATTCACATAACCATGAAATATGAAATCAACACATGACACCAATATGGTTATAGGGAAACCCAAATAGGTAAAAACCTTGATGGGAATTAACACCCACTAATATTCTACACTAGTGTTTTGCGATCCTTGTTAGAAGATCCTTAACCCTGTTAGGAGTTTCTTTACAATTGTTTTAGTATAGTAGACCTTGTCAAGGGTCAGACCCTATTAGGATTATTTTACAATAGTCCCTACTAGGGGAGTGGATGCACTATCCTAGAGCTCACTACTTAAGTGGTGAAGGCTACAACCTTCTGATCTCAAATACACACTATATCTGCAGCATGCACTGTCACTGTGACACTACTTGTCAGATCAATTCCTTTGATGTGCTGATGCTTTGACCTCTAGAAAAGATCTAATACATCTTCTAGTGTCTTCACATACTTCTTCTCTTCTTGTTACAACTCATTATTCACTTCCATACCGAATACAATGGGTGCACCTTATATTTATACACTCATACAAAATAAATAACTAGGTCGGCCTTTAGACCTATTACATACAATGCTTCCAAATGAATTGGCTTAAGCATGCTTACAAAAAAAAAAGTATATATGTCAGAAACCTAAATACAATAGGTGCATAGCCTTTACAACATTACATTATATCTGCAAACCAAAATACTAACCGTCGGCTTCATGCACTATTCTTTTGTGGCACACACTAGCTGTGCAACTTCAACTGACTTGAACTTTCTCACCTTTGCACATCTGATCATGTGCTCATAGACTAAGCATGAATATAGTCTAACCAGATTAACTTCCAGGGTACATACCTTAATTCTTTTGTACACACATGTGCTGATGCTCTAAGCTACAAAAAATCTATACACTATCTAGTCTTCAACACTTAACTGATTTCTGATCTTCTCTTCAAGTGCGCTGACTCCAAATAACTATATGACTTTGTTGCTATAATGACAACTCTAGATCAAGTCATATACAATAGTATAGACAAATTTCCAACAATAATCTCATCGGTGCTCCTTAATCAATTGATCCAATCTAGTAGCATTGATGTCGTATAGGGGCCAAAGGAGTGTAGGTGGTTGGAAGGATAAAGGCATACAAAATTCCTTTCTGACTTCTCACCCCAGCTGCATATATTTAGTCACTCTATCCACAGTTGCTTCAAAGTTAATTGGGTTGTGTAGCTCTATTTTCTTGAAGGCCTCTGGCAATCTGCTCCACTGACTTCTTACCCCTGCAAGAGCTCTTTGGGGTGTAAAATTGGGCAATCTCTGATACTCTCTGTAGACCTTATCTCTCAATGCAAAGACTTTCTCCCTGATTTCAGGCTTCTATTTTCCATAGGTCAAATCGAGCTAATCCCTCAAAATGACATCAGGCTTATGTGACTTAGCCCTTAATGGTAAGGGTTTAGATTTTTCTAGATCCCTGTAGATATCCAACTACTTGTCATAGTTTTCTTCATTATGCATCCATGACATCAGGGCCCTTAAGTGAATATCCCCTATATAGAGTAGAGGATTCCACTCTATTTCATGTGGGATGACAAAGTTATGCAAATATAACTCACATAATAAATTTTTCTACCATGGGGGAAGAGTTTGATATATTCCATAAAAATATTGGGCTAACTGGAATTCACAATCAATACATTTCATTGTCATCATAAGTTGAAACAACATAAATTGTTCTTTTAAACAAATAGCATATACCCTTGGTGGTGGTCTAAAAGCTATGACTTGATCAGCTAGTTTTAGGGCTTTGTCCATTTGTTGTTTTTGTTTTTTTAGCTTCTCCTTAAGAGCTTCAATTTCATCATCCTTATCAAATATTTCTTTCTCCATTTGATCTCTTTCCTATCTCCACCAAGTCTTTTGAAAAAAATAATGATTATATAGGTTAAAGAGTATAGACTGAATTGTTTGTGAGGGAAAATCTTGCATCTAAGCTTTCTTTTTCTTTTCTCTGGCAACTTGTTGAAAGTACTCAGTGAACCATGTGGACTTGTAGGGAATAATGGAGACATTGGAATATATAGGGTGTTGTGGAGGAGTAGGTTGAACATTCACATGAATGTTGTCTTGTACTACATCAGGACTTGGCTCAAGCATTCCCTGATCATCTTGTGGCAGGCTACTATTAGGTTCTTGCACATTTTGAGATTCCTCCATATTTTGAGGTTCTTCCCACAAGGGGGAGTCATCTGGAATGTATTCAATAGAGGGTTTTGGAGCAAGTTGTGGTACTGGAACATTTGAATTTCCAAGGGAAGGTGAAGACACTTGTCCTCACATGCAAGGTCTTCTACGCATAGTTGCCTCTTCAACCACTGCTAATCTTCCGTCTTCTTACACTCTACAAATACCTTCTTGAAATCCCAATTGCTATTCTTGCAAATACTAATTTTTCACTTACATTACCTCCATTATGATTGACATGAACAATAATAATGACATTGATTACAGAGGTCATCAGAGTCTTAAGTGGGAGTTATCTCATAATTTAATTATGGTCCTTTCAAGTCATGTCAAGCTTAGAAAGTTGAAATTTGAAAGTACAAGAAATGTGTAGGATTGAAAGAGTTAATAGAACACAACCTAAGTACAAAATTGATGTGATGAGGATGTGACTAGGGTGACTTAGGAATAACACTTGGAATTTATTACACTTCTCCTACCCCCTACTAAGTAGTGACAAGTGTCCTCACTTGATAAATTTAGCATGAGAATGCAAAACTGGCGTAACACCTATATCATACACATAATGTAGTACTAGATATAATTATTCAAACCTATGTTGTAAATATGAATAAAGAGTTAAAAATTTGTACCTGGTGATTAATTACCGTACACATGAATGTGAGCTGATGAGAGTGTTGATTTTGGTAGCCACATGAAAGTGCTAACATGGTGTTTTATTGAAAGCATTAATGTAGAAATTGTGGGTGAAGTGGTGTTTGAGTGGGTGGTAGACATAGAAATGAGATGAGTTGGTGAGAAGAAGAGACAAAAGTGAATGAAGAAGTATACCGCATATTAAATGAAATTTTATTATGGGAGTTTTTGAAGGCATGTTATGGTGAGGCTGTAGGAGGAAGGCTTTCACCTTCTACTCCAGGAACTATTTCCTAAGGGGATTTTAAACTTTGCATGCTAAACTACTTCAAGAATTTTTCCTTGGTTTGGGGCTTGTGATACAGGCGCAAGCAGTGTCCATTGACAAGTGGCTTAAATTTGACTAGATCAAATGTGGTCATTTGGACCACTCCATTATCAGAGACATTGAATTTTATATTGTCTCAGTCATCTAGTTTGTAGCTTTCCAAGAATCTCCTTGAATTGAGAATTATACAATAGAGTCCAATCACCTACTTGAAAGTGTTTATTCTTGATATGTGAATCATGCCACCTCTTCCTTTGGTTCTGGATTAGCTCTATTCTTTCCAATGCTGATTTTTGCATCTCATTTAGGGAATTAAGGTGGAGTAGGCATTCTAATTGTGCTACAAGAAGATTGATGTTCAACTCCAGAGCTATGCACAATGTTTTGTGTTCAAATTATATTGGTAACATTGTTTCCTTTCCATACACCAATTCAAATGGCATGAACCCGATTGTGGTCTTCCATGTTGTATGATAAGCCCAGACTACTTCAGTCAACCAGCTACTCCAATCCCTTCAATGTAATTGCATTGTCTTTGTTAATATTGCTTCTATTTCTCTATTTGTCACCTCTTCTCATCCATTCGCTTGTGGATGATAAGGACTAGACTTTCGATGTCTTATGTTATACTCCTTCATTAGCTTAGTGATCAAATTTGAAGTGAACTATGCTCCTTGGTCTATGACTAATTCTCTTGGAACTCTATAATGGGTAAAAATGTCCTCATACAAGAATTTGGCTACTTTTTCATCTCTGGCACTCTACATTGCTTTCACTTCCACCCATTTTATCAGATAATCCATACACAGGAGGCTATAAGATTTTCCATTTGATGGAGGATCAATTGGTCCTATGAATTCCATACCCCATTTATCAACATGTTTCATCACCACTTGTGGATTAAGTGGCATCTCATATGATTTTGTTGGATGACCCATCCTTTGGCATTTATCACATTTTTTTGTATAACTGGCTGCATCTTTATGTAATGTTGGCCAATAATATCCCATTAATATTTTCAAGGATTTTCTCTTTGCTTCAAAATTTCCTCCACATGGCTCATCATGACAAGCATGGAGTATATCATATATTTCATCTTCTCTAACACATCTCCTAATGATCTAATCTAGACCAGTATAAAATAGATTGTTATCTATCCATGAAAATTGAAAGCTTTTCTCTACAAGATTTTTCCTGTCCTTCTGAGAAAAATGTCGGGGCATCTTATTTTCTACAAGATAATTGGCTATGTCTACATACCATGGGATTTTGATTTCTATGTGGAACAAGCATTCATCTGGAAATGTATGTTCAACCTGAGTGGTGTCTTCATCAGTATTTTCTAGTCTAGATAAGTAGTTAGCAACTACATTTTCCTTCCCTGGCTTATCGATAATTGTTATATCAAATTCTTGCAATAGTAAAAACCATCTTGCCAATCTTCCTATTATAGCAGGTTTATTCATCAGATATTTTATTGCCGAGTGATCAGTGTGAACAAAAATGGGATAGCCTATGACATAGTATCAAAATTTGTTCAATGCATAAAGTATAGCTAGGAGTTACTTTTCAGTAACTATGTATTTTAATTTAGGGCCATGGAGGCTTTTACTTATATAGTAAATTGTATTCTCAAGGCTAGTAGGCTTTTGTCCTAGCACAACACCTATGGAATAATCTAATGCATCTGTATGGATGTGGAATGGAATACACCAATCTTATTCTTTGAGGATTGGTGTAGTTGTTAGAAGTTTCTTTAGCTACATGAAGGACTCATCACATGCTTGTGTCCATATAAATTCAGCTTCTGCTATAAGCAGTGTGTATAGAGGACTAGAAATTGGACTAAAATTTTGAATAAAGCATCTATAGTATCCAACATGTCCTAAGAAAGATCTTACATCTTTTTTCTTAGTAGGACTACGTAATGTGAGTATTACCTCAACTTTAGCTTGGTCCACTTGAATTCCTACTAGTGAAATAAAATGCCCAAGTACTACTCCTTCTTGTATCATCATAAAGCATTTCTCACTATTAAGGGATAGATTATGTTCCTTACATTGGATTAGCACATTTTCAAGATTCTTCAAAGCCTCTTCAAATGTCACTCCAAATGATGTAATTCATCCATATATATCTCCATACAATCATGTGATATGCCAGCAAAATACTAATTATTAAAGCCCTATGGAATGTTGCTGGTGCATTGCACAACCCAAAAGGTAGGATTGAATATGCATATGTCCCCCATGGACATGTGAATGTATTCTTCTCTTGATCTTGTAGAGAAATAGTTATCTCATTGTATTCACTATATCCATCAAGAAAGGAAAAATACTTCCTACTGGCTAAAGTATCAAGTACTTGGTCTATGAATGGTAATCAAAAGTGATCTTTCTTGGTAGTGTTGTTTAAATCCCTATAATCCACATAGATTCTCCATTTACCCCCCTTTTTGGGCACTATAACCAAAGGTGATACCCATTTACTATTAGATATAGGATATATAAAGCCAACATCTAATAAATTTTGTAATTCAGTTTTGACTATCTCCCTTAATGCTGGATTAATCCTCCTTTGTGGTTGATGGAGTGGTAGGCACCCTTCATTGATATAAATCCTATGAGTACATAGTGTAGGGCCTAATCCTTTCATGTCCCCATAGTCCCATGCAAAGGCTTTCTCATGTGTTTGTAGAAATTTGGTTAGTTTCTCCATCTATTGTGAAGGCAACTTATTATTCACATGGAGATTATGACCCTTAGAAATATCAACTATAGTTTTAAGGTCAAGCATGGTCACTTCAGGGATTGGACTTGTGTTTACTTCACTAGGTAGAAATTGATAGATTATATTGGGTTCTAGATGTAACATACAGTTCTCAAAATTGTCTTCATATGTAACTAATTCTAACATAGAACTTTAAGTTATATCTTTGATTACAACACAGTCATTATTAAGAATGTTCCAAATGACTTCATTTTCCTCTTGCAACTTTAGAATAGAATACCTATGTAACATCATGATCTGAACCACAGAATTTAGTTCTTCTTCTCCATCTCCTAAATCTAGCCATATAGGTGTACTTAAATCTGGTTATGGTTGAGCTAGAGGATACAATGCTAGTTTCTTAGTTTCTTGCCCATCTGAAATTATCATGTTCCCTGATCTACAACTAATATTTGCATCAATTATTTCCAACCATGGGTGTCCTAGGATAATAGGGTAACCGGCAAGATTGAACTTTGGTGATAGAATCATGAAATTAGCAAGGTACTCCCAGGAATCTAAGGCAACTATTATGTCTTATATCATTCCATTAGAGGTAACAGTAGAGCTATCTACTAATTGCAATATTGTTGGAGTGGCTCTCAACCCTTTAATGCTCCATTTATTCATAGTATCCTTGGTCATTACATTAATGGTAGCACCTAAATCTATTAATTCATTTTTTATAGACTGACCATTGCTGATAATGTTCACAACTGGACTCTCTAGATCTGAATACTTTAGAATTACTAGTTTTCCTATGATGATATCAACCAATTTTCCTATAACATGGACTATTGTAGGATCCTTTTTCTTTCTTTTGGGCTTTTTAAGACAAGCTTCTTTTATTTCTTTTCCATAAATTGGGACATCCTTTATTGCTTGACATAGGGGAATCTGGACATGCATGCTCTTTAGTTGGTCAGTGATATCAAATGGTTGGTCTTCCTTTGGTATGGGCTTGTCCATGCTAAGCCTCTAAGGGAAAGGTGATTTAACTAATGTATGAACATTAGCTGAGTTGGAAACATTATCTTGGGCAACAATATTAAGCAAAGCATTCTCTAGAATCGGTACTGATGCTACAAGAAGGTCTCACACTTTAGTGATAAGAGGTGGTTTAGGTACAAGCAAGGTAGTACCTGATCTTAAATGTATATCAGCTATGGTAAGTGCATAGGTGAGACACTAATGAGCATCGATTACATACATTTTATGCAGTCATTGTTGACTGTTGGGATTCAGCTGTAGTTGAGCAGGTAATTGTGTTTGCTTTTGAGGACCTATATTTTCTGGTGGTAGAATTATTGCAGGTATATTTGTTGGATGTGGTAAAGGTGGATATCTAGAGTTTGGATTAGGCCATTGCTGAGGTCCTCTCCACTGGTTAGTGGGATGAAAATTCCCTTGTGGTTGTTGCCATTGGTTTGGAAATTGTGGCCATTGGGGTTGTTGTGGAGGATACCATTGATTCTGTTAAATATTTGGCCAAGCATTATTCCAAGTGGGTTGATTATACTATGGAGGACTTTGAAAATTCTAGTTTTTCCATTGACTATTATAAGGATTTGAAATTTGCAATGGGTCTTGAGGCATACCTTGTCTCATGGCCCCTACCCAACATTGAGCAAAAAATAATACCTGCTCGTCCTCTACTTATATCTTTAAGTATTCAGTTGGAAGATGTTGATTCTCCAAGTTTGCAACCAATTTGCACTGACAATCCTTCTTTTATTTGCAAAAATGGGGATAGTATTCAAATAGTTGGGCCTCTGCATCTGCATGCTTCTTCTTGGAAGTCATCGTGTCTAGGTGTGTAGTGACATCATTTATGCTATCTTGTTTGAAGTCTGACAACATGTTTGAAATCTCCATCTTTGAAATACTAGAGCCACTTCCTTTGGCCAGTGTTGAGTGAAATCCCCTTCCTTTCTTCATGACTACTCTAAAGTAGTTCAGAAAAATCTTCTAAAGATCATTCTAGGAAGACTAAGATATATCTCCTCCAGCCATGATGTCCAATGCTTTGAGACAATTTTCATTCACTCCTCTTAGAAAAATCAGCTTCTGTGAGTCCTCCCACAATGCATGTTGAGGGTTCTTTTGTAGGTTAAATAAGAAGTGTGATATGTAGTCTTCTAATGTCTCATCTTCCCTTGTTACATTTAAAAAATGTCATCTCCTTTTGAATCACTCCCCTTGTAGTAGTCCTTATAATTCCTTAGAAATAAATCTCTCATTCCATCCCAATTAGCCACTATATTTGCTCCTAAGCCCATGAACCATCTGAGAGCTGACTCCTTTAGTGTTGTTGGGAACAACTTATGCTTATGACTGTCATATTATAGTCAAAACCTTGACACAATATGTAAAAATTGAACAAAATGGTGTTAGGATCCTCTATAATTAGGCCATATAACTTTGGTAGTCCCAAAGAAGGTATATTCTTGAGGTTAGGATTGTTAATAAGACATGGAATAGGAAATGGAAATGTAGGAGCTGCCATTACTAGAGGTGTTGGATATTGGAACTATGGCTAGAAAGTATTGTTGACTGGAGGGTTTTGGACACTAGGTGGTCCTGGAGTAGGATTATTATGGAAACAAGATAATATTTCTCCAAAAGGATGGAGGTCAAATATTTCATTAGTGTCTTCTTCTTTTGAAGATGATGCAGCAAACTCAGAACTTGCATCGAGAAATGGTAACTCAAGTTCCTCAAATTCTTCTTTCTGTTTAATGGGTTCTTTTGGAAGAAATCTGCCATGAACATCTCACATTCTTTGATGCATGCAAGTAAGTTGATGACTTGTGAAGCAAGCTCACAACTTCTTGGTATTGACTAAAAACAAGAAACTAATTTGAAAAATAAATGACTCATTAAGGTTCCTAGTTTGACACCATCCTCAGCAACGACACAAAAAATGGACAATCTCACAATAGGTAATAATAATCATGTCATTGTCTCTCTTAGGATTGATATACTCATACTAAGGATTACTTTCCCCACCATGAAATGCATTAAAGCATAGTTTGTGCACTAAGATCCTCTAAGAGTCATACTACATATGGTGCAAGAAGATAAAATAAGTGAAAGGAACCTATGCTATTGCTGCAAGAAAGTAAAAAAACTTGGATACTTAATGAAATTACTACAAAAAGCTTACGAAATGAATCTAGTCTATCTAACAGCTCAAAAAATTCACTATGTTTGTCTTCTACAAGTGTTGCAGGAACATCTACAATAGTAATGTTGTAGGAATAAAATAGTAACTCTACTTGAAAGCAAGGAAAATGTAGGAAGAAAATATACTCTAACTTAATCTAATCCACCTCCCAAGTGGGCCCCCTTGGTTGGCTTTTGCTAACTACCAACATAGAAGGTAATTCAAAATCACTCTTCCATTAAATTCTTCTTAACTGGTTACATAACAATTGAAAAATTCATGAAGAATAGAAAAGAGAAACTTCTACTATATTGAATACATCATTCTATATTTTATAATTACCTAAGTTGATCAAATCCCTTTTTAAAGAGGATTGACACTTATTGAAAACATAATAGAAAAGTCTAAGTAAACCTCACCAGATAAAGAGGTGGTAAAACAACCATGACATATTATAATTACTGCAGATAATGGAATAAAAACTTCTGAGGAAATATAGCAAGACTTATTTTCTATATTATGTGGAACAACAACTCCTTTCTAGGTGTGGAATATCCTTTAGAACCTTTTTGGATTCTTCCACCATGACTGGTCTTCTAATGCTCGTTCTTCAATGTGGTTGCACCACTCTTCGTACTGGTCCTTGTTTACCTAAAAGGTTAGTAACATTCGGTACACATATGAAAGTCAACATTTCAACCCCTACTCAAATGTTAGAACATAGCTTAAAATAGCTATATGAAGTACTACATTATATTTATAATAGTTAGCAAAACATGTCATTCAAGCTACCCATAGGCTTTTGTGGCTTTAGTTATACTTAGCATAAGTTCACATAGGTATAAGTCATAAATGTTTTAGAAATGTCTAACAGATCATAAAGAGTATAAACAAAGTATGAAGATTATAAAAAAATTGAGACAATAATTTGTCTCATTATTCGTTACTAAAGAAAACCTTTTTATGAAGAACTTACAATGTGATTGTTATGATAAATCTAATGTGTGGATCCAAACTTGTAATGGTTTTCTT
>BSBK01009622.1:0-35000 GCA_027943335.1 Chamaecyparis obtusa | reverse complement strand
TACAGAAACTTTGAACTCAGTTTTGAAGGCTTTAGAGGCCCCGGATGAGGTCAAAAATCTAGATGACGGGCACTTGTGCGGGTCAAGCCTGTAGAGCGCTTCATGGCATTTCCGAAATCTGGTTATAATAGCCGATCGGGTCAACTGGTGATGACTTATGGTCTTCGGAAGTTGGGTCACTTGAAATGGCAGAAAATAATTTTCTTCAAAATTTCTGTTCGGGTTTCAAAGGTTATCTTGAGCTGACTATGATGTAATAAAATGTAAAATAAAATAATTCTAAGTTTGGTCGGCCTTATTGGCTAAAATTCTGGAACCTTCCCAGACGGTGAAAAAATTGTCTATATAAGGAAGGCTGTATTATTGTCTTAGGCAGTTCGAAATAGTTCTGGGTAGTAGATCTGGGCAATAATTCGAGGCTTTGTCCTATAGAATATTGTAAGGGAATGCCCATGTGGCTTTGCATATTGTAATTCTGAAAGTTTGTAATTCCACATTTGTGGAGATAATAAGAAGCCAATTTTTTGTTCTTGCATATTACTGTTGTTGTTTCTCTATTTCTGTTATGTGTTTGTGGTATTAAGGGGAGCACCCTTCATCAAGTGGTATCAGAGCAGGTTTTCTTGAGTGTGTAAATAAATCACCGACTGTGAGGCAGTTTGCACCAGGACCGTGGTTAGGGTTTCAGCGCGCATCACGAAAATGCCTCCATGAAGAGAACGTGGCGGAAGAGCTGGTGCTGTGACACCTGAGGTTAGAGAGCTGCAGAGACAAGTGCGAGCATTGCAAGAAGAGATTCACAGAGGAATGAATCTTAATGTTAGAGACGAAAGCGAGGATGAAGCCGAAGAAGAATATCAAGAAGGAGAAGTTGAAATTGTGAACCAGGAGGAAGAAAGACTTTTTCGGGCCATTTCCAAGATTGGGAAAAGACCTAAGATTGAGGTTCCTACATTTTCTGGAAATCTTAACCCAGAGAAATTGATTGACTGGATCAATGAATGTGAGGAATATTTTGAGTACGAAGATGTTGATGATCCTGATAGGGTCAAATTTGCGAAGGCCAGATTGAAAGGTCATGCGAAGATCTAGTGGCAAGAAATTCAATTAGAGTGAAATAGAAGAGGGAAAGATAAAATCACAAGATGGGATTGGATGGTGGATAAATTGAAGCGACAGTTCATTCCTGTTGATTATGAGCTTGACCTACTGAAGAAAATGCAGAGTTTGAAGCAAGCAGGAAGATCTGTTCAGGAGTATACAGAGGAGTTCTACCGACTTCTCATCAGAACAGGCCATGCAGAAGCTGATAAGGAGAAAGTTGCCCGATACCTTAATGGGTTAAGGCCAAGCATTCAGGAGGAGCTGAATCTGGTTTGAATGAACAGTATTGAAGAGGCATACTAGTTTGCCTTAAAAGTAGAGGAAAAGCTGAACAAAAAGTTTGAGAGCAGACAAAATGGAAGAGGTCACGGTGGACGATCATATGGTGGCCGAAATGAAGATCCGAAAAAGAAGGATGAGGCTAGTAGCAGTCCGAATCAGCGTGAAAATAATTCCAATCGCTTCCAGGATCAGAATAATAGAGATCAGAGAGGAAGAAGAAGAGGACAAGGATCTGGAAGAGGAGACTTCCGTGGGACATGTTTTCACTGTGGAGAAGAAGGTCATAGGGCATTTGAATGTCCTCAGCACCAAGGCAGAATAGACAGAAGAAATGAAGGCCAGGCCAGAGTTGCACATGTAGATGAAGATGCCAGATCATCAAATTCTGAAGATGCTGAAAGAGGAGAAACGTTGATTAACAGAAGAGTCATGTTGAGTGGTGAGAATGAACCTGAGCAAAGGAGGAGCCTGTTTCGCACCAAGTGCAAGTGTGAAGGTAAATGTTGTGATGTGATTATTGATAGTGGAAGGACTGATAATTTGGTGTCAGAAGAGATGGTGACAAAGTTGAAGCTCAAGAGACAGAAACACCCACATCCATATCGGATTGCCTGGGTACAGGATGACCACAAGGTCATGGTCAATGAAGAATGCATGGTGAAGTTCAAGATTGGCAGATACCAAGATGAGGTATTGTGTGATATCATATCTATGGATGCATGTCATATGTTGTTGGGTAGACCATGGCAGTTTGACAGATGTGCTGTACATGATGGTCGTGCGAATACCTATTCCCTGACAAAAGATGGAGTGCGGCATAAACTAAAACCATTGAAGGAGACCGAAGAAAAGGTATGTGGTAATGCAAGGATAAATTTTGTTGATGGAAGAAATTTCCTAGATGGTATGAGGCATGAGCATGTATGTTTTGCTTCAATTCCAAAAGCCGGTAAAGAGGAAGTAGAAGATGTTCTTGTAGAAGTTGCAGATTTGTTGAATGAGTTTCAGAATATTGTATCCGATAACATGCCTGATGGATTACCGCCAGTCAGGAAGATCAATCATCAGATGGACTTGATCCCAGGAGCGAGTTTTCTGAATAAGTCAGCACACAGAATGACACCTGCAGAAAGTGAGGAGTTGAACAGACAAGTACATGAGTTGTTACAGAAAGGATTGATTCGAGAGAGTTTGAGTCCCTGTGCTGTACAAGCGGTATTAGCACCAAAGAAGAATGGAGAATGGAGGATGTGTACAGATTCTAGTGTAATAAACAAGATCACAATCAAGTACAGGTTTCCATTGCCACGAATGGATGATATTATGGACTGTTTGAGTGGAGCTGTGTATTTTTCAAAGATAGATCTGAAAAGTGGATATCACCAGATTCAGATCAGAGAAGGAGATGAACGGAAGACTGCCTTCAAGAGAAAGGAAGGACTATATGAGTGGTTAGTCATGCCTTTTGGGCTAACCAATGCACCGAGCACTTTCATGCGGCTCATGAATGAGGTTCTAAAAAAATTTCTGGGTAAGTTTGTCATTATTTACCTAGACGATATTTTGATCTTTAGTAAGACATTGGAGGAGCATATGATGCATATTCGTATGGTATTTGAGAAGTTGAGAGAAGAGAAATTGTTGATTAATTTGAAGAAATGCAATTTTGTGAAGAAAGAGTTAGTGTATTTGGGATTTGTAGTTTCAGCAGAAGGTCTGAAAATGGACCCAGAGAAGGTACAGGCTATTCTTGAATGGCCTACTCCAAGGAATGCTACTGAGGTAAGATCTTTTCATGGTCTAGCTAGCTTTTACAGAAAGTTTATCAGAAACTTTAGTAGTATTTGTGGACCCTTGACTGAAACAATGAGAGGGTATAGAAAAGAGTTTAAGTGGACTAAATGAGCAGAAAAAAGTTTTCAATTATTGAAACAAAAAGTTACAGAACAACCTGTTTTAGCACTTCCAAATTTTGATAAGGTGTTTCAAGTAGATTGTGATGCTAGTGGTACTGCAATAGGAGCTGTTATGAGCCAAGAAGGTAAACCTGTTGCTTATTTCAGTGAGAAGTTAAATGATGCCAAGAGGAAATATTCTGTTTATGATCAAAAATTTTATGCTATAGTTCAGGCATTAAAGAAGTGGAGACATTATCTACTTCCTAAGGAGTTTGTTTTGTATACTGATCATCAAGCTTTGCAATATTTGAATAGTCAAGGAAAATTGAATCAAAGGCATTTGAAATGGGTTGAGTTTTTGCAGAGTTATACATTTGTTTTGAAACACAGAAGTGGAAAGTCTAATAGGGTTGCAGATGCTCTTAGCAGAAGGCAACTATTGCTGACAGAGATGTAGATTAAGGTGGTTGGGTTCAAGGAACTCAAGAATTTGTATCCAGAGGATCCTGATTTTGGTGAAGCTTGGAAGTCTTGTACAAAACCTGTTACTCTAGACAGGACAAAATGGTTGGATTTTATCATCCAAGATGATATGCTATTCAGAGGGAGTCAGTTGTGCATTCCACGAAGTTCTATGAGGGAGAATCTCATCAAGGAGAAGCATAGCGGAAGATTGGCTGGACATTTTGGTCGTGACAAAACCCTTTCTTTGGTTAGTAAAAATTATTATTGGCCACAATTGCAGCAAGATGTGAAGAAGTTTGTACAGAGTTGCAGAGTATGTCAGATGGCGAAAGGAGTGAAGCAGAATACAGGGTTGTATCAGCCATTACCTATACCAGAGAAGCCTTGGGAGGATATCAATATGGACTTTGTTCTTGGTTTACCGAGGACACAGCGGGGACATGATTCAATTTTTGTGGTGGTTGACAGATTTTTGCAGATGACACATTTCATTCCCTACAAGAAGACTAATGATGCTGTTCATGTAGCAGAATTGTTTTTCAGAAAAGTAGTGAGACTTCATGATTTTCCAAAGACCATAGTTTTAGATCGGGACACTAAGTTTGTTGGATATTTCTGGCGTACATTGTGGAAGAAGTTGAAGACAGATTTGAAATTCAATTCATCACATCATCCACAGACTGATGGACAGACAGGGCTGGTGAATAGGAGTTTGGGAAATTTGTTGAGATGTTTGGTTGGAGATAAGCCAACAGGATGGGATTTGATTTTACCACAGGCAGAATTTGCCTACAATAATTCTATCAATAGGAGCACTGGTAAATCACCATTCCAGATTGTATATGGAAGTAGTCCAAGAAATGCATCTGAATTGAGAAAGATAGATAAAGGAGAAATAAGTAGTGCTGAAGCTGATGATTTTGCAAAACACTTGAAGAACATCCATGAGGAGGTGAGGAAGCATATTACCAAGATGAACGCATAGTATAAGGCTACGGCAGATGAAAAAAGGAGGTATAAGGAATTTCAAGTTGGAGATGAAGTCATGGTTCATTTGTGGAAGCAGCAATTTTCGGTTGGTACATATAACAAGCTGAAAATGAAAAAGTTTGGGCCATGTAAGATACTGAAGAAGCATGATTCAGGAAACGCATATGAGGTAGAATTGCCTACTGAGCTAAATATTTCACCAGTGTTTAACATTTCAAATCTAACAAAGTATCATGAAGGAGGTGTTGAAGATGAGATCATAGCAGCACAGTGGAGTATTCCAGCAACTAGTTCAGACACTAAGGAGATCGAGGATATACTGGACAGTCGTGTTGGCAGAAGCACAAGGAATAAGACATATGAAGAATATCTAGTCAAGTGGAAAGGACGACCTGTTGAAGATTCATCATGGTTGACAAAGAAGGAGGTTAGCTGTCTTGGTTTTCCTCTACACACCTGAGTCGTGACAGGGTCACTTCTCAAATTACCCCGAGTGTCTGATGCAGGAGCATCCTGGGTGTAAGAGCAATCTTGCATCACCCAAAACTATTTCTGTTTTTGAATTCAATAAGGGCTATCTTGTGCAGAGCTCCTATTTATGGAAAGTTACTATTTTTGGTAATTTTTGTATGTGCTCAAAATGATCTGATTTCTTTCTTGGAGGTTCATTTTGGTCATATAAGTCTGCCAGTAAAGTTTCATTGCCAGATCAAGTGTATATTGGAAGATATTGAAGATTTTCGGTATTGGCAGCAGGGTACAGAAACTTTGAACTCAGTTTTGAAGGCTTTAGAGGCCCCGGATGACATCAAAAATCTGGGTGACGGGCACTTGCACGGGGTAGCCTTGTAGAGCGCTTCGTGGCATTTCCGAAATCTGGTTATAATAGCTGATCGGGTCAACTGGTGATGACTTATGGTCTTCGGAAGTTGGGTCACCTGAAATCGCAGAAAATAATTTTCTTCAAAATTTTTGTTCGGCATTCAAAGGTTATCTTGAGCCGACTATGATGTAATAAAATGTAAAATAAAATAATTCTAAGTTTGGTCGGCCTTATTGGCTAAAATTCTGGAACCTTCCCAGACAGTGGAAAAATTGCCTATATAAGGAAGGTTGTATTATTGTCTTAGGCAGTTCGGAATAGTTCTGGGTAGTAGATCTGGGCAATAATTCAAGGCTTTGTCCTACATAATATTGTAAGGGAATGCCCATGTGGCTTTGCATATTGTAATTCTGAAAGTTTGTAATTCCACATTTGTGGAGATAATAAGAAGCCAATTTTCTATTGTTGCATATTACTGTTGTTGTTTCTCTATTTCTGTTATGTGTTTGTGGTATTAAGGGGAGCACCCTTCATCAAGTGGTATCAAAGCAGGTTTTCTTGAGTGTGTAAATAGATCACTGACTGTGAGGCAGTTTGCACCAGGACCGTGGTTAGGGTTTCAGTGCGCATCGCGAAAATGCCTCCACGAAGAGAACGTGGCGAAAGAGCTGGTGCTGTGACAGCGGAGGTTAGAGAGCTGCAGAGACAAGTGCAAGCATTGCAAGAAGAGATTCGCAGAGGAATGAATCTTAATGTCAGAGACGAAAGCGAGGATGAATCCAAAGAAGAATATCAAGAAGGAGAAGTTGAAATTGTGAACCAGGAGGAAGAAAGACTTTTTTGGGCCATTTCTAAGATTGGGAAAAGACCTAAGATTGAGGTTCCTACATTTTCTAGAAATCTTAACCCAGAGGAATTGATTGACTGGATCAATGAATGTGAGGAATATTTTGAGTATGAAGATGTTGATGATCCTGATAGGGTCAAATTTGTGAAGGCCAGATTGAAAGGTCATGTGAAGATCTGGTGGCAAGAAATTCAATTAGAGTGAAATAGAAGAGGGAAAGATAAAATCACAAGATGGGATCGGATGGTGGATAAATTGAAGTGACAATTCATTCCTGTTGATTATGAGCTTGACCTACTGAAAAAAATGCAGAGTTTGAAGCAAGCAAGAAGATCTGTTCAGGAGTATACAGAGGAGTTCTACCGACTTCTCATCAGAATAGGCCATGCAGAAGCTGATAAGGAGAAAGTTGCCTGATACCTTAATGGGTTAAGGCCAAGCATTCAGGAGGAGCTGAATCTGGTTTGAATGAATAGTATTGAAGAGGCATACCAGTTTGCCTTAAAAGTAGAGGAAAAGCTGAACAAGAAGTTTGAGAGCAGACAAAATGGAAGAGGTCCAGGTGGACGATCATATGGTGGCCGAAATGAAGATCCGAAAAAGAAGGATGAGGCCAGTAGCAGTCAGAATCAGCGTGGAAATAATTCCAATCGCTTCCAGGATCAGAATAATAGAGATCAAAGAGGAAGAAGAAGAGGACAAGGATCTGGAAGAGGAGGCTTCCGTGGGACATGTTTTCACTGTGGAGAAGAAGGTCATAGGGCATTTGAATGTCCTCAGCGCCAAGGCAGAATAGATAGAAGAAATGAAGGCCAGGCCAGAGTTGCACATGTAGATGAAGATGTCAGATCATCAAATTCTGAAGATGCTGAAAGAGGAGAAACGTTGATTAACAGAAGAGTCCTGTTGAGTGGTGAGAATGAACCTGAGCAAAGGAGGAGCCTGTTTCGCACCAGGTGCAAGTGTGAAGGTAAATGTTGTGATGTGATTATTGATAGTGGAAGCACTGATAATTTGGTGTCAGAAGAGATGGTGACAAAGTTGAAGCTCAAGAGACAGAAACACCCACATCCATATCGGATTGCCTGGGTACAGGATGACCACAAGGTCATGGTCAATGAACAATGCCTGGTGAAGTTCAAGATTGGTGGATACCAAGATGAGGT
Organism: Chamaecyparis obtusa; assembly: GCA_027943335.1. Lineage (NCBI taxonomy): Eukaryota > Viridiplantae > Streptophyta > Pinopsida > Cupressales > Cupressaceae > Chamaecyparis > Chamaecyparis obtusa. The sequence goes on along the minus strand of BSBK01009622.1, from coordinate 27,425 downwards.
ATTGTGTGATATCATATCTATGGATGCATGTCATATGTTGTTGGGTAGACCATGGTAGTTTGACAGATGTGCTATACATGATGGTCGTGCGAATACTTATTCCCTGACAAAGGATGGAGTGCGGCATAAGCTAAAACCATTGAAGGAGACCGAAGAAAAGGTATGTGGTAATGCAAGGATAACTTTTGTTGATGGAAGAAATTTCCTAGATGGTATGAGGCATGAGCATGTATGTTTTGCTTTAATTTCAAAAGCCGGTAAAGAGGAAGTAGAAGATGTTCTTGTAGAAGTTGCAGATTTGTTGAATCAGTTTCAAGATATTGTATCCGATAATATGCCTGATGGATTACCACCAGTCAGGAAGATCAGTCATCAGATGGACTTGATCCCAGGAGCGAGTTTGCCGAATAAGTCAGCACACAGAATGACACCTGCAGAAAGTGAGGAGTTGAACAGACAAGTACATGAGTTGTTAAAGAAAGGATTGATTCGAGAGAGTCTGAGTCCCTGTGCTGTACCAGCGGTATTAGCACTAAAGAAGAATGGAGAATGGAGGATGTGTACAGATTCTAGGGCAATAAACAAGATCACAATCAAGTACAGGTTTCCATTGCCACGAATGGATGATATTATGGACTGTTTGAGTGGAGCTGTGTATTTTTCAAAGATAGATCTGAAAAGTGGATATCACCAGATTCGGATCAGAGAAGGAGATGAATGGAAGACTGCCTTCAAGACAAAAGAAGGACTATATGAGTGGTTAGTCATGCCTTTTGGGCTAACCAATGCACCGAGCACTTTCATGCGGCTCATGAATGAGGTTTTGAAAAAAATTTTGTGTAAGTTTGTCATTGTTTACCTAGATGATATTTTGATTTTTAGTAAGACATTGGAGGAGCATATGATGCATATTCGTATGGTATTTGAGAAGTTGAGAGAAGAGAAATTGTTGATTAATTTGAAGAAATGCAGTTTTGTGAAGAAAGATTTAGTGTATTTGGGATTTGTAGTTTCAACAGGAGGTCTGAAAATGGACCCAGAGAAGGTACAGGCTATTCTTGAATGGCCTACTCCAAGGAATGCTACTGAGGTAAGATCTTTTCATGGTCTAGCTAGCTTTTACAGAAAGTTTATCAGAAACTTTAGTAGTATTTGTTGACCCTTGACTGAAACAATGAGAGGGGATAGAAAAGAGTTTAAGTGGACTAAAGGAGCAGAAAAGAGTTTTCAATTATTGAAACAAAAAGTTATAGAACAACTTGTTTTAGCACTTCCAGATTTCGATAAGGTGTTTCAAGTAGATTGTGATGCTAGTGGTACTGCAATAGGAGCTGTTATGAGCCAAGAAGGTAAACCTGTTGCTTATTTCAGTGAGAAGTTAAATGATGCCAAGAGGAAATATTTTGTTTATGATCAAGAATTTTATGCTATAGTTCAGGCATTAAAGAAGTGGAGACATTATCTACTTCCTAAGGAGTTTGTTTTGTATACTGATCATCAAGCTTTGCAATATTTGAATAGTCAAGGAAAATTGAATCAAAGGCATTTGAAATGTGTTGAGTTTTTACAGAGTTATACATTTGTTTTGAAACACAGAAGTGGAAAGTCTAATAGGGTTGCAGATGCTCTTAGCAGAAGGCAACTATTGCTGACAGAGATGTAGATTGAGGTGGTTGGGTTCAAGGAACTCAAGAATTTGTATCTAGAGGTTCCTGATTTTGGTGAAGCTTGGAAGGCTTGTATAGAACCAGTTACTCTAGACAGGACAAAATGGTTGGATTTTATCATCCAAGATGATATGCTATTCAGAGGGAGTCAGTTGTGCATTCCAGGAAGTTCTATGAGGGAGAATCTCATCAAGGAGAAGCATAGCGGAGGATTGGCTAGACATTTTGGTCGTGACAAAACCCTTTCTTTGGTTAGTGAAAATTATTATTGGCCACAATTGCAGCAAGATGTGAAGAAGTTTGTACAGAGTTGCAGAGTATGTCAGATGGCGAAAGGAGTGAAGCAGAATACAGGGTTGTATCAGCCATTACCTATACCAGAGAAGCCTTGGGAGGATATCAGTATGGACTTTGTTCTTGGTTTACCAAGGACACAACGGGGACATGATTCAATTTTTGTGGTGGTTGACAGATTTTTGGAGATGACACATTTCATTCCCTGCAAGAAGACTAATGATGCTGTTCATGTAGCAGAATTGTTTTTCAGAGAAGTAGTGAGACTTCATGGTTTGCCAAAGACCATAGTTTCAGATCGGGACACTAAGTTTGTTGGATATTTCTAGCGTACATTGTGGAAGAAGTTGAAGATAGATTTGAAATTCAGTTCATCACATCATCCACAGACTGATGGACAGACAGAGGTGGTGAATAGGAGTTTGAGAAATTTGCTGAGATGTTTCGTTGGAGATAAGCCAACAGGATGGGATTTTATTTTACCACAGGAAGAATTTGCTTACAATAATTCTATCAATAGGAGCACTGGTAAATCACCATTCCAGATTGTATATGGAAGTAGTCCAAGAAATGCATCTGAATTGAGAAAGATAGATAAAGGAGAAATAAGTAGTGCTAAAGCTGAGGATTTTGCAAAACACTTGAAGAACATCCATGAGGAGGTGAGGAAGCATATTACCAAGATGAACGCACAGTATAAGGCTACGACAGATGAGAAAATGAGGTATAAGGAATTTCAAGTTGGAGATGAAGTCATGGTTCATTTGCGGAAGGAGCGATTTCCGGTTGGTACATATAACAAGCTGAAAATGAAAAAGTTTGGGCCATGTAAGATACTGAAGAAGCATGATTCAGGAAACGCATATGAGGTAGAATTGCCTACTGAGCTAAATATTTCACCAGTGTTTAACATTTCAGATCTGACAGAGTATCATGAAGGAGGTGTTGAAGATGAGATCACAGCAACACAGTGGAGTATTCCAGCAACTAGTTCAGACACTAAGGAGATCGAGGATATACTGGACAGTCGTGTTGGCAGAAGCACAAGGAACAAGACATATAAAGAATATCTAGTCAAGTGGAAAGGACGACCTGTTGAAGATTCATCATGGCTGACAAAGGAGGAGGTTAGCCATCTTGGTTTTCCTCTGCACACCTGAGTCGTGACAGGGTCACTTCTCAAATTACCCCGGGTGTCTGATGCAGGAGCATCCTGGGTGTAAGAGCAATCTTGCATCACCTAAAAATATTTCTGTTTTGAATTCAATAAGGGCTATCTTGTGCAGAGCTGCTATTTATGGAAAGTTACTATTTTTGGTAATTTTTGTATGTGCTCAGAATGATCTGATTTCTTTCTTGGAGGTTCATTTTGGTCATATAAGTCTGCCAGTAAAGTTTCATTGCCAAATCAAGTGTATATTGGAAGATATTGAAGATTTTCGGTATTGGCAGTAGGGTACATAAACTTTGAACTCAGTTTTGAAGGCTTTAGAGGCCCCAGATGAGGTCAAAAATCTGGGTGACGGGCGCTTGCTGGGTCAAGCTTGTAGAGCGCTTCGTGGCATTTCTGAAATCTGGTTATAATAGCCGATCAGGTCAACTGGTGATGACTTATGGTCTTCGGAAGTTGGGTCACCTGAAATGGCAGAAAATAATTTTCTTCAAAATTTTTGTTCGGGTTTCAAAGGTTATCTTGAGCCGACTATGATGTAATAAAATGTAAAATAAAATAATTCTAAGTTTTGTCGGCCTTATTGGCCAAAATTCTGGAACCTTCCCAGACGGTGGAAAAATTGCCTATATAAGGAAGGCTGTATTATTGTCTTAGGCAGTTCGGAATAGTTCTGGGTAGTAGATCTGGGCAATAATTCGAGGCTTTGTCCTACAGAATATTGTAAGGGAATGCCCATGTGGCTTTGCATATTGTAATTCTGAAAGTTTGTAATTTCACATTTGTGGAGATAATAAGAAGCCAATTTTCTGTTCTTGCATATTACTGTTGTTGTTTCTCTATTTCTGTTATGTGTTTGTGGTATTAAGGGGAGCACCCTTCATCAACATCTTCCCACATTCTTTTTAGCATAGATATGCATCGTTCTCTTATACTTCATTTCTCTCATCTTTTTTGTAAGTTGGAAGCCTATAAATTTTCACGTATTCAAAACCCTATATATTTGCCATAATGACATGCATAGGATTCCATGAGAACAATTTATTGTAGCATGCTATATTTCAATGGAAAGCATTCACTTCCCATTCTAGTAATTTATTCACATGATTATGGATTTGAAAGCTTCTCTTCAAATGAATTGAAGAAAATTGTATTTTATATTCCTCTTTGAACATTTTCCTTCACTTATTTTACCCTTTGTGGTGTTAAATACTATAACGAATGGGTTTTTCCTTGTTCTTGTTTTCATCTCCACCATATTGTCTATTATTTTTTCCTTGGTCTCAACTTGATTTTTGTTTTGAAATGGGTCTTTTTTAGTAGGATTTGTTTCAAGATAGTTCTAACAGCTCATCTATATCTTATAGTGGGGTCTTGGTTTAGGTAATTACAAGTGGGAATTTGTCATAATCTAATTTTGCAGATTCTTATTTTCAAGTATATTTAGCGACTTTATTTGACTTTTATAAAATTGGTCATGTGTTGTCAACCCAAGTCATTTCACCTATCCCTTTTAGACATGTTGATTTATTAGTCTATATTTGACATTTCGATGAATTATATAGGTGTTATTTAATTTGATGTATAAAATGTGTATTGGATTTAACTATTTCTCATGTTAGAAGGGGATTAATATCGTCAATATTTAAATTTAAAATGTCATTGAAAGAAATTAAATATTAAAAAGGTGAATATTTATGTTATGAAATAAAGCTATTTCAGTTTGATTTGGATTTTTGTACTAACCTCTTACTATAGAACTGAGTTTTGAATGGAAATCGGGATTGATGATGAGGTGTGGTCAAGGTAAAAAATGGTCAAAATTCACACACCAAGTAATTTTTAAGATTTCTTGCTCCTTCTTAGTTGATTCTTCTTGAGCGATCATAGGAGGCTCAAGATTCTTTACAATTAGATAAATGTTGGCCAAATTTTCAATTATCTGAAATGGACTAGATGTATCCTACTCTATGTTCAATGAAATTCCAACATTGTCAGTGTAGAAATCATGTAAGGTAGTATCAACTACCTCTGTCTCCTTTGAAACTTCAACCTCTTCTATAATTTTGGAAATGTTAGGCTCTATGGAGATGATCACTGAGGTTAGGGTCCTTATAGACTTACCAAGATCAGGTCTCTGCTCAAGGAGTAGTTTTCCAACCCTATCATGTATATCTTTCTCAACCTCTTCATATTTTTGGGCCATAAATTTTATGATTCTCGTTTGGGTCTTTAATTTTGGCCTTAACTTCTCAATCCATTCTACCATCTCACTTCCTATCATGGTAGGAATGTTCTATAGAATAATATCCTATCTCATTTTGGTGTCCTTATCCAAGGCTCTCTTCTTTCTTTCCTCTAGTCTTTCAAATAGGTACTTACTATTTTGACCTTCTATTTCAATAAGATTCTTTTTTTAAATGATCATATGCTCCGCAACTATATCCTCTATCTTATCTTTCTCTTCGTCATCATATTTATCAAAATATTTTTCAATGGAGGCAAGTTTATCATCATTCACTTCTCTCCTTTCTAGAACTTTCAAGAAGGGCTTGAACAAATACATTTATGCTTCCTAGCCTTTAGTTTGTTCGTCCTCTATTGTTTTCTTCTTATCTTCTTCAAGTGCCCTTAGGTTGGGCCTCTTGAAATTTTCTATTATTTTCATCTTCTTGTTCCTTCTTCTTTTATTGCTCAGTCTTCTCTGTATCCATTACTTGAACTTCCTCTTATTGTTCCTATTCCTCTACAATATTATGTTGTTTCTCCTTCTCATGCAAAGATGGAGGATTATCAAGTATTTTCCTCTTCTTTCCTAGTCCACCATCGATGGCCTTTGGTCTAGCTCTAGGAGGTATTTGACCTTGTGTAGCTACTCTAGCATCCTACCTCTGTGATGTTCTCCTAGTAGGTGTAGGAGTTTCATCTTTGTCCTTTTATCCTTCTTCTTCAACCTCTATAACTTGAGGTGCCTCAATATTTAATTAAGGAGGGTGAATATTATATTTCTCCCCAAGTTTTTCCACTTTTTCACTCACAAACTTCATCTCTTCTTTTGTTATTCGATGATTCCCTACTATTTTCTCAAAAAGGGACTCAACTTTCTTCTCCCTTCTCCCCTTTACCAACTCTTCCTTTATAGTTGTGTATTTTTCTTCATATGTGCCCCGTCTAGGAACATTGGGGTCTTTAGGAGATTGTAGGAAATGTTGGATGTGAAACTCCAAAATACTATAATTAATTTCATATCCCATATGGATAGCCCATGGAGTTCTAGGTTCCACTACTTCAAAACATGTGATGGTAGTTTCCACCATCAAATAGATATCATTTTTATACTTATCAACTAGTCTCCAAGGGATTTTTTCCCTTTCATGCATTTTCTTCTGAAAGAGTTTCATCATGCCTACTACTTCAACATATATGTTTTCCCTTTCATGCATTTGCTTCTAAAAGAATGTGTATGTCAGTGATCCAAATCCAAAATGTGTTTTCTTGTTTCTCTTTATCCTTGCAATATTTTCCATCAGTTGTTGTCTTAGGACATCACATAGGTCATACTCCTCATCCTTAATTACCATTTTGTATGCCATGTGAAATAAACTAGCTAACAAACTATTTATTCTTCTGCTATATTGAAATTTGTATCCTAATATCTTATCTGCTATTTTGACATCTTCTTGTGCAATGTCATTTATAGTCATACCTCTTTTGTTCCATTTTCTTTTTGTCAAATTTTTTTACTTCAAATCTTATGTTTTTCTCAACAGTAGGTATTTTACCTATCATAGGTAATCTAGTAATCTCATGTAATAGTTCCTTGGTGATCTGATTTGGGTTCCACCAATCCATCTAAATTCATCATGTATCATACTTAATACAATCTTATTCAACTATAATTCATCAAATTCAAATCTCTCCATCTATTTGACTATTGGCAACCAATGAACTTTCCTACATTCTTCTCTTAGGTTTTTGTATGCATTGTATAACCCTAGCATTTTATCATAGATCTTTTATGTACCTATGAATTGAATCTTATTGTGTATGTATTCATCGATGTCTTTGACATGATGAACACCAACAAGGGTGTGTGAAAATGAACCCTCTCAATCCTCTTCGGTATATTTGAAGGGATGAATCTTAAGTTTGTACCTATTCCTCTCAAGTAAATTAAAGACCTTAGGTGTATCCATATTGATTACTTTGTTATTGAAATTGACAAATATTTCTTGAGATAATCACAAATACCTAGCTTGTGTGGTTGTGTGAGGGTTTTGCCAACATAGCTACAAACACTTCAAGCTCCAAATACTACTCCAGACTCTTCAATTCTCTCTGATCTCAGTATAAATGGTAGATAATTTAACCATAGTATTAACCTTATAGACAATTTTGCACAAGTCTCAAAAACTACCCATAAAGCTATAAGAAACTAGTGCAGGATCAAACTAGTAGACCCTCTCACAGACATCTTAAAATCTAATGTGATCTTGTCCAAGATCACACAACATAGTAACTAAGCTATCTTCAAGTTTGTACATCTTAAATCATCCAGATAGGGCCTCTGTATCTGACTGATGTTAATTTTTCATGCTACCCCTAAGGCATACATTTCCCATCATAAAGATGGTAAAGAAATGCACTCTAGTACTGATTCAACAAGACTCTTAGGACTCTTGCGAATTCTTTAATTCTATTCTTCATCTTTCTTAACCTCAAGTTCCATAGGGTCATTGTGTTTCATGCATTTATCCTTAAATTTTCCTTTCAACTTTGTTAGCTCTCTAACTTATTTATTCAACTCTTTTTCCTTTGCGAATGGTGCAAAGGAATTTTGTATTGGTCTTCTAAATATAAAACACTTCTCTACATGTCCATCATTATTACACTTGAAACAAGTCACCTTCTTCTTAGGTTTCAATTGACTACATAATCAATTTGTAACTTCCAATATTTAGCAATATGACCAAAATTGTTGCATTTGTAACACATAATTTTTCTAGGTCTGGCAATAGGTTTCTTAACTTCTTAAATTGTCTTGTTAGCTTCATCCTTACTAGTGTTATAAACATTATCTTGCACAGTATCATCTTCTTTACTTGCTTCATTTTCCTCAGGTTTTCTAAGTTCAACTTTCTTACTACATTCACCTTTTTCCATATTTGCGTCATTCAAACTTTTCTCTTTTTTCTTCTTAATAAAATCATCCAAGTGATCATATGTAGGTTTGTTAGATCTGTTGGAAACTACATTGAAACAATTCTTGTATTGTCATTGATGTAAAACCTTAATTGGTAAGACTGTTGCTACTTAGGAAAGTACTATATCAATTTGAAAGTTGCTAAGGGGCTAAGAAAGGTTGGTAACAATAGCACCTAGGGAAAGGTTGAGTTATCTTGATACTACAAAGTGTACTTGACTATGTTGCATAATGATGAGATAATGTATTGTTTATCTTAGTAAGATTGAAGACTAAACTGGTAGGATTAACCGAGAAAAGAATGTAAAAATCATGTTTAAGCTGAGTGATGTTAGTGTCGACTAAGTTAGTAGATGCTAAGAAAAATTCTAGTGTCGACTGAGCATCAATAAATTTCCGAGGAAGACAGTGTAAGCCGAGGAAATAGTTTTAGTAATGACCGAGATTTCTACATGAAGACCGAGTGAACAATCATAGTTTTGACCGAGCATCAGCAATTTTATATATGAAGAGAATTTTATTTTGGAGCTGACATTGTTGAATTATTGGATTATGTAAAATGTGATGACTTTATTTATTGATTGTTTGGAAGCATTAAATGCATTGTAAAACATTTTATTGTAAATCTTTAAGAGATTTGAGATGATTCTAGAAAAGGAGCCGAAGAACATGAAGCGGGTAGATTCAATGAATCTGACCTAACCCTAAGATCTATGATTGAGATTGAGCAGAAAAAGATGAGTTAACCTAATTGAGGAAAATATAAGGAAACCTGAGCACTGTGATATGCATGTACATGGAGAATAGAGAATGCTGGAAGAGAAAAGTTTTATTGACTGAATAAGTAGAAAAGGCTGAAGGAGAATTATGGTGATTGCTTGAAGAAAATTTCTGAGCAGATCAGAGATGGAAATGGAAAAGTTTCAAAGTTAGTAAACTAGCATTAGTGTACAGAATCAGATCTGATATTAGCAAAGTGAGTTGTACATTTTTTAGATAATACTGCTGCTACTTTCTAACCATTGTAACAATCAAAATCCTTTTAACAGAGGTTGACCTAACAGTCATATGTTAAATCCTTTGAATAAGGTTTCATTCTAATGGAGTGTATGTAAGTCCTATGACTAGGCTCACTTTTAAGATGGTGATTTAAATCCTTTAATCGGGTCACACCTGATAGTGTGTATTGTAGCCTTTGACAAGGTTGGATTTTTACCAACCTTACTTCAGAAGACTAAAAATAATAGTAGCATGTTACAAAGTGGTTTTTCCCAAATTGGGTTTCCACTATAAATCCTGGTGTTTATACTTGCGTGAATGTTTAGATCTGAACATTACTATGTTTTGCAAGTTAAGTGACAAGTGGGTAGTGGACTGCATTGTTAGATTTTTCTATTATTGAATCAGTGATGACTGAGTTTGTTTGGTTTTGGATCTGATTTAAGGATAAGTTTCTAAGATTGTTTTATACATCAAGACCTGAGAACAACTAATTCACCTGCCCTCTCTATTTTTCTAAATCATATTAACAATTGGTATCAAAGCTTTGTTGCTTATTATTAGTGTTGACAAATATCAAGTTTAAAGGGGCTTGGAGCAAATGATCAAGATGTATAAGGAGGTACTAAAGCTGAACAAAGAAAACCTCCCTACATGGCAAAGCTTGATGAAGTTATCTCTGGCCAGTATTGGTGACTCTAGAAAGTACTACATTGAGAATAGTTATGTCTAACCTGTCACACCTTTGATTGCCAAAGAAATGAGAGCCAAGAAAGAACATAATTAGGCAATGCTAGAAATTGCATCTTCCCTAAGCTATCTAGAATTTGAGGACATTAAGAACTGCACAAATGCTAAGGATATGTGGGACACTCTTGCAAGGATCTATGGTGGTGACTTGAATGTGCTTAAAGCAAAGGCTGAGAGTCTTAGAGGTAAGTTTGATGAAATGAGAATGCAAGAAGGTGAAAACATTGCCCAATATTGTGGTAGAATAAAAGAAGTTGTGACTGCTATTAGAGGAGAAAATGGGGCTATTGGTGATGAAACTATAATTGGGAAAGTACAAAGAACCCTACATCCTATATATGCTATTAAGATCTCATCTATTCAGGTATCGAGATGTAACTCTGCTAATGTACTTACTTTGGAAAGTTTGGTCGGTAAGTTGACTTCTTTTGAACTCTCTAACTATGATAATTTCACTGTTGGAAGCATTGGAAATGTTGAATCTACTTTTAAGTCACATCTAGTTCTGAATAAGCCAAAGAAAGAAAAAGAAAGATGCATCAGTGAAAGTGATAGTGAAAGTGACAGTGACACTTCTAATGAAGACCTAGAAGATCTAGAAGCTCTTATGGCTAGAAGACTAAGAAGGGGAAAAGAAAAGTATAAAGGTAAACTCCCTATTATATGTTTTGCATGTAATAAAGTTGGTCATATAGTTGATAGATGTCCTAACAGGAAGGATACAGATGATGAAAGGAAAAGCAAACACAAAGATAGAAAAGATGATAGAAGCTACCAATGGATCATAGACTACAAGGGAAAAGGTAAGAAATCTTGTTACATTGCTGAAAAAGAGACTAACACTGATAGTGATGATTTTGAAATTGAGGTAGTCTATGTTGCAATGAAAGATGAATCTGATGAGGATGAGAAAATTTCATTGATATCCTATGTGAACAAGAATGATAAATGGATTATTGACAGTGGTTGTTCCCATCACATGACTAGTGACAAAAATAAGTTTGAGACCTTACATCATTATAGAGGTAAAAGTGTAAAATTTGGTAATGATGCACCATGTCTTGTTAGAGGAAAAGGTTTGATTAAATTGAATGATAAGATATCTTGTGAAAATGCTTATTGGGTTGAAGGTCTTAATTATAATTTGTTAAGTGTTGCTTAGCTTAACAAAACTAGTTACTGAGTGGAATTTCATCACAAGCAAGCTAAAATATTTGATGCTACTAGAGAACTGATTGGAAGTGCTGATTAGACCAGAGGTAATTTGTTCTATCTTGACCTATCTAAAGAAACATGTTTAATTGCACAACTTTATGATATTTGGTTATGGCATAAAAGGTTGTGTCATGTTAACTTTGACAATCTGGTAGAGATAAGTAAGAAGAAAAAGGTAAGAGGTCTACCTAGATTGAAGAAACCTGAGAATGTGATGTGCAAGGAATTCCAGTTAGGAAAAATGACAAAGTCAAGTTTCAAGAGAAAATCCTTTACTTCTGAGAACATTTTAGATTTGGTTCATACTAACCTTTGTGGACCTATGGGTTTACAAAGTTACTGTGGTGCTAGATACTTTATCTTATTTGTTGATGATCATACTAGGATGATCCATGTGATGTTTCTAAAAGAAAAATCTAAAGCTTTTCAATTCTTTAAGTGGTATTTGGCTAAGGTTGAAAAGGAGATAGGTAGGAACCTGAAATGTCTTAGATTTGACTGAGGTGGAGAATTTACATCAAATGAATTAAATCTATTTTGCAATGATAGAGGAATTAAAAGATAGATGTTTGCACCTAGAACACCTCCACATAATGGTATAGCAGAAAGGAGAAACATATCTATCTTGGATTATGCAAGGACATTAATGATTGAAAAGAATGTGGCACAAAAATATTGGAAAGAAGCTATAATCACTGTTGTCTACACTCTTAACCGGGTATAGATCAAGAAAGGTACAAATCTGACACCCTATGAACTATGGTATGGACATGCACCAAGTGTTAAATACTTTAGAATCTTTGGAAGTAAGTGTTATATACTAAAAGACACTAGGAATGGAAAGTTTGATGCTAAGAGAGATGAAGGCATATTCCTAGGGTACTCGACAAAAAGTAAAGCTTATAAGTGTTTGAACTCTAACACTAAAAAAATTGTGGAAAGTGTGAATGTCAAAATTGATGAGTATGCAAAAAGAAATGAAACTGACAACAAAAGAGAACCAGAAGATTATAGATCTTTTGTGTACATTGAAGAAGAAGAAGAGGCAAGTAACAGACTTCCACCTAATGCCAATTCTCAGGTAAGCAATGTCGAGCGATAGACAAAAGCTACCAAGCATCAGGAAAATAGTGCTGAGAGAGAACAAGAACATGTCGAGCTATAAGAAAATTTTGTTGAGTATCGGGAAGAGGTTGCTGAGCATTCTCAAGTTGAATCTAACAATCTTACGGAGGAACATGATGAAATAGAGGAGAGAACAACTGAACCTATTTTGGCAAAATATGTAAGAAGACATCATAAGCCTAAAAAGATAATTGGAGACAAAGATACTAGAATCCAGACCAGAAGTAAGACTAAGGATCCAACATGTCTACTATGTGAATTTGAACCAAAGAAAACTAGAGAAGCATTGGAGAATGAAGATTGGATACAAGCAATGAATGAAGAAATTGACTAGATTGAGAAGAATGATACTTGGACTCTAGTCCTGAGACCTGAAAACAAAAATGTTATAGGAACAAAATGGGTTTTTTAGAATAAGATGAATGAAAATGGTGAAATCACTAGGAACAAAGCTAGGCTGGTATGCAAAGGCTATGCACAAGAAGAAGGAATAGATTATGGGGAGACATTTTCCCCGATAGCTAGATTAGAAGGAGTAATAACTCTGCTTGCATATGCTGCTTATAAAGATTTCAAGGTATATCAAATAGATGTCAAGTCTACATTTTTTAATGGTATACTAGAAGAATAAGTTCACATAGAATGACCAGAAGGTTTTATTGATCCAAACAAAAGACACATGGTGTGAAAACTGAACAAAGCATTGTATGGATTGAGGCAAGCTCCCAGAGCATGGTATGAGAGGTTTCACAACTACTTGATACAGATTGGATTTTCAAGAACAAATGACACAAGCAATCTATACATGAAGGATGAAGAAGGTAAAGGTATCTTGTTGGCAAAAATTTTTGTGGATGACATTATTTTTGGTGGAAAAGATGCATTGTGTAAAAGTTTCTCAAATGAAATGCAAACTGAATTTGAAATGAGTATGTTTGGTGAGATCAAGTTCTTTGTTGGTTTACAAGTATATCAGAGGAAGAATGTAATTTTCATTACATAGTCTAAGCATGTAAATGAAACACTAAAAACTTTTGGGATGGAAGATGCTAAACCAATGGGAACTCCTATGGTTACTGGATAAGAGTTATCTAAGAATGATGATGTTGTAGAAGTGAATCAGACTCTGTACAGATTCATGATTGGAAAATTGCAGTATGTTGTACATAGTAGACCAGATATTGCATTAGTTGTTGGGATTGTGGCAAGATTATTTGCCAATCCTAAGGAAACACATATGATGGCCATGAAAAGAATTATGAAATACTTGAAAGGAACTATGGTCTATATTATAAGAAGGATAACAAATTTGAACTCTGAGTTTATACAGATGTTAATTGGGAAGGAAATGTAGATGATAGAAAGAGTACTAGTGGTGGAGCTTTCTTTCTTGGACAAAGATTAGTCTCTTGGACAAGAAAGAAATAAAATTGCATTTCCCAATCTACTGCTGAGGCCGAGTATGTTGCTACTACAATAAACTGTTCAAACATGGTATGGATAAAACAATTGTTGATAGGCATGAAAGAAGAAATCACTGAACTTGTTGTTATTTTCTATGACAACACAAGTGCTATCAATATTTCTAAGAATCTAGTGATGAACCTAAGACCAAAGACATTGTAATCAAGTATCACTACTTGAGAGAATTAGTACAAGATAAAGAAGTTTGAATGGAATATGTGAATACAAAAGAACAATTCACAGAAATATTCCCTAAAGCTTTACCCAGAGAAGCTCATGAGTATTTGAGAAGTCAATTAGGGGTTCTTCCCCTGATCAAGGGTCCCTAGACAAGCTAGGAGCACTGCATCAAATGTGCTATAGCAAAAAATTTTACAAATAGATGCAGAAGATTGTCACACTTTAGGGCTGGCCTAGAGTTGTGAAGAGAAGAAAAGACAAGGAATCAATCATAAGCAAGATGACAGAGGGAGAAACACTAAGCTGCATAGATATTATCTACATCTGATGAATGTATGTTTTAGTTGCTACTTTGGCATTTTTGTCAAAGAGGGAGATGTACTGATATGATAACATATGATACTAAAAAGCAAGAGGGAGATGAACTAATGAACTAATGGGAGATGAACTGATGAAACTCAAGATAAGGCTGATCAACTGAAATGAAGAATCAGGATAGAGGGAGACCTGAATACTTCTAACGATCATAGAAGTGAGGCTTACAAGATTCTAAATCAGAATGAAGCTAAGGATATTATAAATAATTTTATGATGGACGGATAAGTTTTTGGATTGGTTGGTAATCCATGTGTTATTCAGGTGATATCATATGGTGTTTCCATCAATGCCAAAGAGGGAGATTGTTGGAAATTGCATTGAAACAATTATTGTATTGTCATTGATGTCAAACCTGAATTGGTAAGAATTTTGCTACTTAGGAAAGTACTATATCTATTTGAGTGTTGCTAAGGGGCTAAGCAAGGTTGGTAACAATAGCAGCTAGGGAAAGGTTGAGTTATCTTGATACTACAAAGTGTACTTGACTATGTTGCACAATGATGAGATAATGTATTGTTTATTTAGTAAGACTGAAGATTAAACTGGTGGGCTTAACCAAGCAAAGAATGGAAAAATCATGTTTAAGCCGAGCAATGTTAGTGTCAACCGAGTTAGTAGATGAAGAGAAAAACTCTAGTGTCGATCGAGCATCAGTAAATTGCTGAGGAAGACAATGTAAGCCAAGGAAATAGTTTTAGTAATGACCGAGCTTTCTACATGAAGATCGAGTGAACAATCACAGTATTGACCAAGCATTAGCAATTTTATATTTGAAGAGAATTTAATTTTGGAGCCAACATTGTTAAATTCTTGGATTAAGTAAAATGTGTTGACTTTATTTATTGATTGTTTGGAAGCATTAAATGCATTGTAAAACATTTTATTGTAAATCTTTAAGAGATTTGAGATGATTCTAGAAAAGGAGCCGAAGAACATGAAGTAGATAGATTCAATGAATCTAACCTAACCCTAAGATCTACGATTGAGATTGAGTGGAAAAAGATGAGTTAACCTAATTGAGGAAAATATAAGGGAACCTGTGATGCAGGAGCATCCTGGGTGTAAGAGCAATCTTGCATCACCCAAAAAAAATATTTATGTTTTTGTATTCAATAAGGGCTATCTTATGCAGAGTTGTTATTTATGGAAACTTGCTATTTTTAGTAAGTTGGTCTTATGATCTCGAAATGTTCTAATTTTACATATGGAGGTTCTTCTCAGTCATATCAGCCTGCCAGCAAAGTTTCATGGCTAGATGAGGTCTAGTTTTGAAGATATTGAAGATTTTCGGTATTGGCAGCAGGGTACAGAAACTTTGAACTCAGTTTTGAAGGCTTTAGACACCCTGGATGAGGTTGAAAATTTGGGTGATGGATGCTTTGTGCTAGTCGAGCCTGTAGAGTGCTTCGTGGCATTTCTAGAATGGGGTTATAATAGCCAATCGGGTCAACGGGTGATGACTTATGGTCTTCAAAAGTTGGGTCACCTGAAATGGGGGAAAATAATTTTTCTTCAAAATTTCTGTTTGGGTTTCAAAACTCATTTTGAGTCGACTTTGATGTAATAAATTGTAAAATAAAATAATTCTAAGTTTGATCGGCCCTAAGGGCTAAATTTCTAGAACCTTCTCGAGCGGTGGAAATTGCCTATATAAAGAAGGCTCGTAGTGTTGTCTAGGGCAATTCTGGGTAGTAGATCTGGGTATTGATTCAAGGCTTTGTCCTATAGAATATGGTAAGGGAATGCCCATGTGGCTTTGCATATTGTAATTCAGAAAGTTTGTAATCCCACATTTGTGGAGATAATAAGAAGCCAATTTTCTATTCTTGCATATTATTGTTGTTGTTTCTCTATTTCTGTTATGTGTTTGTGGTATTAAGGGGAGCACCCTTTATCAAGTGGTATCAGAGCAGGAGTTCTTGAGTGTGTAAACAAATCACTGACTGTGAGGCAGTTTGCACTAGGACCGTGGTTAGGGTTTCAGTGCGCATCGCAAAAATGCCTCCATGAAGAGAACGTGGTGAAAGAGCCGGTGTTGTGACACCTGAGGTTAGAGAGCTGCAGAGATAAGTGTGAGCATTGCAAGAAGAGATTCACAGAAGAATGAATCTTAATGTCAGAGATGAAAGCGAGGATGAAGTGGAAAAAGAATGTCAAGAAGGAGAAGCTAAAATTGTGATCCAGGAGGAAGAAAGACTTTTTCAGGCGATTTCCAAGATTGGGAAAAGACCTAAGATTGAGGTTCCTACATTTTTTGGAAATCTTAATCCAGAGGAATTGATTGACTGGATCAATGAATGTGAAGAATATTTTGAGTATGAAGATGTTGAGGATCTTGATAGGGTCAAATTTGCGAAGGCCAGATTGAAAGGTCATGTGAAGATCTGGTGACAAGAAATTCAATTAGAGTGAAATAGGAGAGGGAAAGATAAAATCACAAGATGGGATTGGATGGTGGATAAATTGAGGTGATAGTTCATTCCTGTTGATTATGAGCTTGACCTACTAAAGAAAATGCAAAGTTTGAAGCAAGCAGGAAGATTTGTTCAGGAGTATACAGAGGAGTTCTATCAACTCCTCATCAGAACAGGCCATGCAGAAGCTGATAAGGAGAAAGTTGCCCGATACCTTAATGGGTTAAGGCCAAGCATTCAGGAGGAGTTGAATCTGGTTCGAATGAAGAGTATTGAGGAGGCATACTAGTTTGCCCTAAAAGTAGAGGAAAAGCTGAACAAGAAGTTTGAGAGCAGACAAAATGGAAGAGGTCATCGTGGAAGATCTGGTGGATGGTCATATGGTGGCCGAAATGAAGATCTGAAAAAGAAGGATGAGGCCAGTAGCAGCCAGAATCAGAGAGGAAGATGAAGAGGACAAGGATCTGGAAGAGGAGGCTTTCATGGAACATGTTTTCACTATGGAGAAGAAGGTCATAGGGCATTTGAATGTCCTTAGTGCCAAGGCAGAATAGACAGGAGAAATGAAGGCCAGGCCAGAGTTGCACATGTAGATGAAGATGCTAGATCATCAAATTTTGAAGATGCTGAAAGAGGAGAAATGCTAATTAATAGAAGAGTCTTGCTGAGTGGTGAGAATGAACCTGAACAATGGAGGAGCCTATTTCACACTAGATGCAAGTGCGAGGGTAAATGCTATGATGTGATTATCGATAGTGGAAGCACTAACAATTTGGTGTCAGAAGAGATGGTGACAAAGTTGAAGCTCAAGAGACAGAAACACCCACATCCATATTGGATTACCTAGGTGTAGGATGACCACAAGGTCATGGTCAGTGAACAGTGCCTGGTAAAGTTCAAGATCGGCGGGTACCAAGATAAGGTACTATGTGATATCATCCCTATGGATGCATGTCATATGTTGTTGGGTAGACCATGACAGTTTGACAGATGTGCTGTACATGATGGTCATGTGAATACCTATTCCTTGACAAAGGATGGAGTGCGACATAAGCTAAAGCCATTGAAGGAGACCAAAGAAAAGGTATGTGGTAATGCAAGAATAACATTTGTTGATGGAAGAAAATTCCTAGATGGTATGAGGCATGAGCATGTGTGTTTTTCTTTAATTCCAAAAGCCAGTAAAGAAGAAGTAGAGGATGTACCTGTAGAGGTTGCAAATTTGTTGAATGAGTTTCAGGATATTGTATCTGATAATGTACCTGATGGATTACCACCCGTAAGGAAGATCAGTCATCAGATGAATTTGATTCTAGGAGCCAATTTGCCAAACAAGGTAGCACACAGAATGACACCAGTAGAAAGTGAAGAGTTGAACAGACAAGTACATGAGTTATTGTAGAAGGGTTTGATTTGAGAGAGTCTGAGTCCCTGTGCTATACTAGTGGTATTAGCACCAAAGAAGAATGGAGAATGGAGGATGTGTATAGATTCCAGAGCAATAAACAAGATCACAATCAAGTATAGGTTTCCATTGCCATGAATGGATGATATTATGGACTATTTGAGTGGAGCTGTGTATTTTTCAAAGATAGATCTGAAGAGTGGATATCATTAGATTCAGATCAGAGAAGGAGATGAATGGAAGACTACCTTCAAGACAAAGGAAGGACTGTATGAGTGGTTAGTCATGCCTTTTGGGCTAACCAATGCACCAAGCACTTTCATGCGGCTCATGAACGAGGTTCTGAAAGAATTTCTAGGTAAGTTTGTCATTGTTTACCTAGATGATATTTTGATTTTTAGCAAGACATTGGAGGAACATATGATGCATATTCGTATGGTGTTTGAGAAGTTGAAAGATGAGAAATTGTTGATTAATTTGAAGAAGTGCAGTTTTGTGAAGAAAGAGTTAGTGTATTTGGGATTTGTAGTTTCAGCAGAAGGTCTAAAAATGGACCCAGAGAAGGTACAGGCTATCCTTGAATGGCCTACTCCAAGGAGTGCTACTGAGGTAAGATCTTTTCATGGTTTGGCTAGCTTTTACAGAAAGTTTATCAGAAATTTTAGCAGTATTTGTAGACCCTTGACTAAAACAATGAGAGGGGATAGAAAAGAGTTAAAGTGGACTAATGGCACAGAAAAGAGTTTATAATTGTTGAAACAAAAAGCTATAGAACAACCTATTTTAGCACTTCCAAATTTTAATAAGGTGTTTCAAGTAGATTGTGATGCTAGTGGTACTGCAATAGGAGCTGTTATGAGCCAAGAAGGTAAACCTGTTGCTTATTTCAATGAGAAGTTAAATGATGCCAAGAGAAAATATTCTGTTTATGATCAGGAATTTTATGCTATAGTTCAGGCATTGAAAAAGTGGAGGCACTATCTGCTTCCAAAGGAGTTTTTTTTCTATACTGATCATCAAGCTTTGCAATATTTGAATAGTCAAGGAAAGTTGAATCAGAGGCATTTGAAATGGGTTGAGTTTTTGCAAAGTTATACATTTGTTTTGAAATATAGGAGTTGAAAGTCTAACAGGGTTGCAGATGCTCTTAGCAGAAGGCAACTATTGCTGACAGAAATGTAGATTGAAGTGGTTGGGTTCAAGGAACTCAAGAATTTGTATCTAGAGGATCCTGATTTTGGTGAAGCTTGGAAAGCTTGTACAGAACCTGTTACTCTAGACAGGATGAAATGGCTGGATTTTATCATCCAAGATGATATGCTATTCAGATGGAGTTAGTTGTGCATTCCACAAAGTTCTATGAAGGAGAGCATAGTGGAGGATTGGCTGGACATTTTGGTCGTGATAAAACCCTTGCTTTAGTTGGTGAGAATTATTATTGGCCACAATTGCAGCAAGATGAGAAGAAGTTTGTACAGAGTTGCAAAGTATGTCAGATGGAAAAAGGAGTGAAGCAGAATACAGGGTTGTATCAGCCATTACCTATACCAGAGAAGCCTTGGGAGGATATTAGTATGGACTTTGTTCTTGGTTTACCGAGGACACAACGGGGACATGATTCAATTTTTGTAGTAGTTGACAAATTTTCAAAGATGGCACATTTCATTCCCTACAAGAAGACTAATGATGTTGTTCATGTAGCAGAATTGTTTTTTAGAGAAGTGGTGAGACTACATGGTTTACCAAAGACCATAGTTTCAGATCAAGATACTAAGTTTGTTGGATATTTTTGGCGAATACTGTTGAAGAAGTTGAAGATAGATTTGAAGTTCAGTTCATCACATCATCCATAGACTGATGGACAGACAGAGGTGGTGAATAGAAGTTTGGGAAATCTACTGAGATGTTTGGTTGGGGATAAGCCAATAGGATGGGATTTGATTTTACCATAGGTAGAATTTGCATACAATAATTCTGTCAATAGGAGCACTGGTAAATCACCATTCCAGATTGTATATGGAAGTAGTCCAAGAAATGCATCTGAATTGAGAAAGATAGATAAAGGAGAAATAAGTAGTGCTGAAGCTAAGGATTTTACAGAACATTTGAAGAACATCCATGAGGAGGTGAGGAAGCATATTACCAAGATGAATGCGTAGTATAAGGCTAAGGCAGATGAGAAAAGGAGACATAAGGAATTTCAGGTTGGGGATGAAGTCATGGTTCATTTGCGAAAGGAGTGATTTCCAGTTGGTACATATAACAAGCTGAAAATGAAGAAGTTTGGACCATGTAAGATATTGAAGAAGCATGATTCAGGAAATGCATATGAGGTAGAATTTCCTAGTGAGCTGAATATTTCACCAGTGTTTAACATTTTAGATTTGACAGAGTATCATGAAGGAGGTGTTGAAGATGAGGTTACAGTAGCACAGTGGAGTATTCCAGCAACCGGTTCAGATATCAAAGAGATTGAAGACATACTAGATATTCATGTTGGTAGAAGCACAAGGAACAAGACATATGAAGAGTATTTGGTCAAATGGAAAGGATGACCTATTGAAGATTCATCATGGCTAACAAAGGAGGAGGTTAATCATCTTGGTTTTCCTCTGCACACCTGAGTCATGATAGGGTCACTTCTCAAATTACCCTGGGTGTCTGATGCAGGAGCATCCTAGGTGTAAGAGCAATCTTGCATCACCCAAAAAAATATTTATGTTTTTGTATTCAATAAGGGCTATCTTGTGCAGAGTTGTTATTTATGGAAACTTGCTATTTTTAGTAAGTTGGTCTTATGATCTCAGAATGTTCTAATTTTACATATGGAGGTTCATCTCAGTCATATCAGCCTGCCAAAAAAGTTTCATGGCTAGATCAGGTCTAGTTTTGAAGATATTGAAGATTTTCGGTATTGGCAGCAGGGTATAGAAACTTTGAACTCAGTTTTGAAGGCTTTAGAGGCCCTAGATGAGGTTGAAAATTTGGGTGATAAATGCATTGTGCCAGTCAAGCCTGTAGAGTGCTTCATGGCATTTCTAGAATGGGGTTATAATAGCCAATTGAGTCAACGAGTGATGACTTATGGTCTTCGGAAGTTGGGTCATCTGAAATGGCAGAAAATAATTTTTCTTCAAAATTTTTGTTTGGGTTTCAAAACTCATTTTGAGCTGACTTTGATGTAATAAATTGTAAAATAAAATAATTCTAAGTTTGGTCAGCCCTAAGGGCTAAATTTCTAGAACCTTCTCAGGCGGTGAAAATTGCCTATATAAAGAAGGCCCGTAGTGTTGTCTAGGGCAGTTCTGGGTAGTAGATCTAGGTATTGATTCAAGGCTTTGTCCTACAAAATATGGTAAGGGAATGCCCATGTGGCTTTGCATATTGTAATTTAGAAAGTTTGTAATCCCACATTTGTGGAGATAATAAGAAGCCAATTTTCTGTTCTTGCATATTATTGTTGTTGTTTCTCTATTTCTGTTATGTGTTTGTGGTATTAAGGGGAGCACCCTTCATCAACCTGAGCATTGCGATTTGCGTGTACATGGAGAACATAGAATGTTGGAAGAGAAAATTTTTATTGACTGAATAAGAAGAAAAGGCTAAAGGAGAATTGTGGTGATTGCTTGAAGAAAAGTTCTAAGTAGATCAGAGATGGAAATGGCAAAGTTTCAAAGTCAGTAAACTAGCATTAGTGTACGGAATTAGATCTGATATTTGCAAAGTGAGTTGTGTATTTTTTAGATAATATTGATGCCACTTTCTAACCATTGTAGCAATCAAAATCCTTTTAACAGAGGTTGACCTAACAGTCATATGTTAAATCCTTTGAACAAGGTTGCATTCTAATGGAGTGTATGTAACTCCTATGACTAGGCTCACTTTTAATAGGGTGATTGAAATCCTTTAACCGGGTCACACCTGACAGTGTGTATTGTAACCTTTGACAGGGTTAGCTTTTTGTCGAGCTCACTTTAGAAGAGTGAAAATAATAGTAGCATGTTACAAATTGTTTTTTCCAAAATTGGGTTTCCACTATAAATCCTAGTGTTTATACTTGTGTAAATGTTTAGATCTGAACATTACTATGTTTTACAAGTTAACTTACAATTGGGTAGTGGACTGCATTGTTAGATGTTTCTATTATTGAATTAGTGATGACCGAGTTTGTTTTGGTTTTGGATCTGATTTAATGATAAGTTTTTAAGATTGTTTTATACATTAGGACCTGAGAATAGCTGATTCACGCCCCCTTTCTTTTGTTCTAAGTCATATTAACAAGATCTCATATCTAGTTTTCTACATTCTCTTATCTTAGGTCCATACAAGTATTAATTGAAACAAAAATGAATAAACTTGGGCTTAGGAATACCTTTTTCATTTTGATTCTTTGATTGATCTTCATGGATACAATCCTTTCCATTGTTCTCGCAAGGAGGTATCTTAGATTCTGGTATCATAACCTTAGATTATGACTTCTTAAGTGAGTCAAGGTTCACAATAACTCTATCTTTCCTTTGATCAGGATTTTCATTTTATCCTAATCTTGTCTAGTCTCCAACAGGCTTCTGCATGTCAATTAGTTCATCCAATTTTTGTCTTCTCTCATGAAGTTTCTCTATGAAACCTTTAGTCTGATCAAGTTCACTAGTAATGGTGATGGAGTATCTTTATACCTTGTCATACTTTATTTTTAATTCACTCATCTTTCTCTGCAAAATTTGCAACCTACCCATTGTATTTTCCAGTTCATTTTGTAACTTTTCATTTTCTTCTTTTTCAGCATCAAGTTCTTGCATCAGGTTCACTTTTGTGACCTCCAAATCATCCTTCAAGGAATTCTTTTCATGTTTCAACTACTCAATTTGATCTTGATCTAATAGCTCTTTATCTTGTGATTCCATGAGATCATCTATCAATTTTATTTCATGTTCAAGTTGTTGCTTCAACTTCTTGATAAAGTCATTTGACTTCCATAGCTTGTACTTTAGATATACTCTATTTGCATTAGCAATGTCCACATCTTCTAGGGTCATTTCATAATTATTCTTCAAGTTTTCCAGATCTATCTTGATCTCCCCAAATTTGTTAATTTTTTTTAAGGGTCTGATGCTCTAATGCCAATTGTTAGGATTTGGTAACACTAAGAGGGGGGGTGACTCAGTGTTATAGTTCTTAATTAAATTCTTTAACTTCTTTAACCCATAGATAAAGATATGGTAGAAGATGAATAACCATGAAATAAAGATTAACATAGAAGAACTAATAACACCATATTTGTTTTTGAGGAAACCTTATTAAGGGAAAAACCCTGGTGGGGATGGTACCCACTAAATTTTTCACTATGAATCTTGAAACCTTGTTAGGAGTTCTAGCCTTGTTAGGAACTGATTATTACAATATAGCCAAATCCATGTTAGGGGATGTATACAATAAGATCTCTATTGAGGAATTGACCTTGTTAAAGGTCCTAGCCATGTTAAAGGAAAAATAACCCTATTAGAGGTGTACAATAGGTGCAAAAACACTTACAACAAATTTGTTGTCCTAAATACAAAGAGTTAACAAAGTATTCCTAGAAGAAATCCTCTTTTTCTCCTTCTTGATTTTTGCTCTGCCTTTTAGATGCCTTCACAATTTGCATCTTATATCCATCAATTATCATCATATCATCATCGCACACTTATACAAAAGTACTTGTATACTTATACCCTGTTAGAATGTAAATTACAAAAGCTATTCAGTATTGCTCTAGCTAAACATCACATTAATTCAAGCACACTTGCACACTTCATTAACATCCTTAGTCAGCCTTAAATACAAGATAGAGTCCAAAAATAATTTTCCAAACATTCACAAGGTCAGCCTCAATGATCACTAACATGTTATGCTGTGTTTATTGTCTTTGCATCAAACCAACTAAACATATCTCTTATATCCTTCAATATGAATATGTGCAACCTCACACATGTGTTTATTAGTGTCCTACAAGTATTTCATTAAGATTGCAAGCCTTAATACAATACTTTCGAAGCTCGCTAAGCTTTTCTATTAGAATGGGTTATTGAAACAGTTTGTGGTCATAGGGATTTTTCCATTCATGAATTGTATTCAAACATATTCATCATATCTAATATGTGTGACCATAAAACTGATAAGTGTTTCCATAATAATAAAAGCACAAGTGTCACCCTTTCGGCTAGCCTGGGTGACTCGGCCGAATCTGACTAGGCCCAGTGGGACTCGATCGAGTCCCATTCAGTTGAATATATGTAGCTGCCATGCGGTGCCAAATGGCACCTACGTGGTGAGGAAGACTTAGTTGAGTCCTACCCGGCTGAGTAGGACTCAGCCGAGACTACCAAGGATTTTAAATACCCCAACAAATGCCCAAAGCCCCTCATTTGCACGTTGAGGGACTAAGGGTTGGTGATCGGCATGGAATAGTGTCCACTCATTCGAGTATTAGGTAGATGTTTGTTTGTTTTTTTAATTGGTTTGTGTTTTTTAATTGTTTTTAATATTTATATGCAAAAAAAATGTCATTTTTTTAATTAGCATTGTAATTTAAATGTTGATAAGTAGGAGATATTGTCCACAACAACTATAATTTAATGTCATTTTTTTTCCATTTATGAAATCTATATTATTGATGAACTAAATGTAAATGTAAAATTAAAACATAAAAATGTATTTACCTAAAAACGTACGAAATCAAAACATAAACTCAAAAGTTTAAAACTTAAACGTACAAACCTAAATCCTAGAAAAACATATATAATTTTCGCAAAACTGAAACTAAAACCTAAAAACATGTTTAAATAGTACACAATACATAGTCAATTTAAACAATTTTTCAATAAAATTTATTTAAAATAATTACTTGAAATATAACTTATATATATATCGCACTAAGTTATTTTCCAAAATAAATATATATATTAAGAGTTTGAATATAAATCTAAAATCCTTAACACATATTTTTGATAGACAAAATTATACTTTCAAGACCTAATAATACTTAATCTTAAGACATAATAGGACCAATTATAAGACCCTTAAGACCCGACACCTAACCTAATAGTACCAATTAAAACATAATGGACTAGACTCTTACTGATCTAATAGGACCATTTAAATTAAGTCTTAAGACCACTTAAGTCTTAATTTAGTCTACCGAATAGGACCTATTAGGACCCTTAAGAGCTAGAATAGGACTGGCTTAAGACTTAATAGAACTTAATAGGACCAAATAGTCCACCCTTATGACCCAATAGAAACCAATAGGATCCTTAAGACCCAATATGACCCAATAAGACCCTTATGACATAATAGGACCCTTACGACCCAATAGGACCTAATTAAGACCCTTAAGAGGGACATAAGACCCCTAAGATGCTTAAGACCAGGTTAAGACCTAATTAAGACCCTTAAGACCCATGAACCCCTTTCCAAATTATTATATTTTCACCATTTCTTTTAGTATAATTTAAATATAAAGTTTTTCCCTTCCTAGTTATGGAAATTTACATTCAAACTCTAGTAAATTGATTTAAAATTTATCAAGAAAACTTATTGTCACTTGATTTAGATTTTGGAAATTTACATATTAAATTCATTTTTTTCATGTGTGCTAAATTAAATGTGTCCATAAATATTTATTCAAATTATTAAATTTATGCGTGCATGAATTAGTTCTAGTACCATGATTAAATACACATGTGTAAATGCATGAATTTAAATTTTGTTTAAATATTTAAAAATACTACATGTACTGTATGCATTTAAATGTTTAAAAATATTTAATTTATATATGTAAATGCATTTGAAAATTAGTTCATGTGTGTTTGAGGTTTAAAATATTTTCATGTTTACTTCTATCTATCCATCTATCCATCTATCCATTTATCCATATATATATATATATATATATATTACCTTTGTGTGTGCACATCATTCATGGCTTCTAGTGGTTTTGATCATAGTGTCCATAATACTCAGGGATCATGAGCTCCATCAGACCAACATGGTACCCAATCCCCACAGAGTAGAGCTAGTCGTAGAGATGAGACTACCTCTAGGATGCAGGCCACTCTAACTACGTTAGAGCAGACACTACAAAATAGTACTACTCTCCCTAATAGGGAGAAATTGACATCTATACTCACTGAGCTCATGAGTCTGATTCAGAAGGCTGAATCATACAATCCATATGATGATGTATCAATTGATACTTTTTAGTATAGCTTCTCTATCACTGTCAGAGGGATAGTGGATTGGAGGACAATTGATTCAGATGTTTCAATCACTCAGGTTAAGAACATGTTTGGCACCCATTACATTGAGAAGAGGGTAGTTCAAGCATATAGGGTCACAAAATGTACAGATAACTTAGTGGCCCCTTTTATATATCCTAGATGGTTAGCATCTCATCATATGTGGGCCAAAAAGGATGAGGTGCCACTATATTTTTTCAAACTATTATTTGCAAAGTTTCATTTGGGTTATGATGTTGATTACACTAATTTACCTCCACATGTTGGTCAGGGTTAGGGGAGATATCAGGATAAGTGTAGATGACTCGATATACCATAGCCCCCTAGTAAGAGGGCATTACTAGGTCAAAACCTTTTGGTTCTTCCAAAAGGTTTGGAGACCTACATTGGAGCTGGGTAGGATGCAGCTGAGGGCACATGTTTAGATATGTATTCTAGCATTGCCACCATCACGACTTAGTTCGAGGAGTTGTCATCTAATCGTGTGGGTAGGTACATACTTTGATCATGGATAAGAGCAGGTGTATCACCTTCTAGGCTAGGACCTCATGATTTCACTATGGATTCTCATATTTGCTTATGGATGAGGCCATTGATCCTAGTGCAGTTTCCTTTCACTCTTCTGAGTTATCCGACCTTGGACGTGCATTCAAATAGGTAAAAAACTAGATTTATTTTCAATGTATATAGATATATGTACATATAGTTCTATATTTATATTTAAATTTAAACCTAGTATAGGACATTGCAATGGGTGCTGCATATGGAGATTTAGAGGAGACTTCTGATTTGATTCATCAGGATACAGAGGTACAAAATAATTTAAAAATTAAATTTTATAATTTATTTGATGAGTTCTTAAATCTGAACATTTTAATTTAAGC
>BSBK01009621.1:247500-249798 GCA_027943335.1 Chamaecyparis obtusa | reverse complement strand
CTAGGTAGGTATTCAATAAATTGAACTCCATTTTTGTCTATCTTAGCTTATGATAATAGGTACCTTTAATAACAAATGAACTAGTTGGATATTGTTGTCCATCAACATCAAAAATTTCTTGTGGAAACTTATATTTTTCTTTGGTGCATCTTAGTATATAATAATCTACACCTTTTTCATTCTTGGGATCGGCAACCACATCAAAATATCACCTGTACAATTTATGTAAAAATGAATTATATATAAACTGTATATAAACTATAAATAAAAAAACATATACATGTGTGTATAGGCATGTCAACACATACCTATAAAAACTAAATAAAAAACACATTCATAATCAGTTGAATATATATGATCATGAATATCTATGTCATTTCCATCATATTCATAAAGATATATTATGATTAACTCTTTCTTATCCCATTGTGAAACGTATCCATTTTCAATATTAACACATTGACTCATTATGTTGTTGTTAACACAATCTTCACAAAAGCATGATTTATCTCTTAGTTGAAGCAGGGGAGGCTTGTGTTATCTTGTAGTCATCACTTGATGTACAAACTTCTAATTCAAACAATTGATTGATAATTGTAAGGATTGGATCGATTGATATCTGGACAAATTATACATTTTAAATAAATTAAAGTTAGATCTTAGTTCAATTATGAAAAATGTGAAATTCATACATGCGTGCTATACATAGACTCAACTTTCAAACACATGCGACCTATAATTTAATTTATAGAATTTTAGTTTGAAAAATGAAAGTTTTTAAATACCTACCACTTCCCAAAAGTAACGTTTGTTGAATTTTGTGTCTCGAATAGCAAAATGATTTCGACACCATTCAACAATTTCTTTGCATCTTCTATCATGTTAGCTAGATATATTTAACAATTTAGTATATAACTAGTTTATTTATAGCAAATGAAGATTAAAGAAATTGTACATACTATAATCATCCAAAAATAGTCATCTAGACTATTAACCCCTTTTGCTAAAATCATCAATTGCTTATTCTTGATCAAATCCTAGTTCCATCATTTATTCAATTTTAGTCTATGGGCTAACCATCTTATCCTAAGTCTTTATTTAATTAAAAGGAATTTCCTCCTCTTTTATTAAATAAAAAGCCCGCCACTTTTCCTCTTATCCTAAGTTGCACAAATAAAACATTATTCCTATTTTATAAAAAGGGAAAAAACACTTTTTTGTCTCATATGGACACAAAAGTCAACTCTTATTTTCTCATTGGAGGATACTTGTGCACACGGATTGCTCCTCTTGATGCTCCACCCTTGATTGAATCTTTTTCCTCTTAATCTCCATGGTCCATTCTTTCTCATTTCTTATAAAAGGAGAGCTCTCTTCTCATTTTAGCATCTATGTTTTGAATACTAACCTTATGCTGCAGGATTGCTTGGAGACTTTGGAGCTTTTTGAAGACATTTTTGCATCCATCTTTCATTTCTTGCATCATAGTTTCATATTTATGCTTTCTTAGATTAGCTTCATTTCTACACTCTAGATTAGCTCACATAGATTAATTAGCTTGGATTGTAACACTTGCATCTTTCTTTCCATAGTTTAGCTTGCATTCTCATTTCTAGCATAGTTGCATTTCATTCTCATACTTGATTCTTGAGGATATTGGCACTGTTTCCCTTGTCTCCATTGAATCTCCATTGCATGGTTTACTAGCAAGGTCATAGGCTTAAATAGCTCTAGCTGAGAGCACACTTAATATCATTGCACTCCATGCCTAGGGAGCTCTAGGTCATTTTTCAAGGTTTCCCTTTCATGGATTCCTTTGGAAGTAAAGACTTAGAGAAGTGCACATCTTAGTGTGTACATTTTTGGATTCAATATCAATGCGACACTATTTTGACCCATGAAGTATCACACGGTAGATATTCTCAAAGGGTGTGATACTTTGAAAGTATCGATGACTTTTCATACAAAGAAAATTTGAAAAGTTTTAAAAACTTTAAAAACATGTTTTAATTAACATTAATACTCATAAATGACCAACAAAGTGAGTTTTTCTGAAAACATTCTTGAGCACCATATTGCAGAGGCTGGTTGTGCAATCAGGTGCACTCAAATCGTTGCCCATGGACTGGGATCACTGCTTGCTAGGGCCATTTTCTCTCTCTAAGCTCTAAAGATTCTCAAATCACTAAAAGACAAATGAATTTGAAAATGACTTTTTTACCCCTTATATAGCATTTTGACTTTTTGACCTAATTTTCAAAACACCTCAGAATTGTGCAAAAATTGCACCCTTAGCTA
>BSBK01009621.1:197500-245000 GCA_027943335.1 Chamaecyparis obtusa | reverse complement strand
TATATCTAATAAAATTGAAAGAGTAAAATAAAATAATGTACTTACTCGGACACCCATCAAACTAGATCTAATGTTGTGAAGTATTTATCTCGTGATTCACAAGATTGTTGAAAAACATATTGAAACAATGAGCGACTTAGCTCCTATCATGAACCCTATTATCTTTGATATGGATATGAACCTCCTTAATCATAATGTGTTCATTTTCATCTATGCTTTCTATCTCATCCAAATCAAATTATGCATGTTTATAGGTCACATGCACAAATATTGACTCTAGAGCTCTGATTGAGGGGGAAAACATATAGTTCTCCATAAAATCTACAATTGAAAGAATATAACCAGGTGTGAAACTATTAGCATGAATGTTGAATATGTCCTGTTGGGGATAATTCTATCATTTTTGGAGCATTCACATGTTGAATTTATGATTGTGTTTGTCATTGATGTGAACATGTTGATTTTACTAAAGATTAGCGGAGTAGCAGACAAAGTTTGGATTAGCACACAGAGTGCATTGCTAATGAGGTTATGGATTTGAGTACATGTTTCATATGGTGTCTTGATATCATGGTTAAGAGCATGTATAGAAATTCAAGTATTTGCATTAGTTATGTGTAATCTAGTGAAAACTGTATTCTGGCAGTAATCTTGAGAAGTGGTTTGTGATAATCGGATTATATCACCTAACAGGGATAGAATCTAGTTAAGAAAAGTTATACAGAGGCTGAAGACATTACATGGAAGTGACCTAGATGAGTCAACTTAGTCATCGGTTTTACATGTAAATATTAATTAATTTTGTGAGCCGATAGTTTTATGTAATCATGGAAATATTTGTAATGTGTAGTGTTTTATATTTTGTAATTGGTTAAGCTTAACTGGCTGACTCAATTATGAAATATTGTGCATGCTATAAAGGAAGGATTTTTTTCATTATTTGATATGTAAAATGTAAGATGTGGATGCAAATTAATGTGAATTAGTGATGTGAAGTGAGAAGATCTGGTATTGAGGTCTAGTGAAGCATTTGGTGTGGTTTTGGCATAGTCAAAGAGGAGAATAGAAGTTAATGAGATGAGTTATACTTGGTATTATTTTGTTTGGGTAATACATAGATCAATTGGATAGTGTGTTCAGTGATCTTGCCCTTGAAGTTGTTTGGACAGTGGGTCCTTCTATCTTCCTTAAATCCTAACAGGGTTGGAATTTCCTCATAGGGATTCAAAGTCTCCTAATAGGGACTAATATGTACTGAATGTATTTCATAAGAGTCCTAACCGAGTCCATCCTCTCACAAGGAATTTTCATATGAGTACATCTTTTGTGGGTACCATCCCCACCGAGGTTTACTCTTCGATCAAGAGGTTCCCTAGTTAAAAAATGTGGTTTCATTATGTATGGTTATCTTTCTATGGTTGTTGTTTATGTTGATTACATGTTTCAGATATAGTAAGGTTAATAAAAGTTGTTTTATTCAGATAATTAATTTACCCCCTCATCTCAATTATCTAGGTGGACTTTACTTTCTAAAAATTGGTATCAAAGCGACATGTCCTAGAAGGAAAAGTTTAACAGCTTAAGGAGATCCATGGCAAGTCACTTTAGAAAAGAAAGTCCTAAGTCTGATGGAGTAAACTATGACAGCTGGAAAGAGAAGATGAAGACACATTTTCTATGTTTAGGGGCAGAATTTTGGTTGATCACAAAGAATGAGAAATTTATCATTGAATAAGAAAAGATTAAGGATTACATTGAGAAAGAAATAGATCTATTCATGTGTAACATGCTTGCTAGAGAAGTACTTTTTCAGCTCTTCCCTAGAATGAATATAGTTCGGTAAAAACTCTGAAGACATCTCATGAAATTTGGTTATCCTTTGAATCTACTTTTGAAGCTGATAAACATGCTAAGAGAATCAAATTATAAAATTGGATATGTTTATTTCAAGAAGCTAAAATGATGGAAGATGAATCTATTAGAAGCTCTATATTGGTAGAATATTAGAAATTGTTGCAGGTATCAAATTTTTTTAAGGAAATAAGGATGAAGATTAAATCATATGAAATATCTTGAAAAGCTTAACTCCAACATTTAAGTAGATAGAAAAGATGATTCAACAAGTCATACCTACTATTGATAAATTTACTAGAGAGACTCTTCTTGGAAGATTGGAAGCAATGGAGATAGGTTTGAAACAATGTGGAGATTTACCTAGGATTGAAACTATCTTCAGCACACTTATAATTTGTCAAGGAGTGCAAGTGTTAGTGGAGATTACACCAGGAACAACAGATCTAAGACTAAAGAAGATAGAAATATTGAAGAAGGAATTTCCTTACTTGTGAAAAGAGAGCCAAAAGGTAATAAAATATTTAAATGTTGGACATGTCAAGAATAAGGTGATTTTGCATCTTAATGTTCTAAGAGAGTGAAGAAATATAAGGACTTTAATCCTAGAAGACCTAAAGAGTGTTATTATACTAATGATGAATAATTTTAAGCTAGTATTGAGAAATTATTAAGTGAGAGTGATAATGAAAGTAATGATATAGTTTTTGTTGCAATAAAAGAAGAAAATTATGAAATAGAAGTCAAAGAAGAAAAAGCTTTAGTGTCGCAAGTTGAAAGAAAAATGATTGGATCATAGATAGTGGTTGTTCACATCACATGACTGATGATATGAATAAGTTTATAAAGTTTAACAATAAGTTTATAAAGTTTAACAATAATGATGGAGGAATTGTTAGAGTTGGAAACAATGCACCTTGCTGAATAAAAGGAATAGGATATATTACTCTTGATGGAAAATTAACGCTGATGATGTTTACTTTGTGGATGGATTGAAACATAATATTTTAAGTGTTGGACACTTAGATGACAATGGATAACAAGTTTGGTTTACTCGAAAGACTTTTATGAACAAAGATAAGAATGGTAAGATGATTGGAATGGGAGCAAGAACCATAGGTATTGTATTTTAGTTGAATTCTCATGAGATGACATGTTTGATTACTAAATTTGATGAAAATTGGTTATGGCACAAAAGGTTTTGTCACATAAACTTTGATTACATTGTGAAATAGAGTACTACATTTTTTGTAAGAGATTTACCTAAAACTGTGAAACCTACTAACATGGTGTGCAAGGAATGTGTTATGGTAAAATAGAAGAGAAGTCATTTTCCTAGAAAGAAGTTCACCACAACAAAAATTGTAGATTGTTCATACAAATCTGAGTGGTCCTACAAGAACAAGAGGATTCTATGGTGAAAGATATTTTATGATTCTTATTAATGATTTTACTAGGATGATGCAGGTAGAATTTCTTAAAGAAAAGTCAGAAGCATTTGAAAAAGTTTAGATTTCTTAAGAATAGAGTTGAGAATGAATCAGGAATGAAGATTAAATCTTTAAGATCTGATAGAGGTGGAGAATTTAATTTAAAATAATTTAATACTTTTTGTGAAGTGAATGGCACTAAGACACAAATTTCAACCCCTAAAACACCTGAGCAGAATGGTATTGTTGAAAGAAGGAACAAATGAGTAACTGAAGCATAAAGAGCTATGTTGTTTAAGAATGATGTAGCAAAGATATTTTTGAGAGAAGTAATAAACAAAGAAGTGTATACAATAAATAGAGTGGAGATTAGAGAAGATACAAACAAAAAATTTTATGACTTATGGTTTGCACATCCACCATCAGTAAAATATTTGAGAATCTTTTGAAGTAAGTGTTACATTAAGAGAGATGATGATATTGGTAAGTGTAATACCCCAAAAATGGGCTATAAGTTCATTAATCTCCTATATCAACAATTAGAACGAAATTGACATCAAAGTCCTAACCTAAGGCACATCTGAACATCATCGAATCCTAATTGATTATCTTAATTCTGTATCGGGGAATATTCCTAGTAATATTCCTAATCATCATGATTATCTTTAATTTAATGATTATTTGGTGATAAATCAGATTTATCCTAAAGTTTGATTAATTGAATATTTTCATATTTAATTAATTAGATTTCATATTTGCCACTTAATTGTTTAATTAAATTTAATTCTATCTATTATTAATTATATTATTTAATTTTGACAATAAATCAAAATTCCTATCTTTAATTGATTAAATTCTTATTTAATTAATTAAAGCAAGTTGTCATTATTTAATAATATAGTTTTTAATAAAAGTTTGATAAAATAGTTAATTAACCTATAAATTAATTATTTTATTTCAAAAAGTAGTTAAGTTGAGAATAAATCACTTTATTTATTTATTAAATCATAATTATCCATGTGCACATTCAAGGACCAGTTAAACTCAAATTGGAAAATCAATGCAAGTTGTTAGCTTTTTGAAACTCAACATCTTTTTGAGTTTTAAAGTTGATCTAAACTTCTAATTTGAGTTGAACTATGCTTTTGCATGATTTTTGTGACTTAATTATCTTTATTTAAAAATAACTCAAAAATCAACCTGAGTTATTTGAGTGATTTATGGATTTTTCTCATGCACCTCCAAAGCCCTGGATTTCTATAAAACCAAGGCTCAGCTCTTCATAATATATCTCGCAAATTGCAAACTTACTCTACAGGAATCATAGCATATCAGATTTGGAGAATTTGCACAATTGGAGCTTGAAAGATAAATTTGAAGATTCAAAGCTTTGTGAGATCAATTTCAAATTCATAGCTTTCATATTATTGTTAGAATTTTCATTCTCATATCATATCATTTCTAGATTAGCATTGCATATCAATTTACATATTAGCATAGATTCATATCATTGTTAGACCAATTTCCATATTAGCATAGATACATATTAGGTTTTCATATCATTGCATAGAAAATATCAAAAAAATAGATTAATTGCATTCAATTCATATTTCATATCAGTTTTGCATTCAAATCTTTCATTTAGGCGTCATCTAGGTCACTGATCTCGATAGCAATCTGAGAACATTAATCTCGCACCTACTAGAAGGCAGTAAATCACTTGGTTAGAATAGATTTCAATTTTGCATGATTTGATTATAGCTAACCTCTAATGTTTTACTGAAGTGTTGTATCTACAGATTAGGTACAATTTTCACACATACATTTTTGGTGCCCACCGTGGGGCAACCCACCATTACATGTTGGTTTTGATTTTTTTTTTGAAGCTAAAGCCCTAAAGTTTCAAATATTTAATTTTATCTCTCAAACGGCTTAGATTTTTGGATTGAAATTTTTTTTGTAGGTTGGACATATATCAAAAAAGCTACAGTAAAAAATTTAGAATTTTTTGAGATGTTTTGAATTTTTAATAATTGTTTCTTGAAATTCTGGAAAAAATTAATATCTGATGCAAATCAGCATAAAAATTTCTGGAAAATATGCTGATTTGCATCAGATATTAATTTGGATGCAATATAATATCTGACACAAATCAGCATATTTTTCAAAAATTAATTTGGATGCAATATAATAGCTCAAATAGTCAATTTACAAAAATTGGTTTGTTTTGATGAAGTGGCTCTCTACGGCACAAATGAAGAGATTTTTCTAAAGTTTTTACATTTTTGGAAAGCTCTCTATTTTTTAGTAGGGGTCTTTGTTCTAAATTTCTATTTTTGTGGCCAAAATCATATCAAAAAAATTAGATCTTGTTGACTAGGTCAAATGCAGCAAAAAAAAAAAAAGTTTTGTGATGGGTATGCACTTATTTTTTTTACACGGTTCAATGAATGATATGAGTTGTCATTTGGGTTAATTTCTAGTTATTATTGCTGATAATAATTGATTTTTAGAGCTAACCCTATGGTTTTCATAAGTTGAATATATTTTGCATATCTTATTTTCTTGTTTGCTTGTTGGAGAGTTTGTCACTTTCTTGCATGGAAAAGCTCAACAAGAATTGCTAAAAATCAGGTAAAATCTACTAAACACGTAGCAAGGATCCCAGGTATTCTCCTTCATCTAATAACATTTCAATTTGGGCTTAAAATAAATCTCTCGTGTGTCTAACTTGGGTGATTCTTTTCATGCTATTGTTTTACACACTTGCATAATTGATACTAGGTTGTGACACCTTAAGTATTTATTAGTAGTCTTAGATTACTTGTGATTGATCTTGATTGCTATCTTGGGTTATTGGACTTGCTAATCTGTCGGCCCCTCATTCCACCCCGTGGTTGCAATCTCAGCGCCATAAAGGGGAGGGGTCAACAGGACAGAAGCGTTAAGTGTTCCACTTGGCAACCCTTTTGTGCTTTTAGGAACTCACTTGTTTTCTAAGTTGGGGACTCATTTTCAGCTTGTGTGAGGTGTTAAGTGTTCCACCTTATGGCTCATCTCATATTTGCTTTAAGCGTTAAGTGTTCCTCTTTCTTCTTTTTGGATACTTTTGGTAGATTTTCTTTTGGAAACATACATCTATGCTCACATAGTAATTAGGCCCCATGAACACTATTTGTGGATCTTGAGAGAGTGGGTTCCTAGAAAAACCCTTCTCAACGAGGGATCCCTTGTAGGTGGGGAGGATACTTAGTGCATTTCACATTCAACTTGGTTACTATGTCTTCTCTTATTGATCGATACATTCTCTCCCAGGAGAGGTTGATAGATCACGTGGGGTAGACATCATGAGCTTTGGTGAATCAAAATTGGTTAGTGCATCTTCCCTTATTGATTGATACATTCTCTCTCTAGAGAGGTTAATAGATCACGTGGGGTTGATATCATAGACCTTGGTGAGACAAACTTTGTCTTAGCATGTTAGATTAATCTGCTTGCTTTGTTTGGGTTAAAAGTGAAGAGGCATCAAAACCTTGGATCTGGAGCCAAGTCCCCTTGTGGTATCATATTGTGAGTCACCTTTAGAGAGGGTTAATCATAGCGAACATTCCCTTCACAGGGAAAACTGCGTTGATGGAACCTCAAGCGGTAATAGCCATTTTTTGCCATGGTAGTGATAGCCACTATATAAATGTCCTTGTGGAAGAAATCTCCACAGGTATGGTTCATTGTTGGGTTGTGAGATCTCCCTAGTAGCTCCTGAAGATTAAGTTCTCAGACTATGTCAAAACCCTAGTGTGCTCGGATTGGAGTTCACCCCTTTGGATCATAGAAGTTGCAGAGTCAAACCATTACTAAAAACCCTAGCGAGGCCAAATTTTCATTTTATAGGGTATATGTGCATTATTGCAAAACATTTTTGGAACATACACAATTAGCGCTTCTGAGGATTAGAATGAATAAGTCACTTGATTATTCATGCGCAAGGTTTCTTTTGCCCTTGTCCATTGTTTTCAGACATGCTTGAAATCACTTGCTTTTTATTTTGCATGCTTGTTTATCTATCTGGTTATTGAAAACAAACAAATCTGTTACAATCCTCAAATCTGGACAGTCCAATTTGCAAACAAGCTAAAATTGAAAACTCAAAATTTGCAAAATTTGAAGTAAAATCCTTTTTTGGAGTAAAAATTCATCTCAGGAGGTCAGAAAGTCATACGAGTTTCCATCAAGTGTCATTTCATTACAACCCATATTTCGTATGATTGAGGACCCAATGTCATACGAGTTTCCATGCCAGCAAATTCCCAAAGTCAAAAATCTTGCAACTATCGTATGTGATTTTGCAACTGTCATTTCATTGCTACCCAACTGTCATATGAGATTTTCAACTATCGTTTCATTGATACCCAACTGTCATATGATAACCAACCCAGTGTCGTACAAGTTTTGATGCCAGAAAATTCTAAGAGTCAAAATCTTGCTTGCAATTGTCGTACGAGTTTTGCAACTGTCATTTCATAGCATACCCACTATCGTACAAGTCTGCAGAGTGTCATTTGGCAAAATTTTGAAGAGTTGTCAGAAAATTGTCAGAATTGCCAGATATTTAGCTTTTTCAGCCTATTTCCAAAATCTATCGAACAAATCATGGTGTCAAGAAGAGAGCAATAGCTATTAAGAATCAGTACACATGTCTCAAAGAATTAGTACACAAGAGGAAGAAGCTCTAATCACCGCTATGATGAAGCAACTCCAAGCTATGCAAGTCCAGCTTGACAAACTTGAGAAAGAAAAGGAACCTAAAGAGTTCTCCATGGAAACTCTATGCTTTTTAACATTTGATAAAGACTTGTACATGCCACCATGCCCCCGAAAAGAATTTGACCAATGTGATAACCTTTATGATACCTCTTCCATAGAGAGTGACATTTCTATCTTTGGAGACTATGATGACTATGATGACAGACAATGTAATGATACCCATGACACCTATGTTCCTAAGAGTCCTCCTCTTCATGTGTTCCTACTTA
Source organism: Chamaecyparis obtusa (assembly GCA_027943335.1). Lineage (NCBI taxonomy): Eukaryota > Viridiplantae > Streptophyta > Pinopsida > Cupressales > Cupressaceae > Chamaecyparis > Chamaecyparis obtusa. The sequence goes on along the minus strand of BSBK01009621.1, from coordinate 236,686 downwards.
CTACAAATGGGCCGTCACATTGGATAGATCATGATGGTGATCCATATGATTCTAATTTTGAAAGAGACTTTGATGGCTTTTGTGGACAATACCTTGATTATGATCCATCTACTACTGCTGAGGACTATAAAATGCATCGTGCTAGCTTGAAACGTCAATACTATAAGGATCTCTCTTCTAAGAACTCTCAAGCTGAAAATAAAGATTACACTCTCAAGCAAGATCATGTTAATGTTGGACCTTTGTCTTGTGATGGTTCCCTTCCATCCCCTACTTCCTCGAATACCCGTACATTTCCTAAAGCTTCTGAGTCTTTCAAATCTTTCACAGAACCTTCATCTAACACAAGCCCTGATACTTTTCATGCGGTTCCCTATAGTTATCCTCTAGGGCTACCTCTTAAAGAAACTCAAGCTAACATTCTCCTAGCTACAAATACTTTCAATGATGCTAAACCTAAAGATCTTAAGCCTTCATATGATATAATTCCTACTTCAGCTAGTCCTCCACCATCTCTTCCAATGTCATCCATACAATCCCAACATGCTTTCTTGTCCTTAGAAGTGGCTACATGTCAAGAGGACTCTAAAAATGATGAAGAAAAAAACATAAAGAAAGATCAAGATCAAGAACCCTCCATGTCATCCACTCCTTTTCCCGATGTCTCTTATCCGCTTCATGGTTCTTTTGATCCTGTACTCCCTTTTTCATGCATTCTACCATGTCTTAAGTCTTTGCCTAAGCAAGATTAAGCTACTACTTACACTATTGAGCTTATTGACAATCAAAATAACCTTCCTACACTTGCACTTTCCAAAGATGATACCTCCATTAAGGTTGGTAAAAATGGTGTTGTTACTTTTGATGTTAATCCTATTGAAAATCAAGAGAAAAATTATGTGCTTGTGCTATCCAAAGATCCTTGTCAAGATCAAAGTCTTCCATCTTCTTATTCTACCACTCCATGTTCACTTCCACTATCTACTCTTCCTAAGTCTTTGCAAGCTTTGAACAATCCTATCAAAGAAGGTGCTCATATTCAAGATGTCCATGATTCTATTGAAAATTCTAATGCTCACTCTAAAGATGCTGATATCCTTGGTTGTCATATAGATGGTGATGAACTTATTGATTATCCTTTTCTGTCTTCCACTTCCATCCTTGGACCTCCTCCACCACTACTAAGGGCTTCACATGTACCTTCCATCTTGGGTCTTTATGTCCCTTCACTTTCCCCTCCTAACTCTCCTAATTCATCATCCATCTTGGTTCCCTACATCCCTCCATCTCCTATCTTTCCTCAAGATCAACATAGATGCATACCCTTGAATCCTTTTCAGTCACCCACCCATCTAAACTAGTCATATCCTCCTTCTTCCACAAGTCCCAAGTCTTTTGGAAGTAACTTGAATGTTCAATACAAGAAAAAGAAGCAATACAAGAATCCATCAAAAAAAGATCACCATGTCTCCTCTAATAGACATGGAAGTATAAAGTCCAAAGAGATATCTAAGAAAAAAACTACAAGACAAGTATAGGTTCCAAAATCCATAATAGAAGATATTCTCTCTAGATCATCAAAAGGAAATAAAAAGCCTATGACTATATGGATTCCAAAGTCTCTCTTGAAAGAGTCTGGTGTTGAGCAAAAATTGAAGTTGACATTCAAGCTTCCAAAGACTTCCACTTCATCTCCCTCCAAAAATATTCTTCCAGTCCACGTGCCTAAACCACAACCTCTGCTATCCATTCACCATATTCCTTCACGTATTCCTTCATTCACATTTCATCCACCCTCTCACCACCCTTCAAGTTATGTGTTGATGTTGAGCTTGCCTTCCTTTCCATCTACCCTTTCACAATCCTTCCTTGCATTATCCTTCTACCTTCTATCATTTTTCTTCATTTACCTATTCCTCCTATCTTCCAACCTCACTCGCTTTACATAAAACCTTGTCCTCCATTTTTCTCTTCCATCTCCCTTTCCCTATCAACATCTTTGAGTGTATCATTTTGAATCCTTGGCATATCATGGTTTATCCTTTCAAGGATCACTATCTAAAAAGCTTGGCTTCTTCCGAAAATTCAAAAAAAAAAATTTAAAAAAAAATAAAATTGAAAATGTGCCTTGGTGAAAACCTGGAAATAGGCACCTTGGTAGCAAAAGTAAAGAGAAATAAATTCATCCTATGGTGAAAACTACTCCCTTGTAGTGCCTTGGATAAGTACCATGATGAAAACCTGACAATCAGGCATCATGCATAGTTCTTCTACATATTTCATCCATTTCATCTTCTCTCTTTGATCTTGACAATGTTGATCTATACACAAACATTCGGCTATTTTGTGAGCTATCTTACGATGATCTTGTTTTCATTCCCTTCCTATTTAGCCTTCATATTTATTTTCCTCCATTCATTTTCACCTATCATTATCCTTTTCCCCTTTGGTCTTGATCTAATAAAAAAAGAAAAAAAAGAGTAAAACATGATGCTATGAAGCCTCTTGACATGTCTACTCCTTTGGATTGCATCCTTTCCTGCTCTTGCATTACACTTTTGTGACTTATCCTATGCTGGCCTTTTATTCCTTGTCCAAATGTGCTTTACATGACAATTTTTCCCTAGCTTGAGTATTCTTGAGGAGTTTTCCCTTGACAATTTCTTCCCTTCATTCTCCTTCATTCTCTTGTCTTCCATCTCATCCACCAACTTGCTAATCCCTCTTGTTCTCCACCTTGCTAGACATTGGGACTGCATGATATGAGCTTGCTTGGGAGTTTGCAATGGAAAAAGATGCTATCAAGTATACCAAGTATCAGAACTAGTATCAGAACCAGTATCAGAACAAGTGTCAAAACCAGTGTCAGGATCAGTATCAGAACCAGTATCAGAACAAGTATCAGAACCAGTATCAGAACTAGTATCAGAACTAGCATCAAAACACCTACTAGGGCTACACCTTTCACTTTAGTTTGTGGGTCTAAAGTGGTACTGCCTATTGAGGTTGAAATCCCATCACTAAGAATCAGAATGCATGGTCTAGTAACTGATGATGACTACAAAGTGTCTAGGTTGTAAGAACTTGAACTACTAGATGAGCGCAGACAAGCATCATATGATCATCTTAGAGTATATCAGAAGAGAATGTCTAGAGGCTACAACAAGAAAGTCAGACATAGAGAATTTCAGGTTGGTGATCTATTCTTGAGAGAAAATCCTGAAAATCAATCACATCAAGAATGCAAGAGGAAGTTTGAACCCAATTGGTTGGGTTCCTTTGTCATCACTACTACTTTTGGCTCTGGTGCCTATCAACTCTCAATGACTGAAGGAGAATAGTTCTGAGAACAATCAATGTTCTCCATCTGAAGAAATTCTACACCTAAGGCATTCACTCTATGGTAAAATATCCTGAAAAAATGAACATCTTGATGAAAACCTAGCAATAGGCACCTTAATGATTCACAAAAAAATCAAAAAATATGAAAAGTACAAAAAAATTAAAAAAGAAAAAAAAGTACCTTGGTGAAAACCTGGAAACAGGCACCTTGGTAGAAAAAATAGAATCTCTGCCAAGATGGTGAAAACCTGGAAAATGGGTGCCACTTGTTTCAATATGCTCCATCTATCAATGCAATCTTGGTCTTTCCCAGCTTTCAGTTTTGCTTTAGTTTGTGCATATCTCCCAGTTTGTTTTTGCCTTTCCAGTTTTCAATCAGTCGGTATGTACACCAATCAGCTCCAGTGTCTGTATCCTATCAATGTTTAAACTTGGGGGAAATCAATGTCATATCCTATGGTCTCCCATGTATCTGAGACGTATCATATCTAGTCAGAGTCCTTTGAAGCTTCATGTGAGTCAGTCAGTCTATCTTGTCTCCAGAAAGGATTTTGCATCTACAACAATGCAATCAAACATCAAACAACAAACTGAAAACAATCTATGCTTTTTCATGCTTTTATCTCCTTGTATGCTTATTGATTCGCATTGAGATTTTTGCATATTGTGTCCCTTCGAGCTCTTCGATGATGTCCTTTATAGGATTTAGAGAGTGATGACTAGGGGCATAATCTTTTCTTTGTCTTCTGCTTGTATGTGAAAATCTAAACAACTTTGGAAATTCTGGATTGAAATGGTGTCCGACTGTAAGAGCCTCTATCTCGAATTAGATGGCCATGCGTACCTCGACCATTGATACCTGGATGATTCAAAGAAGTATTGATCTAACTATTGTCTTTTTGAGTGAGTTCTTTCTCCTACTATGAAACACGATCTTACCTAAGGATGTGAACGATAAAGGGTCACTATGAGTAATTCACACTGGATTTGGAATGATCTCTTGACTATTTGATGTGTTTGTCATGCAAGGCATATTCAGGTCATCATGACGTTCATGTTTTGATGCTTCTAAAAATTGATATATCAAAATGGACATGATATTCAGGTCATCTTGGCGCTTGTGCCTTGGTACTTGTATCTAATCTGACATTCCAAAAATAAAACCAATATTCATCTGTCCATGGTTGTTTGACCAGTGCGTGTTGTTTTGGTTCTTGAGTGTTACAAATTGATATTCATATGTCTATGGTTCCATAGCTAGTGAGCATTATATTGATTTATCTGGTTACCTAAAAGTTCAATGATGATAACAAGTCGACACATGATCAGTGACTAGGTCCTAGGTCTTAGGTTGCATTTCATTTTGCATGTCTCATTGCATTTTGCATGTTGCATGATCTCACAATGACTAAACAAACTTCAATGCTTAAACAATTCTCCACTCGCATCTTCAAATCTAACAAGAGCTGAATCTCACACGAAGGTTCCTCCAATGAAACAGCAAGTAGAATCCTTTTTCAGGATCAAAATTCAAATCTGAGATCATTCATATTATTAACTACTTGCATATTCGACCTTCAATCATCACAGAAATCCAGTATTCAACTTAACTAATTATCTTACATCAAACTATCAAAATTTTAACTTGGTCAACTATGGTCAACTCATGCTCAACTCATGGTCAAACCTAGTCTACTTGGTCTCCAGGACCTCCAAACAATGAAGAATGCATTCTCAGACATGTTTAACCCCTTCTCAAATCAATTAACATGCTTCTAAACTCTCAACGCTGACTTTTCTTATCAGATTTCAATTTTAATCCTGAAGGGGTAATGGTATTGCATATCATTCAAAGTCTGTAATCAAATTTGAAATCATATCTTTATGGAAATCAATATCTTTCTCAGTAATCAAGACAACAACCATGTCTAGTTATTGATTCATCAAAAAAGACCTCATCGCTCGGGGCAAATCTATCATCACTTGGGGCATATCAGATTCATCGTCAATCCATATCAATCTGGTATTCTCCTAATCTTGTAAACTATATCAATTTTTGCAACCATCGAATTATAGTGTTCTTTCCTTGGTTCTTCAGCAACTGAAGGGTTCGGATGTGATACCTGCTAGTTCTGCTAAGACAATCGAGTCTAGAACCGGTCACTCACTTCTTAGCAATCCTAAAGTTTGGAATCAGGCATTTTGACACTTTTTCGCAATCATAGGTTCATTTTCTACTACAGTGAACATTATCTTTGGTCATTCAAGACCTATTATCTCCATATCAAATCAATATCAATCAGCTTCTGTCTCATATCAATTATCAATTTCAAACATCAGTTTCATATCTCTATCAAACACAGACTGTGTTTGAATCACTGCGCTTCGCATAGTAATTCAAAGAGGGGAAAAATGTAATACCCCAAAAATGGGCTATAAGTTCATTAATCTCCTATATCAACAATTCAAACGAAATTGACATCAAAGTCCTAACCTAAGGCACATCTAAACATCATCGAATCCTAATTGATTATCTTAAATTCTGCATCGGGGAATATTCCTAGTAATATTTCTAATCATCATAATTATCTTTAGTCTAATGATTATTTGGTGATAAATTAGATTTATCCTAAAGTTTGATTAATTGAATATTTACATATTTAATTAATTAGATTTAATATTTGCCACTTAATTATTTAATTTAATTTAATTCTATCTATTATTAATTGTATTATTTTATTTTGACAATAAATCAAAATTCCTATCTTTAATTGATTAAATTCTTATTTAATTAATTAAAGCAAGTTGTCATTATTTAATAATATAATTTTTAATAAAAGTTTGATAAAATAGTTAATTAACCCATAAATTAATTATTTTCTTTCAAAAAGTAGTTAAGTTGAGAATAAATCACTTCATTTATTTATTAAATCATAATTATCCATGTGCACATTCAAGGACCAGTTAAACTCAAATTGGAAAATCAATGCAAGCTATTATCTTTTTGAAACTCAACATCTTTTTGAGTTTTAAAGCTGATCTAAACTTCTAATTTGAGTTGAACTATGCTTTTGCATGATTTTTGTGACTTAATTATCTTTATTTAAAAATAACTCAAAAATCAACCTGAGTTACTTGAGTGATTTATGGTTTTTTCTCATGCACCTCCAAAGCCCTGGATTTCTATAAAACCAAGGCTCAACTCTTCATAATATATCTCGCAAATTGCAAACTTACTCTACAGGAATCATAGCATACCAGATTTGGAGAATTTGCACAATTGGAGCTTGAAAGATAAATTTGAGGATTCGAAGCTTTGTGAGATCAATTTCAAATTCATAGCTTTCATATTATTGTTAGAATTTTCATTCTCATATCATATCATTTCTAGATTAGCATTGCATATCAATTTACATATTAGCATAGATTCATATCATTGTTAGATCAATTTCCATATTAGCATAGATACATATCAGTTTTTCATATCATTGCATAGAAAATATCAAAAAAATAGATTAATTGCATTCAATACATATTTCATATCAGTTTTTCATTCAAATCCTTCGTTTAGGTGTCGTCTAGGTCACTGATCTCGGTAGCAATCTGAGAACATTAATCTCGCACCTACTAGAAGGCAGTAAATCACTTGGTTGGAATAGATTTCAATTTTGCATGATTTGATTATAGCTAACCTCTAATGTTTTACTAAAGTGTTGTGTCTACAGATCAGGTACAATTTTCACACACACAGTAAGTTTTGTTTGAGAAGTGATGAAGGTATGTTCCTTGGTTATTCGTTAAAATAAAAAACTTAAAGATGTTTTAATAAAAGAACTAATACTATTGTTGAGAGTGTAAATGTTAATGTGGATGAGAAGTTTAGATTTCAGGAAAGAGTACTTGATTATGATTCAGATAAAGAAGCCTATCCTAAAACTAATCAAGAAAATGTTGAGTTGTTTTATGAAACTAACAATGATTTTCAGAATCAGATTCATAATGATGAACAAAGAGAAGAACCAAGATCTGAACCTAGATTTGAAGCAAGAGTTGAGATAGTAGCACCTAATAAGAATCTGATAAGGTATCATCCCGCTGATCAGATTATTAGGACCAAAGATAGAGGACTTATGACAAGAAATAAGGTACATGAAGAATTATGTTTAATTTCTCAAATTGAACCTAAGACTACTAATGAATCTTATAAATATAACAATTGGATTCAAAAAATGAAGGAAGAACTAGATTGGATTTAAAAGAATAATAATTAGGAATTGGTTCTGAGACCTAAGGACAAAAATGTTATTAGAACTAAACGGGTTTTTATAAACAAGATTCAAATGAACAAGATGAAGTTGAAAGAAACAAAGCAAGACTAGTATGTAAAGGATACTCACAAAAAGAAGGTATTGATTATGAAGAAATTTTTTCACATGTTGCAATAATTGAAGCAGTAAGAAATATTTTTTGCCTATGCAGCTTATAAGAAGTTCAAAGTGTATCAGATGGATGTGAAGTCAACATTTCTAAATGGTGAATTAGAAGAAGAAGTCTACATTGAGAAACCAAATGGTTTTCCTTTGACTCAAGAAGGAGACATGGTTTATAAACTGAACAAAGCACTATATGGACTAAAGCAAGCAGCTAGAATCTGGTATGCAAGATTAGATAAATATTTGGCAAAATTGAGATTTGCTAAAGTTACAACAGACAATAATTTGTATCTAAAAGAAATAGAGAATCTATTAGAGTAATAAAGTGTTTACTTATTAATTAAATCATATTTATTTAATTATTAATATAGTTATTATCTCTTTCTACTTAAGCTAAACTTTAGGCTTATAATAATTAATTACTTTACTAATTATTATCATGCAACCTAGGTTTATTCACCCTTTTAGGGTTTTGATCTCCTTTTATAATCATTGAACTCTCTTGTATTCATAATAGATTATTCATTATTGAATTGTATTTTTTTTTGCGCACATCAAGAATGATTTCTCCTCTCTTGTGGATCTATGCATTCAGACCACTCTAGCTTCTTGCTTCTCTCTTTGTGTGATAGGTGTTTGCATGTAGGTGTTCTTGGGAGCTATGGGTTGTTAACTTATCAACTCCAATATGGTATCAGAGCTATAGATCTATTTTCCTTGTCCTCTTCTTGAGACATTCATTTTTGTCCATTAGATCTACATTTTTAGAGGGTTTTCTATCACATATGGTAGTGACCTCTTTTTCTAGTCATATTGGCTTCAAACAAACCTCATGGTTGCATTCATAGCATCCTAGAACCCCCAACTCCATATAAAATTATTCAAATTTGGAGAAAGTTAAAATCTGGGGAAAAATATTTTTGCGACTAGCTTCGGCACTAATCTTAAGGTGGTCACTATTGTTTGGAACAATTCTGGCCCAAATAGACATCATAGTTATGTCCATAGCGTCTGAGAACCCCTAGATCCATATAAGGCACATCCAATTTGGACGTTGTTGCATTTTGAGGCAATTTTTTTTACTCTCATGCCATATGGCTTGTGCACACAGTTCAAGGCACAATGTTAAAAAAAAATTAAAAAAAATTGAAGACACCACTAAGGTGCCATCGCAGGTGACCCTCCTTGCAGGAACTGCCAGTGAACACCACAGAGTAACTCCTGGCATGACCGCTGAGTTTAATAGTCAGTAGTCACGGCTAACCATCTAGGGTTAACCGATGATTAGCATGGATTTTCAACCCCCAGCCTCAGAGCAGTGGTCACATGCAGGGGACTAGATGGTGCAGGAGCACCAATGCTAACTCCCAAGCTAGTTTAGAGTTTTGGCTTGTACTAGCCCTAGCCAAGTTAGTAGCTTTTATTTTGATCTGAGAAGGTCTTGTATGTATGTTCCTAGGTGGATTAGACTAGGCTCAATCCAACCTAGATGTTTAATGTTTTTCTAGTGATTAGTGCTAGATTAGGCCTAAGATGGGAAAATGGGTGTAAATATGTTTAAAAGCCTTTAAGGATTAGGAAAGGGTAGATTCATATCTAAAATGGTTCCTTGAATGTTTCTACACCTTTCTAGGTTGATTAGAGACCCCTAGCATTGATTTTGCAAAAAGATGTAAAGTTGTCATAATGTTGCTTGACAACTTTTTAACAACTTTTAATGTTGCCTGACAACATTTGTGAATGTTGATTCCTTTCGAGGTAACAACATGGGTAGTTTTCATAATGGCCTAAAATAATGGGTATGTATATTAAGACACAAAGGATCCCATTTCCCAAGGCATAGTATGAATGTATGTAAGATTTTGAAAGTGAATGAAACAACTGAGTTCTTCTGTTCTATGACACTCAACTAATATTGATTGCATGAGTTAGTGTATGGATTGAAGTGAGAAATTCAGTGTTGGATTAGTGTAGTAGAGATATTTCTAAGCACATTATATTCAGTAGTGTAGTGGTTTTGAGTTCATTAGGTTAGCTTTTCAAATTCTTTTGTAAGTGGGCTAGTTGTTGGTGTAGTTAGAATGGTTTTTGGTTTCATGCCTCCCCCATAGTTCTCCACCATGAAAATCATCATGGCCTAGAGGAATATGGAAGGGAATCCATTGTACTTTGTACATATGGAAGGAGGAACTTAGAAGAGAAAGATAACCCATTTTAGCATCATGCCCTAGGCGAGACTAGTGTACCCAGCTAGGTACATGACAAAGAAGATTTGATGCACATTTGCAAGGAAAAGAGAGAAATCTTGAACCAAGCATTGTTTCATAGAGATAATAGTTCTAAAAATACTTGGTAATGAGATTAGACATTGGCCAATCCATTAAGGTATATTTCTAGGTAGAAATTAGTGGACTGCACAATTATAGCCCTATTAGCCCTATATTCTAGGAAACTATTGTACAACTCAGCCCTATAACCCTAATACCACCAAAATATTTTAGGTTTCCCAAAAGTGTATCTGAATGTGAAGTTATTTTTTGGATTCATTTGGAATTTTTTAGGAAGAATTGGGAAAAATACCTTATCTAGGGCCACTAGACCAATTAGGCCTATTAAGCCAAAAGCATAGAAAATCTTGAATCCGATGAGAAAAGTCTTGATGCCCTATTCAAATTGGATCATTAGGGATTAAAATAGATGTTTTAATGAGGAATGCATCCCCTACAAACACTTGTGAGAAGTTTATGGTGAATTTTCACTTGGAGTCATCCAAGGAGGATTGAAGAGTTGGAGTACCCTTAATGATAGTGACCCCTCAAGGTGAAGCACAAGAAGATCAATTCATAGAGTTGAATTGGAGTAGTCTTAGTCCAAGAGAGAAAAGACAATTAAGTTCATAGAATTGTGCTTAGGGTCTTAGGAAGGCTAGGACAAGTAGAGTCCTAGATAGGTGTTTGTGCAAGCACACCTTGGAATGTTTCTATCAGATTGGTATCAGAGATTTTAAGACTAGGATTGTGGTGAATTTTCCAACTAGAGGAGTTAGTAGGAGACTCTATAATGGTTACCAATGTTGAGTTGGCTAAGAAATTGGAAGAGAAAGAAGAAGAAAATAGGTTTCTTAGAGATATATTGGCTCAACTAGAACAAAAAGTGGATGAAGTAGATGAGAAGGCTGAAGAAGTTAGAGACAAGACAGATGGAAAAAAAAAAAAGAGATACTCTTAGAGGATGAGGTCCCTTAACCAGACCCAATCCTAGCTGAAGAACACTTCTTGAAGGCATTGAAGGCCTTAAGTGGAAAGCCATTAGAAGGAATTCCAATATTTAATGGAAAGATGGAGGTAGAAATAGTCTCGGTCTGGATTGAAGGACTTGAGAACCATTTTGAATATGGCGGTATAACAAAAGCTCAAAAAGTAAAAGTTTATTAGGGTAGACTTAGAGGTCTTGCACTCACTTGGTAGAAATTTATCCAAGATGAGAGAGAGGAGAGTAAGAAGCCCATTTCCACATGGAAGGCTATGGTAGAAAAAATCAGAGATGCCTATGTGTCTGAGGATTATGAAATCCAGTTGCATAAGAGAAGAAAAAGTCTGAGACAAAAGGACTTAAATGTGAACTCCTATACTGAAGAGTTTCAAAGGTTATGCGTGAGGTCAAGAGTTGTAGAGGATGAGAAGGTGAAGGTAGGGAGGTACCTTAATGGTCTCAAGTGGACTATACAAGATGAGATGAGCCTATAACCCCTGACACTATTCAGAGATGCCACCAAATAATAGTAAAGGTAGAGGAGAATCTAAGAAAGAAGAAAGACTCCAGCACTACCAGAGGTAGAGGAAAAGGAAGAGACAATAGAGGAAAAAGAGGTGGATATGGTGGAATACGTTTAGAGACCAAGTCTTAAGGAGAGACAAAAATCACTGAACAACAAGAGGGGAGTTCAAGTATAGGAAGCTCCAACAGAGGGAGAATCTCTAATAGAAATTGGAGAGGAAGAAAGAGTGGTCAACGCAAAGGTTCTTACTTTGCAACCATGAAATGTTACTATTGCAACCAAATGGGACACCCTACATACCGATGTCCAAATAAATTCTCTACTTCTCATGGAAGTGATAAGAGGGTAAATTATGTTCAAGAGGAATCAACTGGTGGAAATAAGAACCCTGAGATACCCCTAGAGTCAGAAGAAGGAGAGAACTTGATGATGAGAAGGACATTGATAAAGAAGCTAGTCAAAGAGGAACCAAGTCAGAGAAGGTCACTATTTAGAGTGAAGTAAAAAATGATGGGAAAGTTTTTAGAGTCATTATAGACTCATGGTCTACTGACAACATAGCATCAAAGGAGGTAGTCAACAAGCTAAAGATGAAGAGGATACCTCATATAAATCCATACAAAGTCACTTGGTTGAACAAAGGACAATATTTCTTTGTCAATGAACAAGTATGGGTGGAATTTTCAATTGGGAGATACAAAGACAAGTTGTTGTGTGACATCCTACCTATGGATTCATGTCACCTACTCCTTGGGAGGTCATGGAAATTTGACAGACAAACCATGCATGATGGAGCAAAGAATTATTATTCTTTCAAAAAGGACAATGTGACTTTCAAAATATAGTCACTATTAGAGGGTGTAGAAATGAAGTCACCATGCCCAAATGTTCTCATGGTCAGTGAGAAGGAGTTCATAGAGACCTTAAAGGAAGGAGAGGGAGTAGGCTTTGTATTTGTGTTGAAGCCAAAACAAGATGGGTCTGACAAGATAGTCAAGAAGACAGATTTTCCTAAAGAAGTGCAGGAGCTATTGTAGAAGTATGAAGGCATTGTAAGTGATGGACAACCATCAAACCTACCCCCTAAGAGATTTTTAAGTCATCAGATTGATTTCATCCCAAGAGCCACCTTTCCTAACAAGGAAACCTATAAGATGACCCCTCAACAAAATGAAGAAATTACCAAGAAAATTCAAGAACTCCTAAGCCAATGTCTCATTAGGAAAAGTATTAGTCCTTGTGCTATCCCCATTGTATTAGCACCTAAAAAGGGAGGAACTTGGATGCTATGTACTAAGTTAGGAGTAATAAATAGGATAACTATTAGGTATAGGTTTCCTATCCCTAGGATACAAGACCTAATGGACTACCTCAGAGAAGCCAAATACTTTACTATTGATCTAAAGAGTGGTTACCATCAAATTAGAATCCATGAGGGAGATGAATGGAAGACAACCTTCAAAACCATGGAGGGTTTGTATGAATGACTTGTAATGCCATTTGGGCTATCCAATGCTCCCTCCACATTCATTAGACTCATGAATGAAGTCCTTAAAGACTACATTAGAAAATTTTTGGTAGTGTATCTTGATGATATACTAATATATAGAAAGACCAAAGATGAACTTCTCAACATTTGCAGATTGTTTTCAAGAAGCTACATGAGGAGAAATTGATGATAAATTTGGAGAAATGTGAATTCATAAGGTAGGAGCTAGTTTACCTTGGGTTTGTATTCTCTCAAGGAAATATAAAGATGGATCCTAGAAAGGTGGAAGCAATTCTCAATTGGACCACTCCTAAGATAGCAACAGAGGTGAGAAAATTTCATGGTTTAGCTCAATATTATAAAAATTTCATTTAGAAATTTGGTGCTATTTGTGCTCCTATCCTTGATACCATAAAAGGAGGGATGCAAAATAATTTTTTTTGGAATGAGAAAGCTAACCATGGATTTGAGTTGTTGAAAAATAAGATTGCCACTCAACTCATCTTAACTTTCCCAAGCTTTGAGAAGTTGTTCACAATTGAGTGTGATGCTAGAAATGTGGCTATTGGTGTTGTCTTGAGGCAGGAGGGAAGACTAGTGGCTTTCCATAGTGAAAATCTTAGTGATGATAAGAAGTACTCTTCTTATGATCTAGAGATGTATGCTCTAGTCCAAGCACTAAGGAAATGGAGGCACTATATTCTTCCAAAGGATTTTATGGTTTTTTCTGACAACCAAGCACTAAGTTTCCTGCATTCACAAGAAAAACTCAGTCATAAGCATATGAAGTGGGTAGAGTATTTGTAGGCCTACACTTTCAACATCAAGCACAAAAAGGGATTGCACAATAAGGTAGTACATTCCTTAAGTAGAAGAGCCATGATTTCACAAGAGATACAATTGCAAAGAAAGGGTATTGAGAGTTTCAAAGACCTATCTGCAGAAGATGAAAACTTTGCAGAGATCTATAAGGTATGCCAAGAACACAAGAATCATTTTCATAGTGAATTCTATGAATATACTGTACAAACTAATCTATTGTTTAGAGGAAGTCAATTATGTGTTCCTAGAGGTTCTATTAGAGAGAATCATGTTCAAGAGAAGCACAATGGTACACTTAGTGGGCATTTTTGTGTCAATAAGACCCAAGAGTTAGTGCAAATGTTTTATTTTTGGCCTAAAATGAATTTGGACATTAGGAAGTATGTAGAGAGTTGTGTAGTGTGTCAGAAAGCAAAGGTTACATCTTCCAATGCTAGCCTTTACCAACCTCTTCCCATTCCTAGTAGACAATGGGAATGTTTGAGCATGGATTTTTTTGTGGGATTTCCAAAGACCAAACAAGGAATGGATAAAATCTATGCCATTATAGATAGATTTAATAAAATGATACATTTTTTCCCATGCAAAAAAGTGTATGATTCTAGTCACATAGCATATTTTTTCTTCAAGGAAGTAGTGAGGATACATGGATTACCTTTAAGTATCATCTCTGATAGGGATACTAAGTTTATGAGGCACTTTTGGAAAACACTATGGCATAAGCTAGGAACAAATCTATCTTTTGGGTCTACATACCACCCTCAGATAGATGGAAAAATTGAGGTGGTAAATAGAATCCTTAGGAACCTACTAAGATGTCTTACAAAGTAGTATGGTCAAGCTTGGGATCAACTCCTATGATAGGTAGATTATGCCTATAATGATATTATGAATAGGACTACTTGTATGAGTCCTTTTGATATAGTCTATGGCCTAAACCCAAGAGGCATATTTGATCTCAGAGAACTCAAGGATGGAGCCAAGGGTAGTGGTTATGCTAAAGAATTTGCACACTCCATGAAAGAGGTGTATGAAATAGTGAGGAGGACTCTACAAGAGAACATAGAAAAGATTAATCAAAAGGTGGATGAAAGGAAAAAGGATATTCAATTTGAGATAGAAGACCTGGTTATGGTCCATTTGAAGAAAGCTAGGCTATAGAAAGGAGTCCCACATAAACTGCAAATGAGGAGATTGGGACCATGCACTATTCTGGCCAAATATGGCAATAATGCATACAAGGTTGAGCTCTCAGAGGATACTAGTTTATCTCCAATTTTAATTATTGTAGACCTAGTCCTTTATAAGGGTCCTACTCTATTTCCTAACCAAAGCCTTACTGAGGTCATTAAGGAGGTAGAAGACCTAAACTTGTCAACTACACCACCTAAGAAGGCAGAGAAGATCCTTGATTCTAGGGCCTATAAGAAGACCAGAAAGAGAACATACTATGAGAACTTGATAAAATGGAATGTAAAAGGTGATGAAGAGGCCACTTGGATCAAGGAATTATAGTTTAAGAAGATGGGAGTGGATTCTTACTTACTCAATCCAAGGATGGATTGAAGTCTTTTCATTTAGGGAGGATGGTGCAGGAGCACTTAGGCTAACGCCCAAGCTAGTTTAGACTTTTGGATTGTACTCACTCTAGCCAAGTCAGTATCTTTTATTTTAACCTTAGAAGGTCTTTCATGTGTTTTCCTAGGTGGATTAGACTAGGCTCAATCCAACATAGACGTTTAATGTTTTTCTAGTGATTAGTGCTAGATTAGGCCTAAGATGGGAAAATGGGTGTAAATATATCTAAAATCCTTTAAGGATTAGGAAAGGGTAGATTCATATCTAAAATGGTTCCTTGAATTTTTATACACCTTTCTAGGTTGATTAGAGACCTCTAACATTGATTTTACAAAAATATGTAAAGTTGTCATAATGTTGCTTGACAACATTTTTATAACTTTTAATGTTGTATTCAACAACATTTGTGGAAGTTGATTCCTTTCAAGGTAACAACATGGGTAGTTTCCATAATGGCCTAAAATCATGGTTATGGATATTAAGACACAAAGGATCCCATTTATTGAGGTGGATTATGGATGTACGTAAGATTTTGAAAGTGAATGAAATCTTTGAGTTCTGGTATTTTGTGACAGTTGACTAATATTGAGTCCATGAGTTAGTGCATGAATTAAACTGAGAAATTTAGTGTTGGATTAGTGTAGTTGAGATATTTATAAGCACATTTTTTTTATTAGTGTAGTGGTTTTGAGTTCATTAGATTAGCTTTTCAAATTGTTTTGTAAGTAGGCTAGTTGCTGGTGTAGTTAGACTGGTTTTTGGTTTCATGCCTCCCCCATAGTTCTCCACCCTACAAATCATCACAACCCATAGGAATATGGAAGGGAAGCCATTATGATTTTTATATATGGAAGGAGGAACTCAAAAGAGAAAGCTAACCCTTTTTAGCATCATGCCCTAGGAGAGACTAGTGTACCTGGCTAGGGGCATGACAAAGAAGATTTGATGTGCATTTGTAGGGTAAAGAGTGAAAGCTTGAACCAAGTATGGTTTCATAGAGATAATAGTCCTAAAAATACATGGTAATGAGATTATGCATTGGCCAATCCATTAAGGTATATTTCAAGGTAGAAATAAGTGGACTAGACAATTATAGCCTTATTAGCCCTATATTCTAGGAAACTACTGTACGAAGCCCCTAGAACCCTAAGACCACCAAAATATATAAGGTTTCACAAAAGGGTATTAGAATGTGAAGTTATTTTTTGGATTCATTTGGAATTTCTTAGGAAGAATCGAGAAAAATACCCTATCTAGGGATACTAGACCAATTAGGCCTATTAGGCCAAAAGCATAAGTGAATCTTGAACCCGATGAGAAAAGTATTGATTCCCTATTCAAATGGGATCATTACAGGTTCAAATAGATGTTGTAATGAAGAATGCACCCCCTATAGCACTTGTGATGGGTTTATGGTTAATTTTCACTTGGATTTATCCAAGGAGGATTGAAGAGTTGGAGTACCCTTAATGATAGTGACCCCTCAATGTGAAGTACAAGAAGATCAATTGATAGAGTTGAATTGGAGTAGTCTTAGGCCAAGAGAGAAAACACTATTAAGGTCCTAGAAGTGTGCTAGGTATCTTGGGAATGCTAGGACAAGTAGAGTCCTAGATAATTTTTTGTGCAAGCACACCTTGCAGTGTTACTATCACCAGCCCCCACAGCAGCAGCCCTCTTGCCTTCAGCCCCTAATCATTTGACGACCAGGGGCTAGATTTTTTTGGCCCCATGGGCCTATTGTTTTTTTTCCATGACAAGAATATGGCTATAAAATTTATGCTCATGAAGTGCTGATGTCAACACATGTCAGATACTTTTTTGGGCCCTCTAGAGCCACTTTCTCTTGTTTTCTTAGAACTTGATCATACGGTATCATTTTGTGGAAAATGAGATACCGTTGGAAAGCTTGTTCAGAAGTGGATCTTTCTAGCATTTCAAAATTTGGATTTTTTGCCTCCATTTTTCACACTAGGAGTTCAAAGACAAAGCTTATTTTATGTCTTCCATCTAGCGCAACTTGTAGGTTTTTTCTCATAACTTGAGCATACGGTGTCAAAATTCGTAAAATGAGATATTGTCAAAAAGCTAGTTCCAAGATTTATCTAGATCTAGAGGTTTGAATTTATGAATTTTCTATTTTGATATTTTTTTTACTATCAAAGCCATATGTTCAGTTTTTCACTTCAGAAGCTCTATCTTATGCATCCAAACTCCGTTTTGGCAAAATGATATATCATTAAAAAGCTTGTTTTGAGATCTTTCTAGTGCTATAAGTCTTTTTACCAAATTCTACTCCAGGTACTTTTTATGTAGAATTTTTCATTTTTTCAATATGGTGGATATCTTGGATGTTTCAAGTCCTAAGATCTCTTCCCTTTGAGGGATGACTCATCTTAGGTTGTTCTTTTGTTTCATAAGTTTTTCCTCTTCTTTGAGTAGTATATAATTCACTTTTGTAGCATTCTTTTATGCACATGCACTGATAAAGTATCATTATATTGCATGTATGAGATCTTTCACATGTCCATGCTCTATGTACTCACACCCCATTATAAAGTATCAGGGGGGTTTGATGTTTTCCTTTTTTTTCCATCTACTTTTGTCATGTGAGCATTCCTATAATGAAATTAGCCTCAGGTATCTCTATATGCGTTTGTTCTCTCTCTGTACCTTCAATGTTTCAAATTCATCTTCATCATGTAGTTCATATTGGATGATCTTTTCAATGTACTAGTCATTACTCCCTTGTCAACATTATGTGGGGTTTCCATGGTTAGTTCTATTGCTTCCTTGGTTCAATAGTGTGAGCTATGTATTTAGTATTTGATTCTATGTACTAGGTGGATGGAGTGGCTAGGTACCTATGCATTCTGATGAGATGGATTATTTACCATACGGACACTCTTTCTTTCCTATTTTTGGATGCACTCTTCCATCTTTTATTGATCAGCTCTTCAGACTTTTGGTATTTTTATGCCATCAGTATTTTCAAGTTTAGGTTTTTTCCTTTGTTTGCCTCTTAATTCAAGTAGTGTCATTTGAGGGCACTCATGCAGATTACAGTATTCTATATCTTCAAATTCTTGGTTGTTTTCATTTGTTTGCCTCTTGATTCAAGCAGTGTCATTTGAGGGCACTCATTGAGATTATAGTATTATGTATCTTCGACTTTAATTTTTTTCCTTTGTTTGCCTCTTGATTCGAGTAGTGTCATTTGAGGGAACTCATGCAGATTATAGTCTTCTCTACTTGGTCATATTTTAGTGGAGGATCTTCAGATCATCAGTTACATCTTGAGATATTTACAACTTCTTTCTTCAATGATGTTCTACATGTTCATCCTTGTTCCTATTTTCTGGAACATTCCTTGTTTTGGAGGTTTCTTCAATCCTTTAGACTAGTCTTTGTCTCTTTTTGGAGTAGAGTTTTTCCCATGTGGTTTTCTCTATTTCTCTACTTAATAGAGACTCTCTTTTGTACTTGGGTACTTGATCAGGTCTTTTTTTTCTAGGGCCCATTTGCTTTTAGTAGTTATTTCTAGGTTTTTAGCTTCTCCCAAAGTTTATCATAAGGGGGTGTTAGAATAATAAAGTGTTTACTTATTGATTAAATCATATTGATTTAATTATTAAGTCACTTATTATCTCTTTCTACTTAAGATAAACTTTAGGCATATAATAATTAATTGCTTTATTAACTATTATCATGCAACCTAGGTTTGTTCAACCTTTTAGGGTTTTGATCTCCTTTTATAAGGATTGATCTCTCTTGTATTCATAATAGATTATTCATTATTGAATTGCAACTTGTGTTTTTGCACATCAAAAATTATTTCTCCTCTCTCATCCATGCATTTAGGCCACTCTAGCTTCTTGCTTCTCTCTTTCTATGACAAGTGTTTGCATGTAGGTGTTCTTGGGAGCTCTGGGTTGTTTACTTATCAACTCTAATAGAATCATCTATTGATTGTAGTTTTCTTTTTTATGATATAATCTTTGGAGGAGAAGATGAGGCAAGTGATAAATTTTTTGATAAAATAAAGACATAATTTGAGATGAGCATGATTGGAGAAATGAAATTTTTCTTGGGATTACAGATTGTGTAGAACATTGATGGTATTTTCTTATCTCAGACTAAGTATTTGGAAGACCTATTGCAAAGATTTGGTTTGGAAAATTGTACAGTAGTTGGTACACCTATGGTAATTGGTCATAAGCTATCTAGCATAGATGAGACTCCTATAGTTGAACAATGGAAGTATAGATCTATGATTGGAGGTTTGTAATATCTAAATCACACAAGACTGGATATAGAAGATGCAGTTGGAATTGTTGCAATATTTCAAGTTGATCCTAAGGAATCACATTATGCACCATTAAAGAGGATATTCAATTATTTGAAAGGAATAACTAATAATGGGTTGTGGTATGATAAATAAAATGACTTTACCCTATGTTCATATACAGATACAGATTGGGGAGATAGTGTGGATGATAAAAAGAGTACAAGTGGTGGAGATTTTTTTCTTGGATAAAGATTGGTTTCTTAGCTAAGTAAGAAATAAAATTGTATCTCAAAAATTGTAGCAGAAGCAGAGTATGTAGCAGTGGAAAATAATTGTAATCAGATAATATAGATAAAACAAATGTTGAAGGATATTAGAATTATGTTTAATGATCCTGTTATCATACACTGTTATAACACAAGTACAATAAGTATGTATAAGGATCATGTGTTACATTCTAAGACAAAACATATAGAGATAAAGTATCATGTTGTAAGAGAGAAATTTGAAGAGAAAGAAGTTAGACTTGAGTATATCAACACAAAGGAGTAAATAGAAGATATATTTACAAAGCCTTTACCTAAAGATACATTTGAGTATTTGAGAGGTATGCTTGGGGTTATGCTCGAATCTACTTTTGAGTATGTAATTGTATACACCTAAAAATGGCTTCATTAACAAATTAAATATTTATTATTTAATTACTATTGACTTGATAAATTAATTTAATATTTATTATTTAATTAATAATTGTTCCTCTATTTATTAAATAAATTATTCAATTTATTTAGTGAATTTGCTATAGTCTATTCTTCTATCCTAAGTCTTCTAATTAGTCTTATTAAAGTGATTTAATTAAATACACAATCACCTAAATATGACTAAGTTTCCTAGTCCACCTCACCTACCTAGTCACCTGACACATCACTTTCGCTAAGATAAATAATTATTATTAATTATTTATTTACAATTATCCTCACCCACACATGTCCTATTCTTAAGGGCTATGTGGCCTCATAGGACTTAGTCTCATGACCACATGTCCTCTCAACAACCAAGTCAAGAGACATTCCCTATTCCTAAGGGGCTTCTCAAGCCACCTCTAAGGGTCAAAGGTGACTCATAGGACACTTGTGCAAAGAGTCCTCATGAGGAAAAGGTCTCTCCCTCTTTATCTCTTTGGTCTTTGTGAGACACTTGACATGTGTCTTTCCCTTCCACCTTCTTCTCCTCCATGTCAATCTGAGAGGAACATCATACCTATTCTTCCTCTCACATTCCAACTACATCCCCCTTTCTCCCAGCTCCTTCAACCAAGTCAATCCTAGCCCTAGAATCTTCCACCTTTCATTCTCAACCATAGGATTGCACCACCTAGGCCTAGATCCTCCAAAACTCAATAAAAGGAGCCACATTTCCCATTTGAGAGCTAATAGGTATTTTTGATAATAGGCATTCAAGCATTCAAGCAATCAAGCATCAAAGCATTCTAAGAGCAATCAAGCATCCATACTATCACCATTTCTTTTTCATTCCATCCATTAGTTTGCATAAGCTATTGTGCACTCGCTTCATTCAATCTCCACACTTTGGTAGCATCTTGGGAGAAGGCTTCATTTGGAAATCTGAGAGCTCAACATTTTCAAGAAATCAAAGCTAGGAGGACAATGGAGACAAGCTGCATGGTAGGTGAAGGTAATTAAATTAGTTTCATCATTTCATAGTTACTTTGCATTCTTCATTATGTTTGCATTAGATAGATTCATTGGCTTTAATAGTTAATTTATCATTTCTAGTTGTTAGACATCTAATTTGCATACATTTTTGGCACTAGAAGGAGGGCCAGCCTCCATTTTTAACATTTTGTTTTCTTAGTTTTTCCATGTGTAGACGTTTCCAGGTTATTTCTGCGCATTCATTCACAATTCCTGCGCATCCGTCCATCTATTCTACGCATTCATTTTTTGATCACATCAGTCATTTTCTATCTTTCCATTTTCATTTCGATAAAAATCTATGCATACATTCCACTTTGCTGCGCATACATTCCATTTTGTTGTGCATACATTCAAATTTCCTGCACTTACATTGCACTTTTCTGCGCATTGATTCACTGTTATTGCGTATTTCTTATTCACAGTATTTAGGTTAAAATTTCTGATTTATTTGGAATTTAGCTAACCTTTAACAAGTTTCTATTTTCTCTGGTAGCTTTTAGGCTATTTTGTAGGACATTTAGTAGAAGACCCTATTGCTAAAATTTCTAATATATTTCTTTGTAGGGATTCCTAAAGGGTTTTCAAAATAAACCATAACCTTGTTTGGGCTCTAAAATAAGACATGCATTTGTTTTGTGTGTATTATTTAGTATAGCTCAAGTTTCTATTGTGTTTTGCTTAATAGCATATCTGTAATCCCAAAATTATAACAACGTATCCTCTCCCCTTGCCATTCATGGACCTTGGGTGTAAGAGAAACTGTTATAATTTTTAGAGGGCGATCTTTGGTGGGAAAAGAGGTACTCACCCCAAGGAATGACCCAACCTGTAATAGGCTAAAGCCAAGCCCTTCCAAAATGGTATATAAAAAATGCTAGTGTGATTAGTCTCACATTAGACAGGTGTGAATTCATTGTGGCAACCAAAATCTCCTCCAGTACCCTACTGGTGTGTTAAAGTCCTACTTAGTAGAGGTGAAAGCCTTTCTTTGAAAGGATTGGGAGAGCCCCCTTAATTGGGAAAATAACTTGATCACAACCACCTGAATGGATGTCCTTACTAAAAAAATTTGTTTAGTGGCCAAAAACCTTCTATCTGTTGGCTCAAGGAATCACCCAAGCTTGTGAAGACACCCCACATTACTCATGGTTCATAGAAGAGATAACAGTTCTTTGGGAAGTAATGACCCATTGAATTCACAACTTGGTGTGCCTGAGAAGTGAGTGCACTGTAAGGAGGAGCCCATGCCTCCAAGTTCCTAGGCTGTCCGTTGTGAATTTGCATGGCTGGATTTTATTATCCTAGTTGAGATTCAACAGATATCATCCTTGCCAACCATAGGATTGTAAGCATGTTTGTGCATTCATATTAGCATAGTCAGATTAACATCATTTCTATCTTGTGTGCATGTGTTTATGCATTTTTCACTTTGCCAAAAAAAAATACACTAGAAAACACTAGGAAACTCCAAAACATTTCAATTCAGATTAAAACTTCAAAACCTGCACATATATCACATATTTTCATGCATTTGATCTAAATTGCTATGCATTTATCAAAATTTGTTGCACATATATTCAGACTATCTATGCTTTTGAGTATTACCAGTTCTCATCTGTTACATCTTGCTGCACATCTATTTCACTTTGTTGCACATTTATAAATCTGTCCTGTGCATTTGTTGTTGCGCATTTACAATAGTGAGCATTTCCACAAATGTTGCAATTTTCAAAATCACTTTTCAGATACCCATTTTCATCCTTAGTAATATTCTGGAGAAACAGTCAAGTTACACAGACCTCTGATCTTTAGTTTGACCATTTTCATCACTTTTCATCAGTCCTTCATCAAGATTAATGAAATCATTTTCTTCCAAATCTTTGAAATTCTCAATTTTGTGTTGAAACATTATCTTATCCATCAGATTTTGATCTTTGTGAGTTTACCATATCAAGATATATCATCCTTAACCACCAAACTTACTTAGGTTATTATCTCTTGATTTCTCTTTGTCATATCATAGTGAGATCTATACCTCCTATTGACTTAGATTTTATCAAGTTGTCTTGTCACTTTTCAACACATTTCTATCAGTCACTTTCCATTTCTTCTCATCCAAAATCTTTCATACCACCATCAATTTTCAAAATTTTATGGTTCAAACTCGATCTTAGAAACTCAAACAAGCCATTAATCCAGAATCCCTAGACAAGATGGAAGGAAATACCAGCAATGAAGAAAATCCTTGGCCCGAAGCTCCTAAGAAAACTTCACTTTTTACATCCACTGATGAACCCACCGATGATGAACTTAGGGAAGCTTCACAAGATCCTCAATTTTATCATGTCATGGAAAGACTCTTAGGTTTGGATAAAGGGATGTATTTCCTCATGCTTTCTCAACAAGGAGCTAAGTTACCAAGTGATTTTGATGTTTCTTATCTTAGAGAACCAACTCACACAAACAATCAACAAATTCCTAAAGGTTCTCAAGATACTCATGGAGTAAAGGAAGCCAATCAGCAATCCAATGCTTCTCATAGTCATGAACAACACACTATTTCTCAAAATGATCAGCACAATCATGCTTTACAAACCAATACTTCTCACAACAATGTTTCCCAAAATTCTCAAGGAAACACACCATCTTTAGATCTAGTCCTACAAAAAATCCAAATGCTTCAACAACAAATCCGTGACATCCAAACTTGATCATCAACAAAGAAGTATTCCTTGGATGATATATGTCCTTATCCTTTTGATAAGAACTTAGCAATGATTCCATTCCCTCCTCATTTTGAGGTACTGAAATTTGACAAATACAAAGGGAATTCGGATCCACAAGACCACATTTGTGAGTTTTGTGCTACTTGTATTGAAGTCACTCACAATGACACTTATCTTATGTGACTATTTCCACAAAGTTTAGGAGGACAAGCCATGGAATGGTTCTCTAAACTACCCCTCAACATCAAATCTTTCAATGAGCTTCTTGACAAATTTGTGACTCATTATTCATATAACATCAAACATGAAGTCACTATGCTTGATCTTTGTAACGCACATCAAAAGAATGGAGAACCCTTCCTTACTTTTTTGCAAAGATGGCATCAATTGTTTTCTAAATATCCATGAATGATTCTTGAACAAGAAAAGATGGATATTTTTGTGCATAACCTTACACCAGAAATGAGTTATAGGTTACAATTGCAATGTCCACCAAATTTCAATAAGCTCATAGAAAATGGTATCAAGATTGAGGAAGCCATGGTTAGAAAAGGTGAGATCAAACTTTATTCTAAAGACAATGTTGGATCCTCAAATTCCAATTCCAACAACTATAACAATGACAAATCAAAGTTTTGGAATAAAAACAAAAACATTGTCAATGATGGGATCGTTGATAATCGTAATGTCAAACCAACACAACCCCTTCTCAATCTCACCAGTCAGGCCAATGCTACTCAAGGAACCTACAACAATCAATCATCAAATCAAAATACTTACAAAGATTCATCAAAACCGAGATTGCCTTTTATGTCACCTCAATGAAACTTTACTCCTTTAGGAGAATCTCTCAAATCAGCATTACGGAAGTTAATCACAAAGAAACTCATTATGCTTCCTGAAATGAAAGATTTTGAACCTAGGGTGAAGCCTTCTTGGTGGAATGAGAATGATTATTGTGAATTTCACAGAGGCAGAGGACATCAAACAAATGATTGCAAAAGACTCAAAAATGTAATTCAAGACTTAATCAAAAGTGGTGAAATTGGTGTTGACAGACATGTCTCGAATGCATCACATACAGCTTTCAAAGATCCACTTCTTGAGCATGAAAAAGGGGGTTCTTCCAATAATAAGAGTGACAATCAAGCCAATTATAATTCCACTCCCTATCGATATGTTGGTAACATTTTTGAATGTCATCCTTCTATGTATTATGCCAATGTCATTACCATCAAAGGAAAATCAGAGAGTCAACCAGTCCAAGCTACTACTCATGCTCAAGCCAAAGTTACTCTTCAAGGAGTCCAGTCTAAACCAAGCACTACACAAAATAAGTCTGTTTATGTCCCAAAGTCTATCCCAAATACTTCCAACTAGTACAATATTTTGGAACAACTTAAGAAAACACTTGCCCAAATATCCATCTTAGAGCTTTTGCATCTTTCCCCATCTCACAAAGATATCCTTGAAAAAGCTCTCTTAGAGACCCAAGTTGCCACAACTCTAGATCATGATCAATTTCAAGCTATGGTGGGCCATTTAACGACCCCACACTATTTGTCCTTCACTAAAAATGATGATTTAGCTATTACCCAACCTCATAATGCTCCCTTACATATCAAAGTCCTTGTCTAGAGTCACAAGATTAAAAGAGTACTAATAGATGGGGGAGCTGGCTTGAATATCTACACGTTAAAGTTAGTCCTTGCATTGGGATTTTCTGAGAATGTCATTGATCCAAAAAAGAAAATCACAATAAAAGCTGATGATGAGGAAGAGAGATCATCCAAGGGGTCCATTGTTCTTCCAATTAGAATTGGTCCTATTATCAAAGATGTATCTTGTCAAGTTCTGGACATGGATCTTGCTTATAATATCCTTTTGGGAAGACCATGGATTCATTCCATGCAAGTTGTGCCATAGACTTATCACCAATGTATAAAATTCCCTCATAATGGTCAGGAGTTCACTATCAAAGGAGATTCTAATCCTTTTCAATATTGTAGCAATGTGAAGACTTCTGATTCTTTGGTTCCCTATATTCGTACTGGATCTTCTGCAACTACACCTAGTGATCCTAGTAATATAGCATCAACTTCTAAATTAGGTGGGATCAATATAGACATCAAAGAAAGTAGTATGGGAGAATATACTCTAGGTCAAGCTCTTTGTATCACTGAGTTACCTTTATCTCCCAAATCATATGGTAGATCTTTGATTACTAAACAACAATCGGAACCCCCTTCCACATTTGTTTATAACACATTTATAAGTGGGGGCATAATATCCAAAGAGGCAGATGAGTGTAATGATAATTATTGGCTTAAGACACAAAAGATTGAAGAGGATACTAAACATGAATGTATATCACCTGATGTCTATAGAAAAGGGTATACTTTGCTACAAAAGATGGGATATCAAGGTGCTGGACCTCTAGGGTTACAAAGAGAAGGTGTTATAAAACCAATTTTGCAAAATTCCAATTATTAAAGAGACACTACAGGATTAGGATATAAAGGAGAAGGACCACAAGAACCAAAACAAAAAGAAAAAATCCCACCTTTTCATGAGACATCTAAAGCTCATGCCTTACAATTCAGAAAGCATGGTATGTATGTAGATCCAGAGAAACAAAGGATAGCTCAAAGAATCATTGATAGACTTGAAGATAGTGATGATTCTGATTCTAATGATTATGAATGGGATTCCTTATCTGATTATACTAAAGAAATAGGAGTCAATGTTGTCCATCAATATAGTAATGATTACCATGAGAGTGAGAGTTCAATGAGTGACTCACTAGGATTGGTCCCACGTAATACTACTCATGTCGATCATGAGAAAAGTGAGTATTATCTTGTGATAGATGATTCAGATGAGAGTATGGAAATAGGCCTCACTAATACCATCATAAACCTTGACAACTTTTCAATCAATACTATCTCTGCTTTTGAAAATGACCCAAATGATCCAATGCCCCTTGTCCGTCCTGACCTTATCGATTGGGATTCTCCTGATCACCCAAAACTTGATGTCTTCCATAATGATGATGTGATCATTGACTATCTTAGCATCAGGGATCATTTACGACCAGGAGATCACAAGTCAGGATTTCCAATAGAACTCAATGACATGGCCTATTTTGGAGAGAGTGCCAAACCTTTCAGTCATAAAAATATAAAAATAATCAACAGATCTAATGGTGAAAACCACTCAGTGGCAGTATTAGATCCAAAAATAGTAAAAAGAAAAGATGCATCTGATGGTGAACACCTCTCTGAGGTTCCTAATGATGGAAGGATTGACACTCTTCCCAACTATCTATATCGAGAGCAATCTGCCATTCTTATAGAACCAACCATACCACATAACATTGGAATAGAGGAGTCTCCACACATCCTCAAAGTAGCAGCATCCTTAATAGAATTAGAGAAAGAAGCTTTTGCAAAAATTTTCAGAGAAAGACAAATCAACTTTGCTTGGTCCTATGCTGATATGCCTGGTCTGGACCCCAATCTCATTATGCATCATTTATCTATCAAACCAGGTGTAAAACTAGTTAAGCAGAAGCTCCACAAAATGCATCCTCACATTGCTCTAATGGTGAAAGCAGAATTGAAGAAGCTCCTAGATGTTGGGTTCATTCGTGCTATTGATTATGCTGAGTGGATTTCCAATATTGTTCCTGTCTCAAAACCAGACAAGTCTATTTGGATTTGTATTGATTTTCAAGATCTTAATAAAGCTTATCCAAAAGATGACTTTCCTCTACCAAATATTGACATAATTGTTGACCTAATAGCTGGGCATGAGATATTATTATTAATGGATGGATTTTCTGGCTATAACCAAATCAAGATTATGCCAAAAGACCAGGAAAAAACTACTTTTACTTATCCATGGGGTACATACTACTGGAATGTGATGCCATTTGGCCTCAAAAATATTGGAGCAACTTATCAAAGAGCCATGACCATGATCTTTCATGACATGATCCATACCATCATGGAAGATTATGTTGATGACATTTTAGCAAAATCCAAAGATAGAGCTGGTCATTTGAAAGTGTTGGATAGAATATTCACCCAGATGGAAAAATATCAGATTTGACTCAATCCAAAGAAATGTGCATTTGGGGTCACATCTGGAAAACTGTTAGGGTACATTGTCTCAGCTAAAGGAATCGAAGTAGATCCAAAAAAGGTTAAAGCAATATTGGAGATGGCTTCTCCTGCTAGCATCAATTAGCTAAGATCTTTACAGGGGCATCTACAATCCATCCAAAGATTTGTTTCTCAACTAGTAGATCATAGTCATCCCTTTCAACATTTGCTACATAAAAATATCTTATTCCGATGGGATGATCAGTGTGAGGAAGCTTTCAACAAAATCAAGCAATATCTAGTGAATCCTCCAACTCTAATGTCACCAATTCCGGGCAAGCCACTCTTGCTCTACATTTCAGCCATGATAGCTTCACTAGGTGCTCTTCTAGCTCAGCAAGATCATGAAGGAAAAGAAAAAACCATCTACTACATTAGTCGCACTCTAGTGGGATATGAGTTAAATTATTCCCCTATTGAAAGAGCATGTATAGCTATTGTCTTTGCTTCACAGAAGTGGCAACATTACATGTTGTCACATTCTACTTAGCTTATTGCAAAGATTGATCTTTTAAAGTATTTGTTAAGCAAGACAACATTAATAGGCAGGTTGGCTAAGTGGGTCATGCTACTTAGTGAGTTTGATATTGAATATGTAGCCAGGAAGGCTATCAAAGGTCAAGTGATCGTAGATCAACTAGCTGATGCTCCATTAAGGGATGACCAACCTATACACATAGAGTTTCTTGATGCTCATATCTTATCTTTGTCTACACAAACATGGAAATTATACTTTGATGGCTCATACACTCAGCAGGGTTCAGGAGCTGGTATTCTTTTTATCATGCCACAAGGATACACTATTTTGAAATCTTTCAAGTTGTTGTTTCCTTGCACCAATAATGTAGCAAAATATGAGGCTTTGCTGATTGGGTTAAAAATGGCTTTACAATGGAATGTATCTGAAATAAATGTCTATGGAGATTCTCAGCTAATTGTCAACGAGGTTAATGATGATTATCAGACCAAAGATGATAAGTTATTCTCATATAAACATATGGTAGATGATTTTAAAAAGTATTTTTCTGTCTTCACTTTTGAGCAGATTCCTCAGCATGAAAACAAGTCTACCGATGCCATGGCAATGATTGCTTCTTTATTTGATATAGAAGATACCAAGGCCCATTTTGAGTTCTTGGTGGAATCCCTAACTTGTCCCGCATATGATGAGCCTGATATGAGTATTATATGTCATCTGATTAGACATGACTCCCCAACCTATGGAAAAATCTATTCTTACCTCAAAGATAACACCCTACCTCCTGACCTATCCTGAAATCAAAAATGAACTTTTCTCCACCAAACCTCCCGCTATATCCTAATATCTGACACCCTTTATCAGTGAGATTTTGATGGTACTCTCTTGTGATGTCTTGAACATGATGAAGCTCAACTTTGCTTATGTGATGTACATGAGGGTATTTGTGGGACACATTCGAGTGGTCCCTCTTTGGCTAAGAAACTCATGAGTATGGGTTATTATTGGCCTACCATGGAAGCAGACTCCTTTCATTTTGCTAGGGCATGTAAGAAATGTCAAATACATGGAAACCTTATCCATGCTCCAACTCAAGAGTTACATCCTTTTACAACTACTTTTCCATTTATTTGGTGGGGGCTCAACCTTGTGGGTGCTATCAACCCTCCATCTTCTAATGGTCACAAATGGATTCTCACTGCCACAGAATACTTTACTAAATGGATTGAGGCCATTCCATTAATTACCGCTATAAGGAAACAAATATCCATGTTTATCTTAAACTATATCATTTGCAGATATGGTATACCTATGTATCTTATCACTGATCATGGGAAACAATTTCAAAACTAGGACATGGATGACTTGTGTGCCAAATTCCACGTCACCCACAACTATTCCACCATCTACTATCCCCAAGGAAATGGCCAAGCTGAGGCGTCAAACAAAACAATTGTTAAAATCCTACAAAAGACTGTCAATGACACTAGCCGTGACTGACATCTCCAACTTAATCCAGCCTTATGGGCTTACTGCACCTCCATCTGTACTCCTACTGAAGCCTTCTCCATCCGTACTCCTACTAGGTATTTCATACTCCTACTGAATCTTGTTTAGGTGATTGTGTATGTCATACCTCCATCCATACTCCTACTGGAGCCACTCCATATTCCCTTATCTATGGATCTAAAGCAGTCCTACCCCTTGAGGTTGAGTTGCCTTCACTACGTGTTACTCTTAAAGATTTAATTCCTGATGAAGAGTATAGAGTTGCATTTCTGACTCAATTGGAACTCCTAGATGAACACCGTCAGTGAGCTTATGATCATTTTAAAGTTTATCAACAGCGTCTATCCCATCAGTACAATAGCAAGGTAAAGATCAGAGACTTTCAATTGGGTGACTTAGTCCTTTGAGAAAATCCAAAGAATCAACAACACCATGAAAAGAAGGGCAAGTTTGAACCAAATTGGTTAGGACATTTTGTGATTACAATAGTCTATGGTTCTGGGGCTTATCAATTGTCTACACCTGAAAGGGATCCCTTGGATGAACCTCTTAATAGTATCCACCTCAAGAAGTTCTATCCCTAAAATCCTAATGCAAGGGGCATGTATATAGTCTGTATAGATATTCTATTAATAAAAGAAGTCAAAAATACAAAAAAATCACAAAATCAAAAGAAAACTGCAATAAAAGCATATGGTGAAAACCTGGAAATAGGCACTATGTGTGACAAGTTAGCTCTTCTATCTATTAGGATTCTTCTAGTGTGTCCGTTCATTGTATATATCTGCAATAAAATGGTTCCTTAGTTCTTGTCCCCACCATGTATATATCATAATAAAATGGCCAGTTCATACACCATCCATTGTATCTACCCATAATAAAACCCCATCATAGCTTGATCTTTTGTCATGGTCTTCATCCTAGTCTTGTTACATCTTTCTTCATCCATAATAAGTCAGTCCATCACCTAGCTGGGGGCATGTCCTCGACCTAGTTTGGGAAGTGGATCTATGATAGTCACGACTCTTAGAGGACAAAATGGAGTTATTTTCACCAAGCAAGGCAGACACAATCAAATGCTCTTTCACAATGGTATCTTCATGCTGAATCAAAATCTATGATCTATTCTTTTACTCGTGATTGCTTATCTATACATCTTGACTATAAATCATCATTTGAACTGATTAACATATCCTAAATATATCTTTTTGGTAAAAGAAATGTATATTCATGGTAGGCATGTTATAATGATTTGTTATAAATTATGCATTCATATCTAGATTTCATTGTTATCATGTTTCCTATGCTATTCAGGGATATCTTTGACATGAGCTTGAAAATCCCATATGTCATTGATTAGAATAGCCAAGATGGGCCATGATATTTTCTTTGATTGCTATTTGTGGGGTATTTTCTAATGAAATTGAAGGAACAAGTAATTGGGGCGTCTGTGTATAAGTGCCTTCATCCATTTCATAGTATGGACAACATGCACATCATGTTGTTCTAACAAATGCTATTTATGGTGATATGCCATCGCATACCTCGACTCAAAATATTTGTTCCTCAATGGAGGGGGAAAATATTCCTTGTCTATTATGCAAATGAAACTCAGGTCATCTCAGTTTAGTTATACCTATATGCTTGTCAAGTTTGCAATATTAAACTCCATGCAAGAAGTGCTCAGGTCATCCTGGTTTAATCATACCATGATGCTTGCATTTTCTTGCAACATAACGAGCTCAATGATGAAAATCAAATTCCAATTATTATGAAGTTCCAAGATGTTACCTAAAGTTGTGGGCATACATTCATTTCATTTTACATTTGCATTTTACCATCTCGTGAATTGCATAGTAGTGCTCCTTTTATAAGGTTTTGTGGGTTATCTTTCTAATTAGGTTATCTATTTTTCCTAAGTCCATTCTTCTTGTGTCAAGAATATTGTTATTTCAGTTGAGGATATTTGGACAACCAAAAATACTTTGCACTTAATCATTTTAAAGCATGCATAATTATTATTAGGTATGTTCATTGGATATTTGTTATAGTTATCATTTCATCTCATTTCATTTTATTATGTTATCCATCATTTTAGGTACATTTTTATTTATTACATTAGATATCATTTGCATTACAATATCATTTATTGTTCATTGCATATATTTAGTATCATCATGCATTTAGTATCCATTCATTTTACATTATTCACATTGTTTTTACATCATTGCATTTATCATCACATAGCATTAGTGAATATCATTTAGAACATGCATTTATATCATCATATATATTAGATTGTTTATCCATTAGTATCATATAGAAAATTAATCATTTTGCATTTTAAGACATCCATTCCATTCATATAAAAGTAAATCATCACATCTTGCATATGTCAGTATGCACATGTCTATAAACATGATAGAAAATCATGATAGAACTGCATCAATCATATAGAGTCAAAATCATATAAAGTCCATAAATACAACAAAACTATCCAAATGTTCCATAATATATAATCAATAACAATGTGTCTACAGTCAGTGTCTATCAAGTCAATATATAATGATATAATGATAATATGATACAAAAAGTGTATACAAGTGGTATCTATGACCCACTGCCTCCTGAATCTATCTATCCTTGTCTATGAGCTACAATAAGGCCCAATGCTACTGACCCACCTGCTCCTGAGGATCCACCCTAGTCTCCTGAACCAGTGGGTGCTCTAGGAGGACGTGATGATACACCTCCACTACCAACTGGTGCCTGTCTCTCATATATTGTTGTCCTCACTGCCACTGAGCTCTCTCTAAAGCTCCCAATCCACTTATCCCTAGGCACTAACTATCTATATGCCTCTCGCCAGTAGGATATCTCCTTCCCAGCTTGTATCATGGCTCTCAGGCTATCTCCATGGGGACCTAGGTCTTCTATCCTCTGTAGCTCATCTAATAGCATCTCAGACTCCCTGAGTCTCTCAATCATTGCATCTCACTCATATCTAAGGACATCCATCTGGCACTCTAGCCTCTCAATTCATCTCTCTAGACCTGGCACCTGGTCTTCCTGTACCTATGTAACTACTAGTCTAACTAGAAGTGTCTCAATATATGGCTCCTCCTCCTCTGCAACGTCTCTCTATAGGTAGGGATACTATCCCCTGATGTCCATGTCAGCTAGCTCATCCTATGCCTATACATCTAACATCTCAATGTCAGGCTCATCCTGTATATCATCCTCAACTTGACCATCCTGTACCACACCACCCTGGGCTAGTAAAACATTTGCCTCATCCTATCCCTACACCTGTACCTATGGCACCTATACCTATGTAGCTAGTCCCTATACTACGGCAACTGGTATCTGTGCCGGAGGGACTGGTACTTGTAGTGGAGCTCCTACAGTTGGCTGTGATGGCTATGCTGGAGGCTATCTTTGTCCCTGTCTAGCTGGAGGTGGCATCAATCCTTTCTGCCTTACACCACCTCCTCTCATCCAAGGTCCTACTCTATCCCGTCTCCCTCCATCTCCACCATCATCTCCTCCTCCATCTCCTCCACCATCACCGCCACCTCATTTCCCTCATCCACATCTATCTCTCCCTTGGAGTCTCTCCCATCATCTCTCTACTAGATCTCTCTCTAGAGGCCTCACTACTATATCTGTAATCCGCAAAATTGGAAAATCCCTCAAAAACTACTCCAAATCAGCAGTCATCCCTAGTTCTACCATCATCGGTCTCATCAACCATGCCTGAAATGGGGCATCCAAAAAATCCTATTGAGCAACATCAAATGATGCCATGGGTCCCCAGTCTCATCTCTCCTAATGCATGCGAGCATGCTCTGTCACTCCCTACGGCATGCCCTATATCCTACCAAATTGTCTCAGGAACTGACTAACCAACTATCGCTCAATGATAAATGGTGTCCACCCTATCAACCACTGTGACTCAAAACAAAAACCAAGCTTCCTCTCATCATCCCACAGCTCACACCCTAGGTAGGTTCTCCATGTCACTGTGTCTAGTGTATCAAAGGTATATCACCAAAACACTAAATGGCCCATTTTTGCCTAAGACAAAACTAAGGAGTATAAATGAATATAGGGCTACTCTGGGCCCCAAAATCTAATAGCCACAAGTCGAGTAACTACAATATGCTCCCATGCCCAAACATGGAGTAGTGTCACACTTGCTGATAATGATGCACCCCTATGGTACACCACCTGATGCATGCCATGATAGAGATGTGCTAATAAACACACACCCCAAGCATATCGGGTCCCCTCCATCATCTGCTGCAATGTGTGGCCCCATCCAACTGCAAGTCCATGTGATCTATGATTAGGGCATATGAATCCCCCAATCACTCCTGCTAGCACTACTAGTAGAGGATCATACAAATCCACCATGTCCTCCCAGCTGATCTCTCCATCCTCTATATCATCATCACTGAAGATGGCTCTACACTCTGTAACTTCACCGTGCTGATCATACTATACCAAATCGCCTATGATGGGAAGAAGGAGGATGTCATATACATCCTCTAATGTAACTATCATCTCCTCTATTGGAAGATGGAAGGTACTCATCTTCGAGTGTCGTCGCTCTACTAAAGCTGTCATCATACTCAGATTCACCTAAATCTTGGGTGTATAAATCACATAATATAGTCTAGACACTCCAATCAATAGTCTATCTATCTCCGACAGTGCTGGTCTCAGATTCTGAGTCACAAGATATCTCTCCTGTGACATCAGACTATCTGTAATATCCTCCTATTCAAGTCAACAACAATCAACCTATCAAATTTTGATAAACTGATCTATCAATCTATCTATCCTATCATATCAAATTCAAACATGTTATTATCACATGTTTTAATAGATGATTCTATCAATTATCTATGTTCAAGACTGGTTAACTAGCAAACATGCTACAATGTTGCCTATCTTGATAAAATCGATCACAATCAATCACCGATAGATCCAATCGGCTTATCGACATCAAGTTTTCCCTAATTGACTCTCTAGTTTGACCACATTTTCTCACTTCAAACACATGTGCAACATTGAAACATGTATGTGTAGCTTTCTTTAACATTTGCACAGGTTTTCACATATGCACAGTTTTTCTTCACATTTGCGCAATAATTCTGCACAAATGCGCAGGTGTTGACAAAAGCATAGTTTTATGGAACATTTGCATCACAAATGTGCACAATTGCGCTGATTTTTCAAATGTGCATTTTTATTTAACACTTGTACAACTCTAACATTCCTCTAATATGAATGCACAGTTTCCCTAAACGTATGCATAGAAAGTTGTCTTTTTATGCACAAACGTTGCTAGTTTATGCGCATTGGTGCACCAAAATTGTGCATTCATTTCACGCCTCACAACAAAAAAAATTCCTAATCTAATCTACCATTCAATCTATCCTAAACATGCTAAAATTATACTCTAACATGCATCAAATCATGAAATTACCAAGGAGGATCAAGTCACCTACTGGTTCACCCAAATCGGGTGGTCGTTGGAAGCATCTGACTCTCTCGAAGCGGTGATCTGACAACGGGAATGACATCCTAGCGGCTCTACTCTTCTCTCTCTCGCACTCTAATCTCCCAATGATAAGTGTGCACAATGAACCTATTATGGACCCCTAAGCCCTATTTATAGCCTGTGGATCCTATGTGCTTGGTGTGTGGACCCTATCTCTCATTTTTCTTCCATTTCACCCCATTTTCACCCACCTTTTCATCTATTTGTTTCGTGAGATTGATTAATCAAAATAACAAATATAAAATACATTAAATAAAAAAAAACATCAACCACACATTATTAATCAATCTCTTGAGGGGGCATGCTTACGTCATTTTAGAGATTATCTGGGGCAGAGGCAAAATACTTGAAATTTTCTTTGAAACAATGTGACACACATTATTTCAAAGAGGGGAAAAATGTATACACCTAAAAATGGCTTCATTAATTAATTAAATATTTATTATTTAATTAATAATTGTTCCTCTATTTATTAAATAAATTATTCAATTTATTTAGTGAATGCACTATAGTCTATTCTTCTATCCTAAGTCTTCTAATTAGTCTTATTAAAGTGATTTAATTAAATACACAATCACCTAAATATGACTAAGTTTCCTAATCCACCTCACCTACCTAGCCACCTGACACATCACTTTGGCTAAGATAAATAATTATTATTAATTATTTATTTACAATTATCCTCACCCACACATGTCCTATTCTTAAGGGCTATGTGGCCTCATAGGACTTAGTCTCATGACCACATGTCCTCTCAACAACCAAGTCAAGAGACATTCCCTATTCCTAAGGGGCTTCTCAAGCCACCTCTAAGGGTCAAAGGTGACTCATAGGACACTTGTGCAAAGAGTCCTCATGAGGAAAAGGTCTCTCCCTCTTTATCTCTTTGGTCTTTGTGAGACACTTGACATGTGTCTTTCCCTTCCACCTTCTTCTCCTCCATGTCAATGTGAGAGGAACATCATCCCTATTCTTCCTTTCACATTCCAACTACATCCCCCTTTCTCTCAACTCCTTCAACCAAGTCAATCCTAGCCCTAGGATCTTCCACCTTTCATTCTCAACCGTAGGATTGCACCACCTAGGCCTAGATCCTCCAAAACTCTATAAAAGGAGCCACATTTCCCATTTGAGAGCTAATAGGTATTTTTGATAATAGGCATTCAAGCATTCAAGCATCCAAGCATCCAAGCATTCTAAGAGCAATCAAGCATCCAAGCATCCAAGCATTCTAAGAGCAATCAAGCATCCATACTATCACCATTTCATTTGCATTCCATCCATTAGTTTGCATAAGCTATTGTGCACTCGTTTCATTCAATCTCCACACTTTGGTAGCATCTTGGGAGAAGGCTTCATTTGGAAATCTGAGAGCTCAACATTTTCAAGAAATCAAAGCTAGGAGGACAATGGAGACAAGCTGCATGGTAGGTGAAGGTAATTAAATTAGTTTCATCATTTCATAGTTACTTTGCATTCTTCATTGTGTTTGCATTAGATAGATTCCTTGGCTTTAATAGTTAATTTATCATTTCTAGTTGTTAGACATCTAATTTGCATACAGTAATGTAGAAAGTTGCATTAGTCTAATAGTATATAGCTCTATCTTTCTAGATTGTATGTTGATTCTTCCTCTATGGGGGAGTATCTATGTTTTTGACTTGAGTCATGAAGGACTCTTGGTAAAAGGTATTTTCAAATAGTATCTTTGGAGATTCAAGCTTTTATTGGATTGACATAGTGATGCTTTCTTTATCACTAATGTCAATGAGAGAGAAGGATACATAAAAAAGATCAAAATGATTGATGAAGAGGATTTGATGATTGATGAAGAGGATTTTATGATTGATGAAGAGGATTAGAAAAGTCAAAACAAGAAAAATAGTGTTGCATTTTTTTTTTGTATTTATGGAACTTAGATATTTTTCATCTATATTGCCAGAAATGCCAATGGGGGAGATTGTTAGCATGAATTTTGAATATGTCCTATGGAGTAGTATTATATCATTTATGGATTAGTTGAATGTTGCATTCATGACTATGTTTGTCATTGATGTCAACATACTAATTTTATTGAAGATTAGTAGAGTAGCAGACATAGTTTAGATTAGCGCACATAGTGTATTGTAGATGAGGTTATGTGGAGTTGAGGACATGTTTCATATGGTATCTTTCTATAATGGTTACGATTATGTATGTAAATTAAAGTATTTGCATGAGTTATGAGTAATCTAGTGAAAACTCTATTTTGATAGTGTTCTTGAGAAGCAGTTTGTGATAATCGGATTATATCTACTAACAGGGATAGAATCTGGTCAAGAGAAGTTATACAGAGGTTGAAGAAATTATGGAGGTGACCTAGATGAGTCATCATAGTCAGAGGTTTCTTATGTAAATATTTATTAATTTTGTGAGCCAACAATTTTATGTAATCATAGAAATATTATGTAACATGTAGTGTTTTATATTTTGTAATTGGTTAAGCTTAATTGGCTGATGCAATTATGAAATATTTTGCACAGTATAAAGGAAATATTTTTTTATTTAATTAATATGTAAAATGTAAGATGTGGATGTAAGTTGATGTGAATTAGTGATGTGAAGTGAGAAGATCTAGTATTGAGGTCTGGTGAAGCATTTGGTGCAGTTTTGGCACAGTTAGAAAGGAGAAGAGAAGTTGTTGAGATTAGTTCAACTTGGTATTATTCTATTTATATTTAATATAGAGATTAGTTGGATAGTGTGTTCGTTGATCTGTCTTCCTTAACCTCAAATAGGGTTAGAATCTCCTCACAAGGATTCAAAGTCTCCTAGCAGAGACTGATATGTACTGAATGTATTTCATGAGACTACTAACTGAGTCCATCCTCTCACAAGGAAGTTTCATAGTAGTACATATTTTGTGGGTACCATCCCCACCAGGGTTTACTCTCTGATCAAGAGGTTCCCTAGTTAAAAAATATGGTGTCATTGTGTATGGTTATATTTCTTTGGTATTTTTTTATGTTGATTACATGTTTCAAATATAGTAAGGTTAATAAAATTTGTTTTATTCATATACATGATTCACCCCCCTCTCAGTTACCTTGGTGGACTTTACTTTTTGACAAAAACAATTTCTGGAATCACAAAACTCTTTATCTTTCTATCTTGCACTGTGACAATGTTGGATATGTCGATAAATCATAGATCAAAATCCATCCACGAACTTAAGGTATGATAATTCACTCCCCTTCAATGAATTTTTTTAATTCTTTTATGTCTTTATTTTGTATCTATCATAGTCAAGT
>BSBK01009621.1:0-192500 GCA_027943335.1 Chamaecyparis obtusa | reverse complement strand
ATCTTATTATTCTAAAGGCTCAATATCCTAGACTTATTCCTCAATGGAAGGAACAAATTTATTGTCGTCTTCTTCCTCAAAAAAAGAAGGAAGCTCTCCAAATAAGAGAACTGGGTCCTCTTCTTTCTTCTCAATCTATATTTGTAGAAAGGTTTGGATAGATAAAACCTCTTTAACATCCTTTTGTAGTAGCTCCTCTTCTTCTTCATTTAGCCTAGGTGGAGGCTCATAGACATAAATCTACAAACCCTCCCATGGAAACTTCTCTATCTCTATTTTATTCATCCAAAATGACATGTTAGGACCATAAATAGTTCATACAATCATTCCACCCTTAAAGAGTGAAACATAAATAGGTATAGAAGGTTGAGAGGGTGAGGTTTCTTTCATAGGGAATTTAGAAGTTATAACATTAGGATCTAGTCATGGAGGTGGCCTCTTAAATCTTGGAATAATAATTTTTTGGTAAGGGGCCTTAGAATATTGTGTTCATATTCTTGAAAGGTAAGATAATTTCTCCATTTTAAGTTAGAAAATTTATGCCTAGGAACCTCTTGTACTTTAGATGCTTGTACTTCAGCAAATTTGAGCCTTGTTTTCTCTTCTTCTACACCTATCCTTTTTCCTATATCTTCCTCAAATTTTCTCTGTTTTTGGGCCTTCGTATCTTGTTTTTCATAAAGATAGTCCTGATATGCCATCCCCTGATCTTGTTCCATATCAAGGTCATGTTACCTCACAATTTCATCAAGCGTCTGATCATAGGCCTACAATTGCACTTGGGTCTCCTGTAACTATTGGCTCATAAATTCATCCATTTGTCTTTTGAAGGCCAACATTGTGGCCTTGATCTCAATAATGCCATTTCAGGATGTTGGGACTAATGGAGTAGGATGAGGATGGTAAACATTTTGGGCATATTGGCCATTTGGTGTTGCAAATGAATTTGGGTCATAACTAGATTCTAGTTGAGGTAGATATTTATAGTAGCAGGAGTAAGGGGAAGCATTATCATTATATGGGGGTATAATAAAAATTTATATGGAAAGGATACATGATTAGGAATTCAAATAAATAATATGATAGAATTTATAACAAATATAAAAGATCAGAGTTGATCTCTTTATGTATACCAACCAAATTTTTATTTGAAAGTGATAGAATTTGCACTTAGAGTCACCATGGTATTTTATTGAACTGACTCCAAAGACTGATGCCACTAATAAAATAACAAGATTATGAGTGAAATAATATTGAAATTTCTAACTAACGAACTTATGTAGTTGAATTAGTGTCACACTGAGCGTGTCAAAAATTGTTGTCATAAAAATATGCATGCAAGCTTATGTGGTGGTTGGTGACCTAAGGGACCTTTTGAAACATGGAAACAATCTCCAAGTGTGGGACTTGAAATGAGATATTGACTCTCTAGAGAAAGTTGGATCCATTTATAATCATGATCCACATAACTACTATTTTTTAAGAAAAGGGAGAAGGATGTGTTGAAAGGAAAATATAGCAAGGGAAATGTGCAGTGCACCAGATTGATATT
Source organism: Chamaecyparis obtusa (assembly GCA_027943335.1). NCBI lineage: Eukaryota > Viridiplantae > Streptophyta > Pinopsida > Cupressales > Cupressaceae > Chamaecyparis > Chamaecyparis obtusa. The sequence goes on along the minus strand of BSBK01009621.1, from coordinate 190,948 downwards.
CAGTTACTATCTCTTCCTATAATACATATAAAATCAATAAAATATAACCTTCGCATAACTTGATTCTATTTTAACTTTGAAGAAACCATAAGAAGACTAGAACTAATGAAGTAATACAAAAGAAATAACTTTCATGATGCAACACCCATAAGAGCATTTGATACAAAATACAAATTAGAAGGATAAAAGAGAATCATTCAACACTAGGTATGAAACATGTACAAGATAACTGAATGATAAGATAAGTTAGAAAAACAAATATTTTATTAACAAATGGTAAAAGGAAAATAAAATTGCAAAGAATAATGCTATTGTAATCACCAAAATTTTTTCTAGTAGAACATAAGCCCCCAATTTTGATTAAATTGCCTTACAAAAAATTATAAATTGCATATGCATCTTTTTACTAGACATAATTATGTAAGTGACCCTGATAATTCCCCTTGCATTATTAAATTATTTTTAAAAATCAAGCATAAATCATTTCTAAACTTGAAAAATCATTTAATTGTCAAAACCTACTTTTAATATAAAGTCATAACACTTTTATTAAAAATAGAACTTTGTGCAAACTTAATCTTGATTAATTGACAATTAAAAGGGGATTTCCCATTTTGTCTTATTCTCCCATCAAATGTGGCCAATTAAAATTCTTGAATCCTTTCACATGGATTGATCTTTCCCACCACTCATCTCTACCTAACATCTTTTGCCTCTTAATCTCCACTCTTCATTCTTGAGGCAATTCCTTTAAAAGGAAGCTCTTCCTTGCCTCAAGGGTTCCATCTTGCATCTTGGTGATTAACACCAATTGCATTCTTTCATTCTAGAGTAATCTTTCTATTTCGAGTTCCTACTTCTTAGTTTTCTTTCCTTTACATCCTCATAGCTCTTTTTCATTCTTAATTTATTTCATTCTTATTATAATCTTGCATTGTTATCTAGTTTGCTAAATCATAATATCATCACTATTATTAGATTAATCTTACATTATAGTTTCATTTGTATATTTTAATTTCATTTGAATCTTCCATTTTAGAGTAGTGAAGTCACTAATCCTTCATGCCCAATTGATGAGCATCACAAAAGGATTAAAATCAATTCAACTAGGAAGCAATAAGGCACTCTTGAGAGTTTAGTTGGCTCTTTTTGTTATCTCTATTTGAACATTAGATGTTGTCATTAGTATAAAATTAGATCAGTCAGTTATCTAAGTTGATAAGTCGGTAAAGGTGATACAACATGTTACATTATTCTAGTTGTTTAATCAATCAAATCCTCACACCGAACAATCACAAGATAGTACCGAGAACTAAATGGAAACAGGTTTAACTAGGCATAAGAGCATATTTACCGAGAATCATTAAACACCTAGTAGACTAGGCACTGAGAACAAGTATATTCACTGAGTAGGAAAGGCTGTATTTACCAAGCAATCCAAGAAATGACATAGTAATAAGTAATGGCATATCTACCTATGTAAACAGTTACACAAATTCATAATTTTTTTTAACAAGTTTGAGGATTATTTATTGTATATGTAATCATTAAATGTAATGATAATTCCTATGTAAAGCTACATCTAGGTCAATTTTGTACACTGTAGATCTTAGGTTTTTCTAAGATATTGTAGAACCAATTAGGTCATGGCAATCATAGCAGTTTTCTATATATTTTTAATTTATGTCATTTTGATATAAGTCAAGAAAATGAATCAAGAAGGAGATCTTGAAGTAGTAGCCACCTTCAAGATATCAAAATTTAGACAAGGTTTGCATGTATGAGAAGTGATTAGAGATACAATTCAATTTATTCAGAAGTAGTCAAGACTATCAAGTAGAACAATTAACAGATTACTAAACATAGAGGTGATCTTCATTCAGTATATCATAGATCTGATTCAGAAAAAGTACAGTTGTCATTTATAGATACATTTTGTTATTTTCTAATCATTGTAACAAAGTTAGTAAAATTTGCTAATAGAGTAGACTTAACAGTCTATTTGTAAATCTCTTAACTGAGTACACACTCAAGTAGTGTTGTTTAAATCCTTTCACAAGGTTGATCTAGTCAATCTAATTGTTATTTCTAGTAGGGTAAGATCACCAGAAGTGATCACAACTTGTAGCCTTAACTGACATATTTTATTAACTGCAGTAGTGAAGAATTTGTGGGTGTCATCCCCACTGTAGTTTTTGCCATCTAACAAGGGTTTCTGCATAGCCAAAATACTTGTGTTATGTGATTGATTTTTTATTTTTTTCATGCACTTTTCATTTACCAAGTAAATTGAATGAATGTTGGAAATAATGGATTCAGTTGGATAGATTAGATGCTACTATTTGCAGATTGAATATTTAGTTAAAAGTTTTTGAGGGCACTGATTCACCCCTCCCCTCTCGGTCCCTTATCTTTCCATTAGAACAATTGGTATCAGAGCTAGATCTCTTATTGGAAGGTTTAACCACTGAAGAGGAAATATCTAACCATGGAGAGATACAATTTGGATAAGACTATAGAAAATCAAAAGATGCAGATGCAGATCCTTGTTGAGCAATACAAGAAAGCTAAGGATGAGTTGAAAAAGTTACTAGTTCAGACAAAGGACATGGCTATTCGACAATGTGAGACTAACTATCATGAAGAAGATATTGATGACCCATTTGAGAATATTGGATCTAGTTCAGGCAGTATATCTGACATTTCTAAGAGTGTCATTTTTGATTTATCTAATAAAAATCTTCATTTGACTGAACAAGTGAAAGCCCTGCAGATCAATCAAGAAACACAAATGGTAAGAATGATTGATGTAATGAATAATTCTAGACAAGTTGAACAAGAGATAAATTTGGTTATTGAAGAAAGAAGACAATGACTAAACTATTACAAGTGAAGGAAACTGAGATACTGAGACTTACCAAGCATCACTTTGAAATATCCAATCAGATGATTGGTGTAAGCCAAGAGATCAACCAAGTAAATAATAAGTTATCAAGGAAACTTGAATACATTAGAGTATGCAAGGAAGGAAATGAAAAACTGAGAAATAAAGTGAAGATGTAGCAGCAAGATAATGAGATGATGAAATTTTTTGAAGATAGTTCCAAGAAAATTGATGATTTTCTTATTAGTCAAAGAGGACTTGGAAGTACTACTGGACCTATGGATACACCAAGCAAGGATAATCATATAAGCAGGTTGAGTAGATAAATAACTACAAGAGTCAGAGGCCTAAGATGTAGACATGATATCACTGTGGTAAACCAGTCCACACTTTAAATGTTTGCATGAGTAAAGCACTAGGTAAACATAAAATCACTCCTAAATTTAATGGTCATTGTTATCATTATAACAAGTTTGTACATCAAGCATATGAATGTAGATCTTAGTTAAATAGGACTCCTAACAAACCCTACATGGAGAAACACTGTCACACTTGCAACATGCATGGAGACACCTCACTAGAATGCATTACAAAGATGAAGCTATTAGGAATAGTCCCAATGATAACTGAGAAGGGGGGGGGTGAATCAGTTATCTAAAAGATTTAATTCTTTATCCAATTAAGTACATAAAAACATTAAGCATAAACACAATATGAGAAAACTTAACACAACACCACCATTTTGGTTATGGGGAAACCCAAATAGGTAAAATCCTCGGTGGGAATTAGCACCCACTATAAAGTGCACTAGAGTATAATGATCCATGTTAGAAGATCTTACAACCCTATTAGGATTTGATCTTTATAATGCATTACGTATAGTGACTTGGTCAAAGTTTGGACCCTATTAGGAGTCTTTTACAATTAACCCTATTAGGGGTGAGGACACACTATCTAGGAGCACACTACTCAAAGGAGTGAAGGCTGCAACCTTATGCTTAACAGATACACACTATATCTGGATCTTGGTGAGCTGCAAGTTAGACCTATTGTCTAGATCTATTCCAATGAATAGCTTACACTCTCTTCTTTTTCACATAGACCTTCTATTGATGGCTCAATACTTCACACCTTATACTCTTCTCTTTTCATTTAACTATCTTCCATACTTAGCGATCACAGCTGGTTGGCTATAAGTATCTTTCTCCAAATGATATATTCATGTCAACCTATTAGAACTTCCGTCAAATCATATTAGATAAAAAATATAACTCTCCAATAACATCTCCAATGGCTATACTAAGCACGTAACACTAATTAGGACCGTGCAACTCCATATGAGTAGATGTGTCGCTTCACACTATCGGCTCGACTAAATTAACTGATACTTTCTTCTCATACTAAAATACATTATGCACTCAACCAAAAATTCTTAACTCTTCTCCAAAAATGAATCCAAACACGCATATCAAAATGATAGGCACAACTACTACAATAATATAAACAATGCTGGCTCCATCAGATAAACTCAAGAAACTGTAACTGGCAACTGGAAACATGATAACTCAACCTATACTACATAAATGATTATGTGTCCATGAACATAGATTCACTAACATGTCTACAACATTAATATAAACACACAAGGCTCCATCACAACTGTACTGCAAATCACATACAGAACTCTTCTTGGGACCTGTCAGGAACACTACTGACACAAACAACTGTATTACTATCTTCACTCATAATCAACCTCTATGTCTATAATATCATGCTAATAAAATATCTAGGAACCATATGCTCAAGGATCTCTCCATAAGGCTTCCATGCACATTGCTTACCATATTTTGTCATCAATGAAAAACATACAGTCAGCACTGGCTTGCTGGCAAATATCCAAAAATCTCCTCGTTTGGAATTGATGGAAACATATGGAATGGAAAACACCACCAATCCAAATGTACAATTATTTTATTACATTCTCCATTTCCTCAACAAAAATCCCCCAAGGATGAATCCTCCTGTAATCATCTAAAATTGGGCTAATAGAACCTAAGGCCCTATTTGCCCTTAATTCAGCATATAACCTTAATTGTGTTAATTTGATCTTTGATTATTAGCATGAACTCTCAAAAATTCAATAAACCCCATCAAAATCCTAGATCAAGCATTCATTACTAAGGTCCAAGAAAAAATCAAAGTTATTAACTCTAGGCCTATTTAATTAATCAAATCCCATCAAATGCAAAGGCTAGAGTTATTAATTAAAACAAATGCATAAATACCTCCTAAATCAAACAAACATAACAAACACACTTTATGATTGGGAGGCTTGCACATTGATCAGGGATCAAGCCAAGATGCATCTCAACTGTCAATTCTCTTCCAAATCCTATAAAATAGAATTTTCAAAGGCTTTCTTCTTCTTCTCAATATTGCTAATGGCTTCTAAGATTTTAATGCTTCTACATACTTGCTCATGAATTTGAGGCTTCATAATCCATGATTATGAACTCTCATGGTTTGGACAATTTTCTAGCTAATGCTTAGATTGATAGTTGTTTTCCATGCTTTCAAGCTTTTATTAAGTAGAAAACACTTCAATTTGGGTCATAATGGAAGGAATTAAGATTTCATGCTTTATTTTAGTTGCATACATGCACTCTTGAATCTCTCATTTTAGTGTAGATTGTTACTATTTTAAGGGTCAAATCTAAGAGCAAACTAACTCTTATTTTATAATCACATTAATTAGAGAGCAATAGGATGCTTTTGCTTGTTAGTTTTTGCAATTAGATCTTTATTTTCCTCTAACAAGTGATGTTATTATCCTATTGAAGTGTTGTGTTGTAGGTCACAAACTCACACACACATTTTTGGTGCCCACCGTGGGGCCGAGCCCCAAATTTTTAATTTTTCTTGCATTTTCAACTAATTATCATCGTACCAAAATTTTCCAGAGGATCTCATATGGGAAGAACATCCACATCTGGTCAATCTAGGGTTGCATCTTGGATTCATAGATTGTATCCGGTTATAAGGTCGCACTTGTTTGAAATATAGGATCGCATCTTGTAGATTTGGATCACGTTTGGGAAATGGAGTCACATTTGGGAAATAGGGTCATTTCTAGGAATTTGGGGGGGGGAATCTAGGATCGCATCTAGTGATTTTTATTTATTTCTTAGGTTTTCTGATTGCTAATGAATTGTGTGATTGATCTCTCAGGTTTTTGAGAATCTAACTGTGGTTTGCAGGTTTGAAAAAAATAGAAAATTCAAATGCTAACTTGTGATTTTGATTTACTTTAAGGATAAAATGAACCTTTATGCATTTTGTTTTGAGCACCTAATGGCAGTTTGATTTCACCATATAAATTAGTTAGAGGATTATGCTCTTTTCTCCTTGAGAGAAAATTAGAAACTCAAAAATTTACTTATGTTATGGAATTAGATTGAGAAATGAATGCTAACAATTTGCTTATGTAATTTTCCCTTAAATTTTTATCAATATATTTTGGATTTTCTAACCCACTAACAAGCTAATGGGTGAACTTGGTGTTCTTGATTGATTTTGACAGCCTAACAATTGTTTGTAGGACATTTTGCCCAAGACCAAAAATCAAAGAGACTACTAATGCCTGTTATGTAGGTTGCCTCTAAAGAAAAATTGACAAAAGAACTTCATGTTTGATTTTAGGAATTTTAAAACAATTTGACATCAAGTTGTAAATTAGCTAGTGGATTATGCTCTTTTCCCCTTGAGGGAGAAACATAAACTCAAATGTTGACTTACTATTTGGCATTAAATTGGGGTAAATAAACCTTAAAATTGCATGATGTGTTTGGGATTTGTGATATAAGTTAGGAGATTATGATCTCCTTTTTGGAGAACCAAAAATCCAGAGCTTGTTATCATTCATCTATTTGCTTTATTGTACACCTTTAGAGGGCTTTCCAGTTGAGGAAAAAATCTCCCGAGAATGACCCAAGTGGGGACAATTCTTTTGCCAACTCTTCCACCCCACTATAAAACTTGATGCTCCTTTGAGGCTAAAGCATTGGGAGACATGATTTATCTTGTCTTGGGAGATTGATGATGAATCCAAATGACTGACTTGGATTTTGTGTAGAGCGGAGCCACTTTAATCTTGCTTCTCGAGACTACACACTTTCAGGTTCCTATAGGGTTAACAACCTCAATCCTGCTTGCGGGACTATGGAAGATAATTGTAAATGGATTCCTTCATTAAAATCTCTATGTTAGATGCCACTTGGATCACCCCCAAAAGGTTGTTATCACTTGTGCGAGGAAAATAGTAATTGCCCCAAGAAATTCACCATATCGAGCCCCCATTAACGTTAACACTTGGCAAATATGGCCTCCAATATCCATTGCGTGTTATTGGACTATGATATTTTGAGGAGTCTTTGGGTGTGTTCCTAAGTCAGTGAACAAGTGGTTTCAATCTAAACCTATTATAAGGAAGGTTAGGTGTGTTTGATCTAAAAATGATTGCTTGGTGTGTCTTAAATACAAACTCAGTTAATTTCCCCCAAATGAACAAGCACACTACATTTTCAAGCATTTATAAACACCTTACAGTCACTAGAATCTAATAGACATGGCACATTTTTTGAGAAAAACTAAAATTACAAATTCCTAGTCATCATAAGATCGCATCCGATATTCTAGAGTTGCACCCCGCATCTCGGATTGCATCTGTTTAAACTTGGATCACATTTGGTAGTCACACCACTTCCTGGGTCACATACTATATTTCTTGGGTTGCATCCAAGGTTCCAATTTGTTCACCAGTCACTATTTAGGATCGCATCTAGGACATAGATCATTTCTGTACATCTCAGAAGAAAAAATTTCACATTTCCAAATACCCATTTGGCTAATTAGTAGGTTCCTATTTCTAAAACATAGTCATCTGATACCCAGAAAGAGTCATTGTTGAGAATGTCTTGTCATCTTGCATGGTCCAAAACCACATTGTCCAAATTGTGGAGTCAATTTACCCAATCAGTTACAAACAAGTTCTCATCTCATAAATAGGGCACTTTGACACCCTTTGACGCTGAAACTTTCACTTTCAAACCCACTTGCACTTTGGTTCCCAACTCATAAGAAGGGCATTCTAACCCCATTTGACGTTGGATCCATAAAGACATTTCAAACCGTCTCTTGCATCCTTAGATTCACAATCAGAATTGCTAAATATCAGACCCATTCTTAAAACACAAGACACTCATTGGTTACTCAATCCGGATTTCACGGTTGTTACTAGGAACAAAACTTACAATTTTGAAACCAACCCATTCTCGGACGGACAACCCATATTCACATTGGAAATAGAAGAAACTTCAAGACTCAATCCCTTGTATGGTGCTACACCTAGTACTACTTATACAGCAACACCCTAACAAATAAACATGAATGATCAAAGTGAATACTGATGGGATGAAAGATTCCATGCATAAAATGAAGAAGCAGAACATGAGAGACAAAAACAAAAAGCCCAATATTATGATGATGAGGATGATATTGATGATGATGTAGACCTACTAAAAAAGAATACAATAGAGCTTTAAGTAGAAAATGATTTCACAAAATTCTTGAAAGAGCCTTGGAAGAAAACAAAGAAAAGTACTTCTTAGAACTTGTTTCCCGAGGTGTGAAATTACCTAAGGACTATGATGTGGAGCAACTCAAACAAAAGGTGGATATTAGTCCCATGTCAATTTTGAATAGACAATTCCTTCTTATGAAAGTAGAAATTCAAGAACTCAAGGAATCAAAGGACAAACCAAAACAACAATATTCTCTAGAGCACATATGCCCTTTCCCTTTGGATAAGGGACTCACAATGGTTACATTTCCTAAAAATGCTGCAATACCAAAGTATGACAAATACATGGGAGATTCTAACCCTCAAGATCATGCAAGGGAGTTTTGTACAACTAGTATGGAGTTCATGCATGAACAAACATACCTCATGAGGCCATTTCTACGAAGCCTAGGTGGACAATCTATAGAGTTGTTCTCCAAATTACCTATTGGAATCAAAACATTTGATGAATTAGTGCAAAAATTCATACAACATTAATCCTACAACATCCAACACATAGTCACAATGTTGGATTTATGCAATACCAAATAGAAGATGAGAGAATCATTCTTGATTTTCCTACAAAGATGGAGAAAAATATTTGCATGATATGCTAGGGAAATACCTGAGAATGAAAAAATGGATATCTTCATTAACAACTTGGTTCTAGAAATTAATTTCCCAGTTCAATTACAAGGACCACCTAGCTTGAACAAAATGATTGATAATGCTCTCAAGATAGAGGAAGTTCTAATCAAGAAAGGTGACATTGCCATTAACAAGGAATGTAAGGACAAGTCATATCCCACCAAGGACAAGTACAAATATGTAAACAAGAACAAGCATGTGGTTAATGATGGAGTGGTCGATACTCGTAATCCAAAACCCAAACCAGATGTTTTCAATTTTACAACAAGTCTTCAAACAAACAAGAGTTCAAATCCTATAGTGACTCCAACAACAAACAATAATTTCAACAAACTTCAAAGAGAACCTTGGGCACCACAGCCTAAGAGAGCATTTACACCATTGGGAGACACCTTGGAAGTGGGTTTAAAATCACTTGTGGAAAACAACGTTAATACAATTCTTGAGCCTGGCAAACCTTGGGATTCAGAAGACAAACCCAAGTGGTGGAATGATAACGAATATTGTGATTACCATCATAATAAAGGACACACCACTAATAATTGCTTGAAATTAAGACATGTTATTCAGGATCTTATTAAACAAAGTAAAGTCAAGGTAGATGGACACCACATGAACAATGATCACAAAGTATTTCAAACTCCACTACCTAACGATGAAAAAGGATAAGCTTCTAAAAACAATAAGATTAATTACATGTACACTGATGGTGACAATGTAATTAACATGATGGAACCATGTGAATATTTTGTCAGCATGATCACTCTCAAAGGAGTGAAAAACAAATTTGAATCTTCAAATGTTGTAACACAAAACCAAGAAAAGCTTACTCTTAAAAGAGTGTCAACATCTAACACACCACCTACAACAACAATGTCTAAACAAGTGGTACCATCCCCAAAGTTCAATCTTGTGGAACAATTGCAAAAGACACCCGTATAGATATCTATTCTAGAGTTGTTGAAAATCTCCCCTAGTCATATGGAGGGTCTTGATCATGCCCTATTGAGTAATAATGTACCAAAATACTTATAAGTGGATAGATTCTAGGCCATGGTTGGTCACATGAGTTCCCCACATAACCTATCTTTTTTAGAAGAGGATGATAAATCATCAAATCAACCCCATAATCAGCCCCTTCATTTAGAGGTCCTTATTCATAAACACTAAGTTAAGCACTGTATCATCCTAAAATGGAAGCACTTCCATGTTAAGAGTGTTTATCCCTCTGAGTAAATGGTTTGCCTTCATATTGGATGCCTTGAATTGATCTTTGCTTTGATCTGGCTTTCTCCCAGCTTTCCACTTCTTTTCTGCTTCATCCTAGGTGAAATTAGGGATAGGATCTTAAGGATTCTCTTGAATTTCACTCTTTAATAGCTCTATTTTATAGGTAGGATTTAGAAATGGATCCTCCTGGACTTCATCTCAGTAATTATAGGATTTTATGTCTATTCTTGACATTCTGTCCTATTCTGGCATCAATTCTAGGTTTCTGGACATCCCTGGGACCTCTTGACTTGATTCTAAGTCAACTTAGGATCAGGGTCAATGCCTTAGGTTGACCTTGACTAGGTTAGGGTCAACCTCAACATTTACCCCTTCCTCCAAAATTTCAAATTCCAGAATCTTCAAGCTTCAGGCTTTTGGGAGATTTATTTTCCTGCTTTCGGGTTGGCCATTTCGGGTTTCAGGATGGTAAATCCTTTAATTGCATTTAATCTAGGTATATTTTCAAAAGGTGAGAAACTAATTGGGATTTAATTCTCAAAGGTTTCCCATCTAGAGGAGTGTTCCCTAGATCACTATAAAAGGAGGCCTTCCTCTCTCATTTTCATCATCAAGTTTTGTGAGAACATCCACACTCAAGCAATTTCAAGTGCTCAAGCTCTCAAGGTGATCAAGAAAACATTCCATTCAAGAAAGAATTCAAGTCTTCTTCTCCATCCAAGTTCTCCATTGAAGATCAAGGATTCAAGCATTCAAGCTATTGAAGGGATTTGGTTCAAGCATTCAAGATTCATCATTCAAACCCTAGATCTAGCCATTATGATGGTGTGATCTTCCTTCAAGATCCTTTGTTCATCTTCAACATTCATTCTTCTATAAATTTGGATTCCAAGCATACAATCATGGAGGATTGATTTACATTTATTTTTGTGTTCAAGCTTTCATATCAATATACTTGTTTACATTTCAAATACAATTGCATATCTATTGAATTGCATAGCTTCATTGTTAGATCCTTTTCTACTACTTGCTAGAATTCTCCATTTCAATTTCAATATTAAGGTTGATTCCAAACCAGGGTTTGACCAAGGCAAACCCCCCATACAACAAAAACCCCCAATTTCTTGTAGGTACAAGTGCAGAGTTTCAGATCTGAGAGCAAATTTGGATACCCTTTTCGGCAAACTTCCAGGATCTGTGAATAGAATTCGAATCGGACTTCAAATAAAGAATGTGGTATTTGACCTTTTATGAGGGTCAAACTCAAGCTGAGCCATCTTGAGGAAATATTTTTGGGTTTTCTCTGTCTCAACATTTCCATTCCAGGACATGTTGAGAATTTTTCAGAAAGTGTACATAGACACTAGAATTCAACATTTTCCAGATCTAACCTAATTTTGAGGTTAGTAGTTGTATTTCAATTATTTCATATTCCAAGCATAAATTCCATTCATAGGGAAATATTGGATTTACTCTCTCTCTTCCAACTCTTTTCCATAAAATTGATTTGATTGTGCATTAACCTTTTGGTTGATCAAATCGGATCTCTTCTTTGGGGAATTTGGGTTTTGAGAATAGATCTCATATTTCCCCCTTTACATTTGAATAGAGGTGAATCCATTTTACATCTATTCATTTTGGTGAACCTAACAAGCTTACTCTCTTTCTTTTTGGTGTTAGATTTCCTTTTTAGATCTACTTTATGCTCTTGCATTTCAAAATTCAAAAATACAAAAAAATTATATATTAAAATCCAAAAATATTTCTTGCATTTCATTTTCTATGGTGATTGTTAAGATGCTTTGGTGTGTAGTTATGTTCTTCATTACTCTTCTTTTATCATCTCTTTATCATACCTATGATGTTTATGAAAGTATCATTCACTTCATTATGTTGATGACCCTTCACTTTTCTCTTCCTTATGCTTTTGTGAAGTTGATTGACACTAGTCTACCTACATTTAAAACTTTTGTTAGAGATTTATGTGGTAGCCTTATTCATCTTTTGGATTATGTGAAGAATTGGGTAGATGACACATCACCTCCTAATATTCCTAATCCTATCAATCCTAATCTTAATCCTATCAATCCTAATCCTAATCATATCAATCTTAATCCCAATCTTCCTATTCTGATACCTAATTCTCCATATATTAATCCTCGCTCTTCCCATACTTATGATGGGATTCAAGCTATCGTTCAGGATGCCGATGTGCAATATTTCTTTGATTTACCTTCTTCTCCAATTCATGATGGTATTAAAGGAAAGGGTAAAGAAACTTCTTCAAAACCTATTATCCCACCTTATGCAACCTTTACTCATGAGCATGATAAACAATCACCTCATGTAGAAGCTCTACATAATTTGTATACTACTGGGTATAATATGGTGACTAAACAAGGTTATAAAGGTTTAGGGCTAGGCATTAATGAGCATGGTATTAGATTTCCAGTTCATATACCCCCTAAACTGAATATGTATGGTGTTGGGTGTTCAAAATCTCAAGTTAAGGCAGGTGATGGTAAACATCATCCTCCTCTCCCCACACCTATCCTAGATAACCCTAATACTCGACAAGAAATTGCTAAAAAGGTCTATGTTGAGCTAATGAATTTCAAGAAAGAAATCTTTAGACCTATGCCGATAGATTCTCTATATAAATATAAATGTCCTTTTCATTATAGTAACAAACACTTACTAGCTGATTGTAAACATTTCAAGGCATATGTTAGAGAAAGAGCTCCTTTAGGAATTATATCTCACTCTCATGCAGTTTTACAATTTCTTCATAATTTTGATATAGGGGATTCCCCTGCGTTAGATATAATGTAAATGTTCTTAACCTCTTGTCTCATGACTGGGGGGCAAGAGGTGCATCTTCATCCAGTCTCCTAGGATCCATTAGGTCTTTTATTGAGGCTTAATTGGTAGTATTTCTCTTCTCTTTTTCTATGGCTTTGCATTATGTTTGTAATCATCCATAGAATCTATCCTTTCATCTCAAGATATCTTTTCTAAGACATTTTTTTTTCAAAGGTATCCCTTGTCTCTATTTCCAGGGGGCAAGGTACCTCTTTCTTTATCTTTGTCTAGGGAGAAACTTTCCTTAGCTTAGTAGTATTTGTTTATATTGCAATATTATTTCATCATATTGATAGATGTTTTGACTATGGATAATATTCTTATATGAGAAGTTGTTGTCCTAAGTCGTCACTTCTTCTCTATGTTGCAAATTATACTATTTATAAACTCTTACCCTTGCTTTGGTGTTAGAGTTGTTTCCCTCATTTCAAAGATTCCTCTACCTCTTCCTTGTAGGGGGCTTGATGCTTGAATCTTTGTTACCTCCTTTTTGAAAGTTGATATTTTATCTAAAGCACTCCTCTTTGGTGGGGGTCTTGTTGATAAGATCTCTTTCATTTGAGGATCCATTTTCCATGAGTGACATATTCTTTTCATGATTATCTATATTCTTAGATGCAGGGGTCAGTATCCCTCGCTCAAGATATGGTATACATTTCTGTAAATAGGATATCTCCTTGCCTTGTGAAGTAGGTATCCTCTTCCATCTTTTTCCTACGTAGGGGGGCAAGGATGTCATCTCCTTTTATCTTTTCAGGATTCACCTCTTTCCTTTGGTAAGAAATATTTATCTATTATGTGATATTCAATCATACATGAAAATTTTGGTTTGCATTGAGGATCTTTGTCCTTGATCATAACCTATTTTATTGTTTGACATTGGGTTTCCATGGTTGATATATCTCTCACCTTGGAAACTGAATAGTGTGCTATCCCTCATAAGGGTTACTTTCTTTTCACTTCTTGCATGATATCTCTTTACATTCATCCCTTCCATGGCCTCATAGGAGCTATGACCTTCTTGTCTTGGACTAGGTGTTGTCTATGGATATTGTCTTGATGCTGAAGAAGGCTTTATCCTTGTTCTTTTCTTTCTTTAACATGTCAATATAGTATGTTTTTTCCATATTAAGGAGGGGGGCATATATAGGGCCTCCCTTGTACTATAGTTTTTTATTTTTACATGCTAAATATTGGAAGGTAATGTACATAAGTTGCTAAATCCTGAAAAGACACATCCATATGCTAAATCTTCCAAAGGTAATGCACATAAGTTGCTAAATCCTGAGGAGACACACATTTTTCAAAATTTTCAATATGCTAAATCCTCTCAAGGTAATGCACATAAGCTGCTAAATCTTGAAGGGACACACATTTCCAATTTCAAATATGCTAAATCTTGGAAGGTAATGCACATAAGTTGCTAAATCCTGAAAAGACACACACCTATATGCTAAATCTTCAGAAGGTAACACACATAAGTTGCTAAATCTTGAGGAGACACACATTTCATATTCATAGTGATACAAGAAGGTGGATCTATGAATATTCTAGAAGTCATCAGAAGACACATTATAATTGCAAGCATAGTTTATGGGTCAACCTATTTGGCTATCCCTCCAAGGTGATTCACGGTAAGGTGGGCATCTTACTGGGTGAGGTAATCACTTTCTCCTTTCTTTCTTTTCTGCTTTCATGCTAGTAGGACAGGATCATGAAGCTATGTTATTTATAGTGTTGCTCTTATCTTTCTTATGTAAACATTTATACTTTTATGATATTAACATGAGGAATATTTCTTAGTGAGGTTTCTTATGCTAATTGATTTGGATTATTTAGTGCTAACCCTTGTTCTTGTGGTTTTATTATTTTGCACCCTTGTGTGTGTATGTTGAGTTAGAATCTTTAGTCTAGGGGCTTGTGCCCTTAGCTAAGTGTTATTTTATCTCTTTGTGAATCCACTTGGATCTCCTCTTTCTTCTCCTTTACCAAGAGTTTGCATCGAATCCATACTCTTGCTAAAGTGGGGGATTAATGTATCATCTTAAAATGGAAGCACTTCCATGTTAAGAGTGTTTAGCCTTCTAATTAAGTGGTTTGGGGTCATATTGGATGCCTTGAATTGATCTTTTCTTTGATCTGGCTTTCTCCCTACTTTCCACTTCTTTTCTGCTTCATCCTAGGTGAAATTAGGGATAGGATCTTAAGGATTCTCCTAAATTTCACTCTTCCATAGCTCTATTTTATATGTAGGATTTAGAAATGGATCCTCCTAGCCTTCATCTTGGTAATCATAGGATTTTATGTCTATTCTTGACATTTTGTCCTGTTCTAGCATCAATTCTAGGTTTCTAGACATCCCTGGGACCTCTTGACTTGATTTTGAGTCAACTTAGGATCAGGGTCAATATCTTAGGTTGACCCTGACTAGGTCAAGGTCTTAGGTCAAACTTGACTAGGTCAAGGTCTTAGGTCGACCCTGACTAGGTCAGGGTCAACCTCGACATTGACCCCTTCCTCCAAAATTTCAAATTCCAGAATCTCTGAGCTTCGGGCTTTTGGGAGATTTATTTTCCCGCTTCCGGGTAGGCCATTTCGGGTTTCAGGATGGTAAATCCTTTAATTACATTTAATCTAGGTATATTTTCTAAATGTGAGGACCTAATTGGGATTTAATTCTCCAAGGTGGCCCATCTAGAGGAGTGTGCCCTAGATCACTATAAAAGGAGGCCTTCCTCTCTCATTTTCATCATCAAGTTTTGTGAGAACATCCACACTCAAGCAATTTCAAGTACTCAAGCTCTCAAGGTGATCAAGAAAGTATTCCATTCAAGAAAGAATTCAAGTCTTCTTCTCCATCCAAGTTCTCTATTGAAGATCAAGGATTCAAGCATTCAAGCTATTGAAGGGATTTGGTTCAAGTATTCAAGATTCATCATTCAAACCCTAGATCTAGCCATTATGATGGTGTGATCTTCCTTCAAGATCCTTTGTTCATCTTCAACATTCATTCTTCTATAAAGGTGGATTCCAAGCATACAATCATGGAGGTTTGATTTACATTTATTGTTGTGTTCAAGCTTTCATATCAATATACTTGTTTACATGTCAAATACAATTGCATATCTATTGAATTGAATAGCTTCATTGTTAGATCCTTTTCTACTACTTGCTAGCATTCTCCATTTCAATTTCAATATTAAGTTTGATTCCAAATTGGGGTTTGACCAAGGCAAACCCCCCATACAACAAAAACCCCCATTTTCTTGTAGGTACAGGTGCGGAGTTTTGGATCTGAGAGCAAATTTGGATACACTTTTCGGAAAACTTCCTGGATTTGTGAATAGAATTCAAATTGGACTTCAAATAAAGAATGTGGTATTTGACCTTTTATTAGGGTCAAACCTGAGCTGAGCCATCTTGAGGAAAGATTTCTGGGTTTTCTCTATCTCGGCATTTCCAGTCTAGGATAGGTTTCAGATTTTCCTGAAAGTGTACATAGACACCAAAATTCAACATTTTCTAGATCTGCCCTAATTTTGAGGTTAGTAGTTGTATTTAAATTATTTCATATTCCAAGCATAAATTCCATTCATAGGGAAATATTGGATTTACTCTCTCTCTTCCTACTCTTTTCCATAAATTGATTTGATTGTGCATTAGCCTTTTTGGTTGATCAAATTGGATCTCTTCCTTTGAGACTTTGGGTTTGAGAATAGATCTTAATATTTTCCCCTTCCCTTTACATTTGAATAGAGGTGAATCCATTTTACATCTATTCAAGCATTTCTTAATAGATGGAGGTACTGGTTTGAACAATTATACTTACAATTTGGTAAAACAACTAGGTTTCTCAGAGCATGCAATTGATCCTAGGAGAAAGATAAAAATCAAGGCATATGATGTGGAAGAGAGATCCTCTAAAGGATTGGTTGTCTTACCGATCGGAGTAGGGCCTATAGAGAAAGATGTTCTTTTTCAAGTTCTTGATTTACCCCTTTCTTACAACATTCTTCTTGGGAGACCATGGATACATTCAATGTAAGTAGTACCTTCCACATATCATCAATGCCTAAAGTTTCCTCATAATGGAGTGGAGGTGACTATTCTAGCGGATACCACATATACTTGTAATAACCTCAAAAAAAATAAAAGCATGGTTCCTCATAACAAAGAAGGGTCCACCAAAGTAGAGACATCTAAAGAAATGGTCTTGAGGAGATTTACTAAGAAGATCAATATCCAAAAAACAAACATGGGAGAGTACAAAATAGATCCTGCAGCATCTTTTATAGATCTTCCTATATCTCCTAGGACACAAGGAATGCCCTCATCTACATTTACACCTTCTAATGGCAGTGCTTTGACTATACATGAAGGAACCAAAATGGTGAAAGAAAAGGTATCCTTAGGGGAAGAAAATGAAGAAAAGGTTATTTTGCAATGGCTTTATAAAGAACCCAAAGAAGACAAGAATGTTAAACATGTTGAAATTTCCTCAAGAAAATATGGGAAAGGATATGATCTTATGAAATGAATGGGGTACAAAGGCAAAGGACCATTGGGACAAAACAACAAAGGACTAGTGGAACCCTTACACATGGATTTTAGAAATCCTAAGGATAAGACTAGACTAGGCTTCAGAGAGGCTAGATTTCATCCCATAGTAGAAAAAGGTCTTGTATTTGATAGATCATGAGATTATAATGATGAAGAAGAAGTGGAAGGACAGCCCATTCCTTATGAAAGGTTTCTACTCTTAAAAGGGGACCCAGATATTACTTTCCTTGGCACAAGTATTAGACAAGAATCAGAAGGAGAACAAGCAAATGAACCTGATGAAGAATAAGAAAAAGAACCTCTTATCTTTGATACACCACATTTTGATGAAGAACCTAAAGCAATGAATCCATTAGAACCATTTCAAGAAGAAGATAAGCATGCTAATGAAGAAAATGAGGTGCCTATGACTGTTGCTCACTTTTTCGGAGTCTCAGATTATAGTCAGGTGGATTCTCATGAGTACAAATGGGATGTCCTTTCTAATGCAACCATGGACATAGAAATAGATGTGATACACAAGTTTTCTCCTAGGATCTTGATTGAAGAAGGAGAAATTTCTAATGTTATATCACTAGAGTTAGATCTACATAACATTAACATAAACTCTAATAAAAATGAATTTGACTCTAATAATCCTAACACCTATCTAGAAGAAAACTTAATAGATGATATCTTGCAAGCTATGAATGGTGATAACAATGTGGTGCTGTCTCTTGAACCTATTGAATCTTTTCCCTTGAAAGACCCTAACTTGATAGACTGGGATGAACCTACAAACACAAACTTGCTATCCTTTGACAATGACTATTCCATAGCATGTTATCTTAATGCTTGTGAACCATTCCATTCTTCCACCAGCATAATGAGTGAAATCATGATTGAAGAGGATATCAAGTTTCTCAGACTTAAAAAGAAAAGAGAAAAAGAACAAGAGGTTTGATCATGAAAACCACTTAGTGGCAGTATCAGATCCTAAAAGAGAAAAACAAAAAGACGTATCTAATGGTGAAAACCTCCTTGAGGCAACAAAGGATGGGATGGTTGATATCCTCCCAAATCATTTTCAAGAAAGGTCCTTAGTTTTGATAGAACCAACACAACCCATTAATTTGGTAACAACAAAAGCTCCTTAGTTAGTCCATATAACTCAATCATTGACAGAAGATGAGAAAATCTAATTCACCAATTTCTTCAAAGCAAAGAAGATCAACTTTGCTTGGTCTTACTCAGATATGCCCAGATTGGATATAGATTTGATTATGCACCATTTGTCTATTTCACCAGATGTAAAACCTGTCAAGAAAAACCTTAGAAAAATGAATCCACATGTGGCATTGCTATTGAAAGTAGGACTCATTAGAGAAATTGATTATGCAGAATGGATCTCCAATATAGTTCATATTTCTAAGGTAGACAAATCAATAAGAGTATACACAAATTTTAGGGATCTCAACAAGGTTTGTCCAAAAGATGATTTTCCACTCCCAAACATAGACATGATTGTGGACTTAACAATAGGTTATGAGATGTATTCCCTAATGGATGGATTTTTAGGATATAACCAGATCAAGATCACTCCTGAAGACCAAGAGAAAAAAGCATTCACCTATGCATGGGGAACCTACTATTGGAATGTGATGCCATTTGGTATCAAAAATGTGGGTGCCACATATCAAAGGGCAATGACCACAATCTTCCATGATATGATGTACAAGAACATGGAAGACTATGTTGACAACACTTTGGTGAAATCAAGGATAATGCCTACACACATAAAGGAACTGAGGAGAATCTTTGATAGGATGGAACAATTCCAATTAAGACTTAATCCTAAGAAGTGTGCATTTGGCGTGTCATTTGGAAAACTCTTAGGATTCATAGTTTTAGCTAAGGGAATTGAGGTGGATCCAGAAAAGGTGAAGGCAATTCTAGAAATCAAACCAGAAAAGAACATTAGTCAAATGAGAACCTTACAAGGCAAGCTACAATCCATAAGAAGGTTCATATCTCAGTTGGCTGATAAGGAACAACCTTTCACAAAGTTGATGAGGAAAGGAACCACATTCACTTGGGATGCATAGTGTGAGGAGAATTTTACCCAAGTCAAGAATTATCTGATGAATCCTCCAATCCTAATGGTGCCAATTTATGGAAAACCCTTTTTGCTCTACATATCAGTAGCAGATACATCACTAGGAGTATTTCTTGCACAAGAGGATGAGGCCAAGAAAGAATGAGCCATATATTATATCAGTAGAACTTTGGTCACATATGAGCTAAACTATTCAATGATTGAGAAGGCATGCTTAACAGTGGTGTTTGCATCCTAGAAGCTGAGGCACTATATGCTAGCACACAAGGTGAAACTAATGGCTAAAATTGATCCACTTAAGTACTTGTTGAACAAAGCAATGCTGACAGGAAGACTTTCTAAGTGGGTCCTGATTCTAAGTGAATTCGACATTGAGTATGTGGATAGGAAAGCAATTAAAGGGTAGGTGATTGTTGATCAACTTGCATAAACACCATTAACTAATGATAAGCCATTACTTGTGGAATTTCTAGATGAATCTATCATGCACCTAACAGAACATCCTTGGAAAATATACTTTGATGGGTCCTTCACACAACAAGGATTAGGAGCTAGATGTTTATTCATTATACCACAAGGATATAAGATCCCAAAAGCTTATAAGATCATCTTTCCATGTACCAATAATATGGCGGAATACAAAGCTCTTGTGAATGGGCTCAAACTTGCAATAGAGTGGAAAATCATTGAATTACACATCTATGGGGATTCACAACTTATTATCAACCAAGTAAATGGTGATTATCAAACTAAGGATGAAAAGCTAATGCCCTATAGAATAATGGTGGATGACTTGAAAAACTACTTTATCTTCATCACGTCTCAACTAATTCCTAAATTAGAAAATAGAACAGCTGATGTGATGGCTACTTTAGTATCTATGTTACAATTGGAAGAACACCAATTTCACCATGACTTCCTAGAGGAAGAACTCCCTTTCCCAGCTTATGACTCTCCTGAATGCCAAATTGTTTGTGCCCTTGAAACCCAAGTGTTGTCTAGCTATGCCTCTATCTACTCCTATCTCAAAGACCAAATCATTCCTGAAGGCTATTCTAGAAATGAAAAGAGATCCCTCATAAGGGTAGCATCCTGCTATGTGATCATCACTAATGACTTGTTTAGATGTAGTCTAGATGTCATGCTTCTTAGATTTTTAGAACATGAAGAGTCTAATCGTGTATTAAAATAAGTTCACGAAGGTGTGTGTGGATCAAACTCGAATGGTTTTTTGTTAGCCAAGAAACTCCTAAGGGTTGGATACTATTGGCCCACTATGGAGAAGGATGATATTCACTTTTCAAAAACTTGTAAGAAATGCCAGATCCATGGCAATCTCATACATGCACCAGCTAGAGAGTTGATTCCTTTTATAACACACTGGTCATCTCAACAATGGGCCTTTGATTTGGTTGGTCAGATATACCCCAATTCATCAAGCAGACATAAATATATCATCACCGCAACTAAATATTTCACAAAATGGGTGGAGGCTGTCCCATTGTCTAATGCAACTGAAAAACAAGTTTCAATGTTCAATTTGAATTACATCATTTGTCATTATGGTGTACCCTCATCGATTGTGATTGATAATGGGTGAAAATTCAAGAACAAAGACATATATGACCTATGTCTGCAGTTTAAAATTACTCAGCACTGTTCTTCAATCTATTATCCTCAAGGTAACGGACAAGCTGAGCCATCAAACAAAAATATTCTAAAAATCTTGCATAGGACAGTAAACAAATCAAGAAGGGATTAGCATTTGCAAATCAACCCAACATTGTGGGCTTACAGAACAAGCATAAGAACTCCAACTGGTGCAACTCCATTCACACTAGTCTATGGATCAGAGGTAGTCTTACCAGTTGAGGTAGAGATTTCATCACTAAGAATATCACCGAAACATCTAGTAACTAATGAAGACTATAGAATCTCTAGACTGCAAGAGCTTGAATTGTTAGATGAGTGTAGACAATAGGTGTTTGACCATCTCAAATCTTACCAGAAAAGGATGTCAAGAGGATACAACAAGAAGGTAAAACCCAGAAGATTTCAGATAGGAGATCTAGTTCTCAAAGAAAATCCTAAAAAGCAACAACATCGAGAACAAAAGGGAAAATTTGAACCCAACTAGTTGGGTCCCTTTGTCATTAAAGCAGTGTTTGGATCAGGAGCCTATCAATTGGCTACACCTGAAGGATATTTTTTCCTAGATCAAATCAATACCCTACATCTAAAAAGGTTTTATGCCTAACATTCTAAAGGAAGCTCCTATATAGTGAAAAGAGTCTTGGAAAAAGTTCAAAAAAAAAAAAGAAAATATGGATCTTGAAAAAAATCAAAAACATTGGAAAAAGTCCTGAAAAATGACTATCTTGGTGAAAACCTAGCAATAGGTGCCTTGACGTGTCAACAAAAAAATAAAAAAAGAGAAAAATACAAAAAAAATAGAAAAACAAAAAGAACAAAAAATGGAAAAGAGAAAAAAGTGTCTTGGTGAAAACCTAGTAAACAGGTGCCATGATAGCAAAAATAGAATGAAACTTTGGCCAAGTGGTAAAAACCTGGTAAACAGGGGCTACTTGTAATCAACACTCTATCTATCAAGACAATGCTTGGAACATTGGTTTATGTAAATATCAATTTGTAAATACCCTTTAGTCACTTTTGTGACATGCCAAATCCTAAGAGAACTATCAGAGAATTGTGCCTTCCTAAGACTGGAATTTGTCCACATTAGGGTCCTAGGTAAACTGTTCCCTAGGGGGCATTGATCAAATCACATTTGTTGACAGGATGATGTGTCCACAATGACAATGAACTATGAACAATGATATTTCTCAATACCACCTTTGTCCGCAATTGACTATAAACTATGAAAAATAGTTTTTTTCAACACCAATCAGCAGGATCTAAAAAAGTGTTTCTCAACACAACGTCATGATAAAAATAGTGTTTCTAAACACTAAAATAGGTGAGACACTTATGGATGAAGAAATGGATCTTTGATTGATGATAATTCCTAAGCGTGTGTTTGAAAGGATGAATCAATAGTGTTTCTCAACACCATAATCACAACTATCTATATTCTGTAAATACAATGACCATGCTAAGAGATAAAGAAATTTCTTTTTCTTATTATCAATTGTTGATAGTTATGCTTCCACAAGTAGCTTGATGATGTCTATGGACTAAGAGAAACAAAGACTGGGGGCATAGCATTTTCTTTGTTTTCTGTTTATGGTAATAAATCCAATGATCTTTAGTGATCATGGGGAATGGGTGTCTACTTATAAGTGCCTCCACTTTGTAGTGGAACACCATGTATACCTTTACTTGTTTCCTATAAAAGCCTTAGTGAGGTTGGATCTATTTCCTTGCCTATTTAAAACTAACAAAGATAAACTATTTCCTAGTAAAGTGTATGGCAAATCGGATTATGCCCAAGGATATGAATACAAAATGAAAGGTCATTGTAGGTATACATTTACACATTATGCACTAGAAAAGAAATGGTTTATATCAAATAGGAAGTAACTGACAAGACATTTATAGCTAGGTGCTTTAATGTTTAGGTTGTATTCCAACATGACGGAATAAAAAGGATGTATTCATATTTTTAGGATTGCCAAATCTATTCGTGAAAATTATATTATCCTAATGCGGTCATGCTAACAGAGGCTCTATGATGAAAAACAACCCGCTTTGAATAAACAGTGACTATCCTAGGTGTCTTAGGTGCATTTCATTGGTTAATTGCATTAAGGTTCATTTTAGTTGCATATCATATTAATTTTCATTAAGTTCATTTAGATGCATTTCATTGTCTTTAGTTGCATTGAAGTTCATTTTTAAATTGCATTCATTTTAATATAGTTGAATTCATTTTAGTCTTGCATAAGCATGAAAATGTGGATTCAACTATCTGAAGCAATGATATAAACTAAGATCTATTCAAAGCATTTGTGACATAAGCTGAAAATTCTAAAGCATTAAGCATTAATCATTTGACATGTGAGACCAAGTACATCATGGAATCATAAACAATTGAATCTAAAATGATAGAGTATAAATCACTAATATCCATTTACATTCATAAACCATTTCATATCATAAAACCACTTGCATTTTGCATCCATATTGATCCATACATAAATAAAAGTGAGATGTCCATACATCATATCGCAATACATCTCATACATCCATACATTCACGAAGTTTTGAAAATAACAAAAACATGAGCATATATGAATGAAATATATTATGACATCATTTTATCATCACTTTATCTAATCTTGACCAAGTATGACTATCATATTAAATATCCCAAGCATAAATCAAATATCATATATCACATGTGCAAAAATTGAAACCATGACAGATCAAACATCAAAAATGGCAACACATGAGTCATTAGATAAAGAGTATCAATGGTAGAATTAGTATGAGCATCAATATATAATAAAAAATGTCCATAAGCAAAAATGTCTATTAGAGATCATCAATGAATTGGAGTATTAGTATATCAAAGCATGAAACAACATATAAACAAAAATATAGAGTCTAGGAGATATGAGAGTACACCGATAAAAAATGGTACAAATACAAGATATGCCATGATATACAATATGTCTAGAGGTACAAAATCTAAATATAATACAAGGTCTACACCTCACTGGCCCCCTCTTCCTCAATAGGAGGATCAGGAGGGGGTGCATTTGCTCTGCTCAGTGGTGGTGGAGGTGGCATGGAACCCTTTGATTGTTCCGCAATAACTAAATAAAGTGGAGCCCTTTGTGGGGCAGGAACAACACCGCAATATAAGGTGAAGTAATATGTGGCTCGCTGTCCCTAGTGGGTAGCTATATGCGCATACCTATCATGCTCAGCTCTCAACTATGCCAACTATGTGTCTCTATGTGCTCTCAACTATGTCAACTAAGCATCCTTGTCTACTCTCAATTGAGCTATTTGTGTATCTCTCTCAGCTCTGACTTGCACTAGTTGTGAGTCCCTCTCTGATAACTATGTTGTGAGGGTAACCACCTGTAATCTTAGAGTAGCTCTCTCCTGCTCACATTGTGAAAGCCTATCACTGTCACTATTTGCAGGGGGATCCTATCATGCCTGCTACTATTGTGGATCCCAATCTCCCCCTGTAGGTCTTTGTGTGTGCTCAACCCTATGTAATAATGGGCATGTATCCCTCCGAGGAGGATTGATTTGTACCCTAAACTAGCTATGACTAGTGTCAACTCTAGAGGCCCATCACCTGCTACCATCCACTACTGCACCACCACCACCCCTATCATCTCCTCCATCATCTCCATCTCCTCCATCACCTCTACCCCCGTGGGCCCCATCTCCATCCCTACCTCTAACTCTACGGGCTCCATCACGACCTCTCCCTCTGACACCCCCTCTAGCAGCTCGAGCTTGCCCTCCAACATCATCGTCAGGATCATAATCGAGAGTGTCCTTGATCCAAGGAATGGTGTCATTAGTAGTAAATTGAGGATAAGAGTGCCTCATGTAGTGATCATGATACTCATCGGTGACATTGGCATCATGAATAGCTACCTGATAATCCCAGTCCATAGGCTACATGTGAGAGATCTCATAAATGGTTGTCTCATATACTAAACAAGCTCCCCACTGAGCCTTCTCACTCCTAATATGAGCATATAGACAAGTCTCTGATGACATGCCCTGAATACGTCCATACTAACGACAAACTTTGGTGATCAAAAATCACTCAGTCACATAGCGGGTCCACCCAACAAGGTACTTAGTATGAAAGATGTAGGGTATCTGTATGACATCTGAGGGCCAGGCCTTACAATCACAATAAGGTCACCACTCCACCTCAGTAACATCATCCATCAAATGGCACCAGTACTTCAACTTGCCCAGGTGGGCCTGCTGAATAAATCCAGAATACATGTAAATGTATGGTAGCTTGACATCATAGTGTCTATCAATAATAGGAAGGGTCACAGGGATGTGCTCCCATGCCCAAATCTACAACACAATGCTCCCTACAGTCATGGAGTGGGAGTGCTGGTAGATGATCTCATGAAGCTCACAAACATATGAGAAAGTATACAACTACCCCAGGCATACTTGCCAAGATTCTGGATCATCTGGCCTATCACACAAGACCAACCACACATAAAACCATGCTGACCCCTATCTGGCATCATGATGCCTCCTATCAAACCATCTAAATATATAGGAAAAGTATCATAGTCAGTGACCATGTGATCCCAAATCAAGTAATGGCTAGTAGTGGTCTCATCTCCAAAGACTCTCCTAGCATCAGCAATCGCCACATGCTTAGATGCCTCATACTCTATACAATATCCCATAATATATACATGCAGGATCCTCCACATGTCCTCAGGTGTCACCATCATCTCATCAGTCAATAGGTGGAAGGTGTTGTGCTTTGAGTGCCACCTCTCTACCAAAGCTATGAGAAGCCCGCGATTTACCTGAATGTGAGGTAAATCACCCTGACTCCAAAGACTGCATCACCTAACGATGTGTTGATCCTCCTTGCTCAATTGATCATGCAGAGCCAAGACCTAGCCTGGCCTCAGGGATCTGAATGACACAACTAGAAAATCAGCCTACACAACAGAAAATAGGGGCACTATGTTAGCATTAGATGAAGACAATTGGTCAAAAAATGGCTTAAAAGTTTTAAAAAAACAAAAAAAGCAAGTGTACTTGGCTCAAAAATCAAAAGAAACCAGATGCGATTCAAAATCCTGAATGTGGATCAAGAAATCTAGGATGCAACCCTAAAGCATGATTTGATCCTAGAAATCCTGAATGCAGACCAAGAAATATGGGATGCGATCTAGTATCCCGAATGTGGACCTGTTTCTAAAATGGACTTGAAAAACTTAAGAAAATCCAAAATTTGTCGGACGCGATCCGATGGGGTGCAATCCTTGAAATCCTAGATGTAATCTAGAATCTGGGAAGTGACATAGGATGGACTGTATGTGAGCCTATATCTGGGATGCGGCTCAAAACTATTTTGCCTATAAAATGCATAAAAATGCATGAAAATTCAAATTTTTCAAATTGACAAAATTTGTTGACGAATACTCACAGGTGTTGAGTAATGCCTCAGGAGATCATGTCATCTGGCCATCTCAAATCTATGCTTCTCCAATAGGAACACCATGGTTGCTTAGAGCTCAGTGAATTCTTAAAGGGTAAAAGTGAAAATGAATAGTTAAAAATCAATTTTTGACCTATTTAAGCCTCCTGGGGGCCCCGGAACCCTACGAAACATTTATTTATAAGACATCACAAAGGCTTAATATCAGGACCAAAATTTAAATAGGTGATTTAGATCATCCAAATGCAGTAAAAATAGAGTTACACAACAAAGTCAACATCCAGAAGGCAAAAAGTTAAAATGGTCAAATTACAGTCAAATAGGGGCAAATGACACATAAATGATGCAGTGAGCAAGGCAAATCAGATTTATATGCTGGGATATCATTTCAACACATGTCATACTTGGGCAACTCTCTAAAATTTTGGGTCAAACCTGGTCAAACAGTGCTTTTAGGGCACTTAAATTGATCTAAATGGCTTGAAAACTTTATTCAGTCGATCTATGCTTGATTTGACACTAATTCAATCATGAAAAATCTTTCTAAATGCTTGAAACTGATGAGTTCATTCAAATTTGTTCCAATTTCAGTCCTGAGGGGGCATAATCATACCAAATCTAGTGCTTTGAATCAAATTCTTTCACACCAGGGGCACGATAGTTCTCTTCAATCAAGCTGAGACTGTTATTTTCAACTGAAAATTCTTTTCAAAACCTCATATTGACCTTCGTTCAATCAAGCTTAGAGTCAGTATTGTTAATTCCTATCCAATCAAGTTTAGAATTGATAGTTTCTAAATCAAGCATAATTTCATTCGATCAAGCTCGAGATTCTTTTATCGATCTTCGTTCAATCAAGCTCAGAATTAGTAATGTCAATTTGAGTTCAATCAAGTTCAAAATTGGCATATTTTTAAACCAAGTAGGATTTCATTCAATCAAGTTCATAATTCTCCACTTTAGAGTAGTTCTCGTTGCTCTATAAATCTCTTGAATCACATCTTGAATCAGATTTTCTTTGAATCCCTGTGCTGTTCGCAAAGCAATTCAAAAAGGGGCAAATGTAATCATCTAAAATTGGGCTAATAGAACCTAAGGCCCTATTTTCCCTTAATTCAGCATATAACCTTAATTGTGTTAATTCAATCTTTGATTATTAGCATGAACTCTCAAAAATTCAATAAACCCCATCAAAATCCTAGATCAAGCATTCATTACTAAGGTCCAAGCAAAAATCAAAGTTATTAACTCTAGGCCTATTTAATTAATCAAATCCCATCAAATGCAAAGGCTAGATTTATTAATTAAAACAAATGCATAAATACCTCCTAAATCAAACAAACACAACAAACACACTTTATGATTAGGTGGCTTGCACATGGATCAAGCATCAAGCCAAGATGTATCTCAACCACTCCTCATGGATGCATCTCAACTGTCAATTCTCTTCCAAATCCTATAAAATAGAATTTTCAAAGGCTTTCTTCTTCTTCTCAATATTGCTAATGGCTTCTAATATTTTAATGCTTCTACATACTTGCTCATGAATTTGAGGCTTCATAATTTATGATTATGAACTCTCATGCTTTAGAGAATTTGCTAGCTAATGCTTAGATTGATAGTTGTTTTCCATGCTTTCAAGCTTTTATTAAGTATAAAACACTTCAATTTGGGTCATAATGGAAGGAATTAAGATTTCATGCTTTATTTTAGTTGCATACATGCACTCTTGAATCTCTCATTTTAGGGTAGATTGTCATTGTTTTAAGGGTCAAATCTGAGAGCAAACTAACCATTATTTCATACTCACATTAATTAGAGAGCAATAGGATGCTTTTGCTTGTTAGTTTTTGCAATTAGATCTTTATTTTCCTCTAACAAGTGATGTTATTATGCTATTGAAGTGTTGTGTTGCAGGTCACAAACTCACACACATCTCCATGTACTTCTAAATGCTCTAAATATCAACTGCTATATCTCCTTACTGTATAATCCCCCTTACTTCATACTCCTCAACCATATATACTCCCCCTAACTAATTTTTTTTCCATGAATATATACCCACTCCTCTTTTGACATCAATGGAAAAGGGTGCCAAAAAAAATAAGCACTGGTACTACTCCTGAAGTAGAGTAGTCAATGATTCATCATTCATTGAGGACTGATGCACTCTTGGAAACTCTAATCAGATCCAAGAAGGGAATTACTCCAAGCTTCTCATTGAGATAATCAAATGTATCCTTCGGTAAAGGCTTTGTGAATATGTCTTCTAGCTATTCTTTTGTTCTCACATAGTCTAATTTTACTTCTTTCTCTACAACTTTCTCTCTTATGAAGTGACATTTTATCTCAATGTGTTTTGTCTTTGCATGCATCATAGGGTTCTTTGACATATTGATAGTGCTAGTGTTATCAAAATGAATAAAAGTAGGATAATCAATCTAAATTGCAAAATCTTTTATCATCTTCTTGATCCAAAGAATTGTATCTAACAATTTAATACTGCTACTACATACTATGCTTTTGTTGTGGGCTGAGAAATAGAATTTGTCTTCTTTCTTGTCCAAGTAACACATCTATCATCCATGCAACCTGCCCAATCTGCATCTATATACACATGAAGTTCTACATTTTCTAAATTAGGATACCCTAAACCATAGTCTATAGTTCCTTTAAAATATCTAAATATCCTCTTTACTACCATTAGATGACTTTATTTACGTTCTGCTACAAATCTTCCAACTATACCAACTGTATTAGAAATATCAGGTCTAGATTGAGTAAGATATATGAGTTTACCAATCATAGACTTATATAAGGTTATGTCTACTATTGTAGAATCATCTTATTTTGAAATCTTGCATCCTGTTATCATAGGGGTACCTACTGGCTTGCAATCAACCATCTTAAACTTCTTCAATATCTCTTTCACATACATAGACTAATTAATGAAAATACCTTTATCTTTCTGTTGCACATTCAGTCCCAAAAAATACTTGATAGGTCCAATCATGATCATTTCAAATTCATTCTGCATCTCTTTAGAAAATTTTTCACTAAGCTTGTCATTGCTACAAAAAATAATGTCATCAACAAATATAACAACTAATAATAATCCATTGAAGGGGTCTCTCTTATGAATAAATTATAATCTGATGCTCCTTTCTTGAATCCAATCTTTGTCAAGTAACCATCTAGTCTTTCATACCATGCTCTAGGGGCTTGGTTAAGTCCACAAAGGGCTTTCTTAAGTCTACATATCATATCAGGTCTGACTGATAAAGTAAATCCTTCAGGCTGCTCTATGTATACTTCTTCCTTCAACTCTCCATTCAGGAATGATGACTTGACATCCATTTGATATAATTTAAAGTCTTTGAATGTAGCATAGGCTATAAATAACTTTATTGCTTCTAATCTTCTTAAAGGGGAAAATGTATCAGAATAATCAATTCCTTCTCTTTGCACATATCCTTTACATACTAGTCTTACTTTGTTTCTTACTACTATTCCATCTTCATTCATCTTGTTTCTGAATATCCACTTAGTTCCAATCACATTCTTATCACTATGTCTAGGGACCAATTCCCATGTATCATTCTTAACTATATGATCTAGCTCTTCTTTCATTGCTTCATACCAATCTTAATCATTACATGTATCTTCAACACTTAAAGGATCAATTTGTGAAAGTAAACATACCGCTTCATTAGCTATGGAACTTTTTTCTTTAGATCTTGTCATGACTTTTTTGTTTTGATCTCCAATGATATCTTCTTTTGAATGGTATCTAGATGTGAATTTAGGAACATTAGGTGTAACTCTCTCATCTATTTTATGTGACTCTTCTTCACTTGTTTCAGGGTCATTGAATAATACATCAATGTTGTCAAACATTTCATTAACAATTGTTTCTCTATTGGTAGGTCTAGGTTCTTTTTCAATCATAGATGCATAATCATGCTATCTTTCTTGAATCATAAACTTATCATCAATATTTACATGTGAACTTTCAATAATCTTCTTTAATATGAAGTTAAAACATCTATAAGCTTTTCTTTTAGTAGAGTAACCAAGAACAATACCTTTATTCCTTCTTGCATAAAAATTGCTAATAGCTTCATCTCTCTTGATGTAGCACTTGCTTCCAAAGATTCTAAAGTATTTTACTATAGGTACATTCCCAAACCATAGCTCATAAGGTGTCTTGTCTGCACTTGGCCTTAATTGAATTCTATTGATAGTATAGATTGAAGTATTGACCACATCTCTCCAATAGGTGTGTGCAACTTTTTCTTCAATCATGATGGTGCACGCTTTGTCAAGTACGATCCTATTTCTTCTTTCTGCAATTCCATTCTTCTGAGGGGTTCTAGGTACACTTAGTTGTCTCTTTATCCCATGTTCTTTGCAATACTCATAAAATATGTCAGAGGTGAATTCTCATCCTCTATCTGATCTCAGACATTTTATCTTTAATCTAGACTCATTTTCTACTTAAGCTTTGAATATTTTGAACTTCTTAAATGCTTCTAATTTGTCTTTTAAGAATGCAACCAACATCATTCTAGAATAATCATCAACAAACAAAATAAAGTACCTTTCACCATAGTATAATCTTGTTTGAGTTGGTCTACATAGGTCTGTATACACTAGATCTAATTTGTTCTCTGCCAAATTATGTTTGCTTCTGAATGAATTCCTTACATGTTTTCCTATCACACATTCCCTTCATATTGTATCAACTAGTTTTGCAATGATAGGATGGTCTCTTACTACCTTGACATTTCTCATCTTTACTATGTTGTCAAAATTGAGGTGAGATAGTCTTTTGTGCCATAACCAACTGTCATCTACTTTAGCAACAAAACAACTTGCTTATAAATTAAGCTGAAAAACATTACCTTTTGTCTTTGAGCCTGATGCAATCATTACTCCTTCCTTATTATTAATGATGCACTTATTGTCTTTGAATTCCAACTTATATCCTTTATCAAGAAATTGTCCAACACTTAGTCGATTATGCTGCAAACCATCAACATGTAGAACATCATCAGTGTTATTATCTCCATCAAAGGTGATAGCTCCTCTACCTATGATAGGTTTATGAGTGTTGTCTACAAACCTAACCATGCCACCTTTGTACTTATCCAGATGTACAAATCTATCTTTGTCTCCTGTCATGTGATGTGAACAAGCGTTATCAATGATCGAGTCTGTTCTAATGTCTCCTTGTGAAATTAATGCTAACTCTTGTGCTTTCTTTTCATCTTCAAGATCCATCTCATCAAATATCTTCTCCATATCTTCAATAGAAATGAATCCAATTTCATTTTCTACTGAATCTTCATCTAATACTCCATATCCAGCATAGTAACAATCTTTTGTATACTTAGGCTTGCAATTAGTTTTTAAATTCTTGACTCTTGTAAGACACTTAGATGCAAAGTGACCAATCTTGTTACATGAAATTAATTTGAATGGTAACTGACCTTCATATTTTCCTTTTCCTTTAATTTCTTTCTTAGCAATCATAGCAATGAAATCATCTAGTTCTTTATCTTCATCATCATCATCATTAAAGTTACCAAAAGTGTTCAAGTATTTCTTACCATGGACTAAAGCTTTGAAGGTTGTTTCACTTTTATGCTTTGTATTCAAACTTGATATCTCGAATGTCGAAATCTTTTGAAAATTGCATAGTCTCATCTGGGATTTTTATCTTGCTCTCATATCTTGGTGTCAGTGTAGTCATTAACTTGTCCTTTATGTCTTCATCCAAAATTTCTCCACCATTGTTTTCGATTCCTACAACCGCTTCATTAATTCTTTGATTGTAGGCTCTCATGTTCTCTTCATGTAGCATCTCCAATGTATTGTACTTTTTCTTCCATGTCTTTTTGCACACATTCTTATCTTGGACATCTCCTTCAAATATGTCTTCTAGATACTTCCATATCTTGTAGGCTTTATCTACTTTCTTAATCTCTCAAAACTCACTGCCAAACAAGGCATTAATAAGAGCTTCCTTTGAAATAAAATTTTGAGTGAACATCTCCTTCTGCTTAAGAGTTACATCTTCCTTTGCAAGATTTGATAAAGAGGGAATCTAAACTACTTTGGTAGCTACTTCAAAAATCTCAAAAGTAATGCACTACAAATGTGTCATCATTTTGTTCATCTGATCTAGATAGTTCTCTCCATCAAACTTAGGACTTTATTTTCTAAATAATGCCATCTTATCAACCTCAAACTATTAGAATTTCTCTCTGAGGCACTTGGCTCAGATACCAATTGTTAGGAATAGTCCCAAGAGATAACTGAGAGGGGGGGTGATTCAGTTATCTATAAGATTCAATTCTTTATCCAATTAAGTACATAAGAACATTAAGCATAAACAAAATATGAGAACACTCAACACAACACCACAATTTTGGTTCTAGGGAAACCCAAATATGTAAACAACCAGTGGGAATTAGTAACCACTATAAACTACACTAGAGTATAATGATCCTTGTTAGAATATCTTACAACTCAGTTAGGAGTTGATCTTTACAATGCATTAAGTACAGTGACCTAGTCAAAGGTCAGACCCTATTAGGAGTCTTTTACAATTAACCCTGTTAGGGGTGAGGACACATTGTTTGGGAGCACACTACTCAAAGGGGTGAAGGTTGCAACCTTCTACTTAATAGATACACACTACATCTAGATCTTGGTGAACTTCAAGTTAGAACTATTATCTAGATCAGTTCCAATGAATGTAATACACTCTCTTCTTTGTCACATAGACCTTCTATTTATGGTGCAATAATTCACACCTTCTACTTTGCTCTTTCCTTTTAAGTATCTACCATACTTAGTGATCACAGCTGACCAGCTATAAGTATCTTTCTCCAAATGATATAATCAAGTTAGCCTATTATAAATTACTTGAAATCATATTACAAAAATAATATAACTCTCCAAAAACATCTCCAATGGCTATACTAAGCACCTTACACTAATTAGCACCACACAACTCCATATGAGTAGACGCGTCGCTTCACACTATCGACTCCACTAAATTAACTGATACTTTCTTCTCATGCTGAAATATGTTATGCACTCTTAACCAAACATTCTTAACTCTTCTCCAAACACAAATCCAATCATGCATATCAAAATGATAGGCACAACTACTACAACAATATAAACAATATCAGATCCATCACATAAACTTAGGAAACTGTAACTCACAATTGGAAATATCATAACTCAACCTGTATTGCACATCTGACTCTGCATCCATGAGAATAGCTTCACTAACATGTCTATAACATAAATATAAATTCATAAGGCTCCATCACAATCATACAACAAATCACATACATAACTCTTCCTAGGACCTATTAGGAACACTACTGATAAGAACAACTGTATTAACATCTTCACTCAAAATCAACCTCTACATCTATGATATCATGCTGATAACATATCTAGGAACCATATGGTCAAGGCTCTCTTGATAAGACTTCCACGTACACCGCTTACCATATGTTTTCATCAATGACAAACATATAGTCAGCAATGGCTTGCTAGAAAATCTCCAATAGAAGAAAGTCTAGATACCAAAAGGACATAATAAAACCTATCAACTGAGAAGACAAGGTAATGCTTACACTTGGGAGTATAACACATGAGTTAACTTTTAGGATTAGGTAATACTGAGAGGGGGGTGAATTAGTATTATAGAACTTTGTTTTCAACTTTGAACAATTACAAACAATCCAATGTAATGCAGAAATGAAAAGAACATATAAGCATAACACATTACTCATGACACCATAATGTTTTCTCAAGGAAACCTTGGCCAAGGGAAAAATCTGGTGGGGATGGCACCCACAAATATGCACTAAAATATAATATCCATGTTAGGTGATCTAGCCATGTTAGGAGCTAATTGTTACATAGTACATTTCCTTGTTAGAGGAATATGAAACCTTGTTAGGGGTATACAAAACACCTGGTTAAAGGTGGTGAGTACACTGCTCTTACATTAAAAAATTGTGATGCAAAAGAGGATGGTAGGTGCCAAATGATGGCACACCCTCACCAGATCCACCTTGCTCAAAAAAACAAGAACCAACAACAACAGAGTGAGAGAGAATACAGATCACTTTCAAATATTAATTCAAATACATTTACACATGCCAGGCTGTAAGGCCTTCTTGGTTATGGCCAGATATTACAATGAATTACAAAAGCCCTCAAAAATGTGAGGATCTGCCAAAATCTCTAATGTCCTATCTTCTATCCAAAAACTCCCTTCTTAAACTCTAATCAAACAACTACATTTATAAAAGAGGCTAATGAACTTAGTCGGCCTTTAGATCCATAGTCAATGGAAGGAACGGTCAAATATGGGACCACACACTTCCCAATGATGGATACCAACATTAAATCTGCAACCCATAATAAATGCACTAGTTGACATCAATAGAAACTCAAAATAAACTACTCGGTAAACAAGGATGACCGAGCAATAGACAAGAAACATCAAGCACCAGTGAAACAACCGACCACCTAGGAGATAATTGACCAAACTTGGTAACCAAAGGAAACCAACCAACACCGAACCAAATCAGTCAAAGAAGGAACCGAGCAACATAGATAAAATTTGAAATGTTTTTTTTTTTGTTGACACAGGATAGCCAACGACCCGAGATGCACTAGTCGGCATCAACAGAAACTCAAAATAAACTGCTCGGTAAACAAGGATGACCGAGCAATAGACAAGAAACATCAAGCACCAGTGAAACAACTGACTGCCTAGGAGATAACTGACCAAACTCGGTAACCAAAGGAAACCAACCAACACCGAACCAAATCAGTCAAAGAAGGAACCGAGCAACATAGATAAAATTTGAAATGTTTTTTTTTTTGGTGACATGGGATAGCTGAGGACCTGAGATGCTCCTGCATTAGACACCTGTGGTTATTTTGAAATGATTCTCTAAATCATTTAGCAGGTATGATCTGAGTTGCATCCAACTCAGATTGTGAAATCCATGAACTGTCTTCATTCAGTCTATTCTTCCACTTTACCAAATATTCCATGTACTATTTTCATCTTGTACTTTTACCAACTCTTTGCTCCAAAATCTGTTCATTTTCTTCATTCTACTTCTTAGGATACTCTATCGGTACTGCCATCTCTTCATCAGGTTCATGATACTCATACAAATCAACAATGTTGAAAATAGGTGAAATATCCATGTCATCAAGTAACTCAATCTCATATGCATTTCCACTATCAAATTTTCTCAGAATCTTACAAAGTCCAAACTTCTTCATTTTAGCTTTCCATATGTTCCAACGGGAAATCAACCTTTCTTCAAATGAACCATCACATCATCACCAACATCAAAATTCTTATATTTTCTTGATTTATCAGCTCTATCTTTTTATTTTTTATTACTCTTTTTCCAGCTTGTATTTCACATCTTCATGCAATGTCTTCATATACTCAGCAAATTTCACTCCTTCAACACTTCTCTTACTTTCATCATTAATGTCTCTCAAGTCAGATATACCTCTTAGTTGTAAGACATTTACAATCTCAAAAGGTGTTTTCCCAATACTCCTATTCACTAAATTATTGTATGTAAACTCTTCTTGTGCTAATACAGAATCCCAATTACTCGGTGTGTCTCCAACTAAACATCTCAATAGATTACCCAAACTTTTGTTCACAACTTCTATCCGTCCATCAATTTGTGGGTGAAATGTAGAACTATATTTCAACTCAGTGCCAAACTTTCTCCAAAGAATCTTCCAAAAGTATCCAACAAATTTACTGTCTCGGTCAGAGACAATACTCCTCCATAATCAATGCAATCTAACAATTTCCTTAAAGAAAAGATCTACTACATGTACCACATATGATGTCTTTCTACATGGTATAAAATGTGCCATTTTAGAAAATCTATCCACAACAACAAATATATAATCATTACCTCTTATTGTCTTCAGTAAGCCAAGAACAAAATCCATACTGATGTCAATCCAAGGATTCTCAGGAACAACAATCAATGTATACAATCCAGTATTCTAACTTGCTCCTTTTGCAACTTGACAAACTCCACAACTTTTCACAAATTTCTGAACATCTTTATATAATTTTGGCCAAAATTATTTCTCCTTAAGCAAATGCAATGTCTTATCAATTCCAAAATGTCCAGCCAAACCACTACTATGTTTCTCTTTTATCAAATTATTTCTCATTGGTCCTCTCGATATACACAACTAAATGCCTTTAAACAACATACCTTCCTAAATAAAATATTCTTCCCATTTAGTACTTGGTTGATCTTGAATAGGTGCTCTATGCTTTCTCCATAGCTCAGAAAAATTAGGATCAACTTCATAAGAACCTCTCATCTCATCAAAACCAAGAACTTGAATTTTCATCTTGATCATCAAAGATCTCCTTCTACTCAATGCATCAGCAACTTGATTAATGACTCCACTCTTATGTTTTATCACAAATGTATAACTCTGCAAATACTCAACCCATTTCATATGTCTCTAATTCAACTTATTCTGACTACCCAAATATTGTGAAGCCTTATGATCAGTATACAATACAAATTTAGTCGGCATCAAATAATGTCTCCATTTCTTCGAGGCTTGAGCAGTAGCATAGAATTCTTGATCATACATAGAATATTTTCTTCTTGCATCATTCAAATTTTCACTAAATAAAGCAACAGGTTTACCTTCTTGACTCAACACAACTCCAATTGCACTACCACTTGCATCAAATTCTACTTGAAATAATTTATTGAAATCAGGCAATGCCAAAACAGGTGATTCAACAACCTTTTGCTTCAGAGTCTCAAACATTTTATCAGCTCCATGTGTCCACTTGAATTCTTTTTTGTCTCCTCTCATAGTCTCAGTCATAGCATTACAAATTGCACTGAAATTTCTAATGAACTTTCAGTAAAAACTTGTCAAACCATGAAATGAGCTTACCTCACTAGCATTTTTAGGTGTAGGCCAGTTCAAAATAGCTTCAACCTTTTCAAGATCCATCTACAAACCATCAGCTGAAATAACAAATCCCAAATACACAATCTCCTCTTTCATAAATGAACACTTTTTCATATTTATCAGCAACTTTTCCTCTTTCAATCTCTGCAAACTTCGTCTAACATGTAACAAATGTTCTTCTCTTGTCTTATTGAATATTAGAATATCATCAAGATATATAATCACAAACTCATACAAATCTTCTTTTGTCTTGAAAGAAGTCTTTCATTCATCACCTTCTTTGATTCTAATATGATGATACCCACTTTTCAAATCAATTTTGGTAAAATACTTTGCTCTAGTCAAACTGTCCATTATGTCATCCATTCTTGGTATAGGAAACCTATACTTCACTGTTATCTTATTGATTGCTCTAGAATCAGTACACATTCTCCAGTCTCCATTCTTCTTAGGTGCCAATACATCAAGTACTGCACAAGGACTCAAACTTTCTCTGATCAAACCTTTCTCCAGCAACTCTTGAATCTATTGGTTCAATTACTGATTCTCGGTAGGTGTCAACTGATGAGGTGCCTTATTTGGTAAACTTTATCTAGCGATAAGATCCATACAATGATCAATGCTTCTATTTGGTGGAAAACAATCGGGTACATTATCAAAAATGATATCTTTATACTCGGTGAGAAACTTATCAATTTTCTCAGGAACATTATCTTCTATTTTCTTACTTGGTTTGTTAGGAATCACACCAAAGCATACATCATTCCTCTTTAAATCCTTAAAAAACTTTCTTCCTTCCATCAAACAAACTTTCATAGATGTACAAACATTACTAATAGGTTCTTCCATAAAAGGTAACAAGATGTGTTTTCTTCCATTAGCCATAATAGTATACTTATGCAATCTTCTATCATATATAGCATGTCTATCATATTGCCAAGGTCTACCCAACAAAATATGACAACAATCCATAGGCATGATATCACACAACACCTTATCATAGTACTTTCCAATTTTCAAATTCACATAACATTGTTCACTTACCAAGAGTGTGTGCTCATCTTTGATCCATGGAATCTGATAGGGCTTCGAATGTTTTGACCTTTTCAATTGCAATTTTGTGACCATCTCCTCAGATGCCAGATTCTCCAAGCTACCATTGTCAATCATTACCTTCCAAACTTTTTCAAAAACTCTACATCTAGTCTTCAAAAAAAATTTCCTTACCAGATCTTCCTTTTTACTTTCATTCCATAGTGCCCTCCTTACCATCAAGTTACTTTCCTTTTCAGGTTCATTCGGTGACTCTTCTTGCACCAAAGCATTCTGACTATTACTAGCCTTCTTACTTGTATATGTACATTCAAATGATCTATGTCCTTCTTCTCCACAATTGTAACAAGTTCCTTAGAAACTTCCTCGGTTATAACCACCTCGGTAGTTACTGCCTCTACCTCTAGATGAACTTTCACCTTTCCATTCGGTCTTCCCTTTATCTAGAGTTGTCTTTTCTAGTTTAGATCTACTATTTTCAACATAAGATCTACCTCTTCCTCTAGGGAATCTACCACCTCTACCTCTTTGTCTTTGTTCATGTCTCTTGTTCAATTTCTCCTCGACCTTCAATGCAAATTGATAAGCCTCTTCAATGTTCTCCAATTTGGCCAAACTGATTTCTTCCTAGATGGAAACTCTCAAAACATTCAGGTACCTAGCAATTCTTTCCACATCATCTTCATCATGTCTAGATCTGATATCTAATCTATAGAATTCCTTAGTATATTCTTTTATTGAGCTATCTTTCTTCCTTAGACTTTGCATTTGCCTAACTAGGTTAATCTGATAATCACAATGTAATAACTTTCCTTTCAATTTATTCACCATTTTATTCCATACCTTGATTTTTTCTTTGCCTTTCCTCTTTCTGTCCAGCTGGAGATGTTCCCACCATAAGGATGCATGAATTTCAGGTAGATTTTCATATTCAAATTACTTTTCCATCTTAGTAATCCAATCCACTAATTCATCAGAATCAAACTTTCCACCATACTCAAGAGGATTAAAATGTGGTGTAGACTTTAGACTTGTCAATGCCTTCAAAAATCTTTCTTCACCCAGATCCATCATAGGTGTAGGTTCTACATTTTCTTGTTCTTCCTCAGTTTTGTCATCACTAACATCTTCAAGATGTCTACCTCTTCTATAGGTTGTTTCAATAGCTTCTAACCTAGCAGCAATTTGTCTCAACATGTCTGCCAATCTTGGTCTACATCTCACCTCCCACGAACCATCTTGAAAACCCTCTACAATTGTAGGTCAAATTGCAATTTTCCACCCCACAACAAATAAACTAGGGCTTCACAAGAAGGAACCTTCAAATCTAGGTTTGCAAACCTAGATCTAGATCTAACCTCGCTTTGATACCACCTGACACAAAAGAGGATGGTAGGGGCCAAATGATGGCATACCCTCTCTAGATCCACCTTTCTCAACAACAATAGAGGGAGAGAGATAATTCAGATCACTTTCAAATATTAATTTAAATAGATGCATACATATATGTCAGGCTGTAAGGACTTCCTGATGATAACCAGATATTATAATGAATTACAAAAGTCCTCAAACATGTGAGGATCTTTCAAAATATCCAATCTCCTATCTTCTATCCAAAAACTCCCTCCTTAAACTCTAATCAAACAACTATATTTATACAAGAGGCTAACGAACTGAGTCAGACCTTAGATCCATAATCAATAGAAGGAATGGTCAAATCTAGGACCATACACTTCCCAATGATGGATACCAACATTAAATATGTGACCCATAATCAATGCACAAGTCACCCTCAATAGAAACTCAAAATAAACTACTCGGTAAACAAGGATGACCAAGCAACATATAAGAAATGTTGAGTGCCAGTGAAACAACTGACCGCCCAGGAGATAACTGACCAAACTCAATAACCAAAGGAAATTGACCAACACTTAACCAAATCGGTCAAAGAAGGAAGTGAGCAACATAGAAAAAATTGGAAATGTTTTTTTTTTTGGTGACATAGGATTGCCAAGGACCCGAGA
The DNA here is from genome assembly GCA_027943335.1 of Chamaecyparis obtusa. NCBI lineage: Eukaryota > Viridiplantae > Streptophyta > Pinopsida > Cupressales > Cupressaceae > Chamaecyparis > Chamaecyparis obtusa. Next base: position 149,800 of record BSBK01009621.1, on the reverse strand, counting down.
TGCTCCTAAATCAAATTGCCTCAAAAGAATTCTCCAAAATGTGAATAATACAGGCACTTATCTTTCTTAGATAGTTCCAGTTATAGCACGGCCTCTCACTGATCTTGTATCTAATCTCTACTCTTATATTCACAATATTTTTTCATCATCATAAACAACCATACTTCACTTTTACAAAAGCACTCTATACTTATAAAAAATCAGCCTTCAAGTCAGCTTCACAAATATAATACAAAACATAATAATAACTTATACAAATGATAATTATGGAGTCGGTGATCTTATATTACCAAAGATTTGTAAATATACTCTATTCAAATGTCTTAGCACATTACCATATCCACTCTACTATCCTTGATCTTCACAATTGTTCATATACTGTGTTATATTATTTTACTATCTTTGCATACTTTTTGAACACTGTATCTCATAAATCTAATAACTAAAACTCATACTCTCTTAACTGAAGAATGTATACATCCCAAAATACCTTTAGTTAACTTTTCAAGCCCTAATACTATATATATCTTCATCACTGACCAAAACTATAGCACTATACCCTGTTATCCTGATTCTGGACTTATTCATTTTCAAGATTTTGACTCTAGTGGCAATCTTCTCAAGATGCAATCACTGAAATCATAAGTGTTTCCATAAATGATGACCCTCAAGTGATCCCTAGTGCCCAAAACATCACTTTACAACAATCTCTTCCTTTGGCATTGATGGAAACACTTAGAAAAATGACTAAGTGTCCCAATACAACTCTCTTCTTTTCTTTTTCACTTTTCTACTTTTTTTTTGTTTTACACATTTTTTTCTTTTCTTTACTATTTCATTCTCTACATTTTACTCACTCATATTTCTTTCTCTTCCTCATTTTTCTTTTTGTTCCTCTCCCTCTGACATCAATGGAAAAGGTTCATTCAAAATTGCATAGCTTAAGCACAAATGATTTAGTGCTTACTTACCAGATTTTAGACATCTTGGAAAGAGTTTACCAATGTCTTCACTTCCTCAATCCATGAATTTATTAGAAGCTTACTAACATGGATTAATCCATTCAATTAATATGATGCAGTCTCCTCTACCTTAAGCTCTTTAAGTGTAGAAATAGTCATTGAGCCTTCAACCTTTTTCATCTCCAAAAAATGTGACTCAAGCATTGTTAGCATAAGGGTTAGTAGGCTTCTCAATAAGCCAAATCTATCTATAGCTCTCCCTTTCTTTGTTTCCAGTACCCCTATCTTATCCAATAGCTCAGATGTTAGTTTATTCATTTCTCCCACATTTTGTGAAGATGATTCACAATTGTGCATAAGACAGTCCAGGGTAGCCCTATCCTTGGCTATGATCCCCTCAATATTATTTATGTGCCTATAAGGACTTATGTAGTAGCTATATATTTTCCTTCCTTGTGCTACACAAGTCTTTCCCTTAAGAGTAGTAGCCTTGAGAATGTTTAAGTCCCATGAAATGGACTTACAAACTTCTCTCAGCTTCTTTTCCAAAAAGTTCTTCTCATCCTTTTCTTCTGCATTTTTTAGCAATGAATCAAAATGATTATCAAAGCTATCCAATACTATACCAAGGTTCTCAGCTTCATCCTTTTCTTTGAAGATAACCGGTGAGGGGAGTAGCTTGTTCACTATTTCTATAGAACTGAACATTAACTTAACTCTTTTGTCACCTTTTTGAACTAATCTTTCCTTAGCTTTAGCAAAGGCCATAAATGATAGAGTCATCAACTCATCCTCATCCATGTTTCCCACATCAAAAATTACTGGTTTGGCCATACTTTCCAACAATAAGGAGGTGTCCAAACTAACCTCAACAACCTTTTCTAATTTGATATGTTCTATCTTCTTTTCCTTCAGCTAAATTTCTTTCTCCTATACTTTTTCTTCTTATATCTCTTCTAATTTCTCTTCCTCTATATTTTCATTATCTCCAACCTCCATCGCACTATCCACATTATCCAAAAATGGATCATTAACATCTTTCAAAGTGTTAAGGGTCACAGGTACACCAGTGACAAAGAAATAGAATTGCATGCTATCTTGAACACTATCATCCACTACCTTGAAACTTTCTCCTAAACCCAAAGATATAGGCTTAGAAGCCTTGGGAGGTGAGGCCTTCTTCAACATGTCATACATTATAACTTGGTCTAATTCCTTTTGGGTGTTTTCAATCACCTCATCATATTTTCTAACCATAATTTTGACTAGTCTGGCCTTTGTCCTTAGTAGGGTTTTTAGTGCATTTATGATTCTCTCTCTTTCCTGTAGAGATACAAATGGTAACATATCTTCAATTGTCTTGTTCCTTATGTTCTCATCCTCTAACTGTGCTAACTATTTCTAGATTTCCAGTTTACTATATAGCTCTTTGGGAATGCTTCCTTCAATATCTAACAAATTATTCTTAAAAGCTAGAAGATACTCAATGATAGTATCTTCAATGATTGCTTGGTCTTCATAGTCATATCTCTCATAGTATCTATTCACTATTATTAGATTTCCATCTTTAATTACTCTCTTCTGTAGTGATTTAAGGTCTAGTTTCCACAAGGTTTGTGGATCCTGTTGAGCTATTTTCTCTCCATCTTTCTCAACTTCCTTTTCTTCCTTCTTCTTCCTCTTCACTTCTTTCTCTTTTTCCTTAGGACTTTCCTTATTACTTATCATTTTGGATCTTATGAGAATAAATGGAGGCACAAAATATTTTGTTTCTTCCTCTTGAGTGGCTAACAAATGAACAATATTAACATTAGGAGCTACTATCTTTTCTATGTCGAAAGGAATGGGTGCATCAGTAGCAATGCTAGAATATACCTCCATCTTCTTTTTCATATCTATCAACTGCCTTTTTGTGATTCCCACCTTCATAGTGATATCTTCTGCAATCTTGTTGACTTTCCTTTTCCTTGTTACCTTCTCTTTCTCTTATCTTTCTTTTTCATACTTCTCCCTATATGTTCGCCATCTTTCTTGGGTAGGGTCTTTTTCTGCTGCCAGTACATGCTCCACTTGTATAGTTAGGATTTTAGCACTTACCACATATCCCATAGGATAGCACCACTTCATTCTTGGCTCAACTACCTCAAATTAGACACAATCAGTTTCAACCATGAAACAAATAGTGTCCTCATATTTTTCCACTAAATTCTCTGCTATCCTGTACCTCTCTTTCATCTGCCTATGTAATATCTTAGTCATGGTGGATAGTTCACCATCAACCCAATTCTTATCCTATCTTCTATAGTACTCTGAAATCTGATTTCATGTCGATACATTTTCCTTCCATGCCCTTGGGTGCATGCCAAGAAACTTGTGAATGATATGGATATGCATATGGATTGCCAATTATCCAAACCTAAATGCCTTAGATTTGTCCTTCTTTATAGCCTTCACATTCTCAATAAACTGTTGTGCTGGTATTTCATAGATATTATACTTCTTATTTTCTTTCACTATTTTGTATGGCATCATGATGACCCCAACAGATATAGAATTAGGTTTGCTACTATAAAACAACTTGTATCCTAGAAACATTGTTGCCAATCTAACATCCTATAAATAAATGGCATTGACTATCATTTCCCTCTTATCCCACTTCGAATGGGTTAGGGTTTCTACCTATTTCCTTAGGTTCTTTTCTGCTATAGGTAGGGCTCCTTCATTTTCAAGGCTTGTGATCTCATGAATCAACTATGCACATATTTTTATAGGTTTTTCACCAATCCACAAAAACTAATCATGAACTCTGCTAAAAATGATCTTAAACCATTCAACTTCTATGAATTTTGTGAGTAGGGTTAACTTAAGGATTGATTGATCTTGTAGGTGCTTAAATTCTTCTACCATGGATCTATTAGCTTCTATCATACTATTCATTTCATTGTAGATGTTAACCTCACCAATGATTTCATACTTGCAGTGTATGTATGCCCTAATGTCTTCTACGTGCAATATGCCTAGCTATGGGGGTTTGTGAAAATGCTTATTCCGGATCATCCGCATAGGATTTGAATGCATGCCTCTTGAACTTATACCTAGTTCTATCTACAACATCATAAACTACTAGTGCATCCATGACTTCTCTAAGAGATTAGGTTTAAATACCTTAAACACACCTAAATTCGGTGCTTTTCTTCACACAATCACGTAATCACTCTACCATATGACTGATGATCTTCTCAACTCTATTCTCCTTAGGTGTTGATTAACAAATGGTGTAGATTTGAGGTCTTTTATGTCCTTTTATCCATCACAAATTGAGTATGTATATTAAACATGGATAGCTCAACTTCGCATGTCTTCCAATCGATACAAAACTTGCGAACACAAGAGATGAATCTCCAAGTGCTATGCTATCATCCACAGACTCCTCAGTGTCTATACACAACATACCTAAGCTCGCATGAACTTACTCCACATATACAGGGGCTGGATATTTTTTGTTCACTGCATCCAATTCTCCCCATAAGGTCATGTGGCCTTCTAGGTTGATGCCTCAAAGAACTCATCATGCGAAGACATAGTATCATCAATTGTCTCTCCTTGAAGAAATGCTTTGTTTAGAACTTTTACTTTCCATATCTTCTCATCCTTTAATTTCTTGAAATGACTCTCAAATTCATTCATGTAGTCATTTATACTTTGACCACTCTCACCAATATTATTCCTTATAACCACAGGAGGTTGTCCTTTTGGTTGACTTGATCTTCTTGGTCCTCTTTTATTGTCTTCTCCATTATATCTACAAAACTTCACAATGTGACCTAGATTGTTACATTTATAACAAGTAGGTGGTCTCCTTCTATCTTGATTAGTATGCAACTTACAATACCTTTTTGTATGTCTAAATTTATTGCATTTTTTATATGTAATCTTGGCTGTTGATTCTTCGCTAACATAGTCTTTCTTATACCTGGACTGATTAGGTTTTCTACAATTTGATTTCTTTTGTCCATATTCGTAGAAATTAAAATATTAACTGGTAAAGGGCTTAGAGTTAGCTTTACTTTTGTCATCTATTTTCATGTGTCCAACTTTGTTGCATCTAAAACATCTACCTCTCAAGGGTTTGAACTGTTCTCTAGGTTCTTCATGAGTAGGTCTCTCTTCAAGAGTAGGTCTTTCATTAGTCTTTGCTTCATTTGATTCTTCTTGGGTTTTTGAATATTATGCTTCATTGAATCCAACTCTTGTCATATCTCCTTTAGGATTTTATCTTTCTCTTTGTTCATCAATCTTGTCACTGCTCATGTGCAATTTCTCAATGTGTAATTTGGCTTGAGTGAGTTCACCTTTAATGATCTGATTATATTTTTCCAATTCCTAATATTTATCTTTGTATTGGTCAAGTTTAGTCTTCATTTGATTTATCTTCATATTAGCCTCTTTTATTGACTCTTCAACTTTGTTTCTTTCATCCTTTTCATGTAGAATTTCTTTAATCATCAAAAGATTGATTAGTTCTTTTTCTTGCTCTAGCTTCTTCACTTTTTCTGATGTGTCACTCTCTGAATCTTCTTTGATCTTCTCCATAAGGTCTTGTCTCTAACTTTTCACAATCTCAAGTTGTTCTCTTACTTTCCTAATGAAACCTTCTGCTCTTCTTAATTTTAATTTTAATTTACCATTCTTAGCCTTCACTTTATCCAAATCTTCAAGTGCAGCTTCAAAGTTCTATTGCAAATATTTTGAATCCATTCTAATCTCTCTTAAGATGTTAGGCTTTCTCTCCAAGGGCCAATAGCTCTAATACCAATTTTTAGGATTAGATAATACTTAGAGGGGGGTGAATCAGTATTACAACACTTTGTTTTCAACTTTATACAATTAAAAGTAATCCAAAGTAATACAAAAATGAAAAGAACATATAAGCATAACACATTACTCATGACACCATAATTTTTTCTTGAGGAAACCCTGGCCAAGGAAAAACCCTGGTGGTGATGGTACCCACAAATATGCACTAAATATAATATCCTTGTTAGGAGATCTATCCTTGTTATGAGTTGATTGTTACATAGTACATTTCCTTGTTAGAGGAAAAAAAAACCTGATTAGGGGTATATAAAACACCTCATTATATTTGGTGAGCACACTACTCTTACAATCAAACCTCTCTCAAAAGAATTCTCCAAAATGTAGACAATACAAGAACTTATCTTGCTTAGATATTTCCACTTATAGCTTGGCCTCTCTCTAATCTTGCATCTGATCTCTTCTTTTAGATTCACAATCTTTCTTCATCATCATAAACAAAACCATACTACACTTTTCCAAAAGCACTGTATACTTATATAAAATCACCCTTCAAGTCAGCTTCAGAAATACCATACAAAACATAATACTAATTTATGCAAATGATAATTATGGAGTCGGCGATCTTATATTACCAAACAGTCAGAAATATATTATATTCACCTATCTTATCATGTTACCATATCCACTATACTCTCCTTGATCTTCACAATTGTTCATATACCCTGTTATATTGTTTTATTGTCTTTGCATACCTTTCGAACATTATATCTCACAGATCTAATAACCAAAACTCATGCACTCTTAAATAAAGCATGTATACATCCCAAAATACCTTCAGTTAAATTCACAAGCCCTTGCACTATATATATCTTCATGGCTAACCAAAACTATAGCATTGTACCCTATTATCTTGATTTTGGACTTAGTCATTTTCATGACTGCGACTCCAGTGGAAATCTTCTCAAGATGAAATCACTAAAATCATAAGTGTTTCCATAAATGACAACCCTCAAGTGATCGCTAGTGCCCAAAACATCACTTTACAACATTAATTGCATGACATGTGGAAGGTATGGACATATTGTAGCTAATTGCATGAGGAAGAGATGGGAAGGAAAATCTTGAAGCTGCACAAGAACTGGTATGACATGTTTACACTATCACAAAGTCAGTCACCTAAGTAAAGATTGTAGAGACCAAGCACTAGAAACACAAGTTTTTGAAAATGGAAATACAATTGAAGATACCATGAGAATAAGAAATACTATGTGGACAAAAGCATCAAATGATAATTCTTAGTCAAGTAATGCAGTCATTGAAACCTCATCCATTGGATTGGGTGACATCGAAACCTCCACCTAAGCTCAAAAAATGTATGTATGGAACTGATAATTCATGTTAATCAAATTTTCCATACAGCTCCTTATGTTAGATGTTCACATTGTTAGGAATAGTCCCAAGATATAACTAAGAGGGGGGGGGGGGGGGGGGGGGCGGTGGTGAATTATTTATCTACAAGATTCAATTCTTTATCCAATTAATTAAAGATTTACGTTAAGCATAAACATAATATGAAAACACTTAACACAACACCACAATTTTGGTTATGAGGAAACCCAAATAGGTAAAAACCCCAGTGGGAATTAATACCCACTATAAATTGCACTAGAGTATAATGATCCCTGTTAGAAGATCTTACAACCCTGTTAGGAGTTGATCTTTACAATTCATTAAGTATAGTGACCTGGTCAAAGGTTGGAGCCTATTAGGAGTCTTTTATAATTAACCTTTTAAAAGGTGAGGACACACTATCTAGGAGCACACTTCTCAAATGGATGCAACCTTCTGCATAACAAATATACACTATATGTGGATCTTGGTGAACTGTGAGTTAGACCATCTATCTTGATTAGTTCCAATGAATAGCATACACTCTCTTCTCTATCACATAGACCTTCTACTGATGCCTCAACACTTCACACCTTCTGCTCTTCTCTTCTCTTTCAACTATCTGCCATACTTAGTGATCACAACTAACTGGCTATAAGTATCTTTCTCTAAATGATATAATCAGGTCATCCTATTGGAACTTCCTTGAAATCATAACATAAAAACAATACAACTCTCCAATAACATCTCCAATGGCTATACTAAGCACACAACACAAATAGGACTATGCAACCCAATATGAGTAGATGCATTGCTTCACACAGTTGGCTATACCAAATTAACTAAAAATTTATTCTCATGCTGAAATATGTTATGCACTCTTAACCAAACATTCTTAACTCATTACCAAAAAAGAAACTAAACACGCATATCAAAATTATAGGGGCAACTAATACAACAATATAAACAATGTCGGTTCCATCAGATAAAATCAGGAAACTGTAAATGGCAACTGGAAACATCATAACTCAGCTTGTACATCACAACTAAATCTATGTATATTAACATAGCTTCACTAACATGTCTACAACATAAATATAAATGCACAAGGCTCCATCACAACTACTTGGCCAAACAATAGTATCAAAAACCTACAGCAATGGACTACCTATTTATGGATTGGACACCCCAAATGATTCCTAAATGCATTATTTGGTCTCATTTAATTATCGACCAGGGATGTAAACTTGGAATGGTATTTGCAAAGTATATCCTTCAAACCTCCTCTTCCTAAGTCTATCTAAGGAATTCAAATGCTTATGCTTTAGGAAAACTATACTAAAACTACTAAGAAAATGTATTCTAATCAAAGTAGAAAATCACAGTTAGGAACTACTCTAACTGATTGTGCTATAGGAACAGGCTACTGATTCTGATATCAGTAGCTGTATGAACAATAGAGTTCTAAAACATATAAATGAATAGGAAAATGAACTCTACACTAACAAAACAATTCACTCATCAAGTGGGCCCCCTTGAATGAGTGAATGAGAAGTACAATCAAGATGAAAGTTGCAAACTTTAACTGAACATTCTATTCATCCATAAATGATTACACTTGATTGAAATAGTATGCAAAAGTTCTATTAAAAACCTGTTTGTTCGACTAACTCCAAAAGAGTCACAATAGTCGATTATTTAAAAGGAAGCTACAACTATCTCCTAAATCTATGATCACTTCATAATTGAGGATTGGTTACAACTCATAAAGTTTCATAATAGAAACATTATTGACCTTAAACAATCCCAGAATATAGCGCACACTAAATCTACGCATTGAATGCAACATAAAGTAGTGACTTGCTTGCAAAGATACTACAATCTATGGTTGGCTTTGATGACTCCTGCACCAGTATGCTAGTCCTTGAATATCCATGGTCAACTCTTCCAAAACAATCAACGCACACATATCCAACCATATACATATATATCCACATCATCAATATTAGGAAAAGGTGTAAGTCTTAATTATCACTCTTGCAAATCTTATGGCTACAGGAGGTAACTACCCAAAACATAGCTTAGGAGAGAAAACATCCCTTAACATGTATAACTATTATATTAACCATTCCTGTCCATGAATTTAAGAAGATATTATGTCTCTTTAGAAGTATCCACATTTCCTTCTTATGTTCACACACATATATAACATATACATAGAAACCATAAGTTCATATGCTTAAAACCATAAATTCATGTCTATGTGAAATCACCTTTTTCTAGAAAGAGGATAAAAAGTAGTGAAAAAGATGGCTATTTAGGAGCCCATCATTTTCCCCCAACTGAACTATTGATGGTCCCTAGCAATCATGAAGTTCCGAATCCTGGCACGGACCCTCAAATCACTAGTTGTTCTCTGTCTAGACTCATCATGAACATAATCAAAGTATCCATGAGTCTCTTTGGATTTTTCCCAACATGGGACTTCAAAGGCCATGTCATAATCTACTGCACTATCATTCATTGCCAGCAATGGCTGTAGGAAGAGTGGAGGTTGAAACCTTAATGGAAACCAATGATTAAGGAGTGTCCTTCCCAACATAATGTACCATGGAAATTTTCTTTTGGAAAGGGTTAGATTCTGTGGTGAGTGAGGTTCCATTTTCTTTAGATCCCATGACATTCTTATCCACCTCTACATGGAGGCATTAATTTTTGATGCAACATCTCATGAGGAATGCTGGTTCCAGTTTGCAAAAGCTTGTTCTCACATTGGATAGATCTTATTGGCTCCACTAGTGTTTGTTGTGATAGAAAGCCAATCAAAATATGTCCGTCTAGAGTGCTGAACTTCAGGCCTCATCATCAAAGGAGTTGACATTTCTTTGTCTCTATATGGAACAACCTAGTGTTCTCTACTCATCTCATTATGCATCCATGACATAACTTCTCTTAACTATACATCCCCTACATAGAGGAGTGAATTCCACTCTATGTCATCAGGTGCTGCTAGGTTATGCAAGTACAATTCACACAATAGGTTTTTCAGAGTCATTGGGGCAAACTAAAAGGCATAGTAAAATTCATGGGGAGTTGATATGGAAGGATTGAGGCCTTCTACAATCCTTATTAATTTGAAATTAACAAGTTTCTCTTGAAGGAATATTGCATACACCGGTGAGGGTGATCTACATTCCATCAGCTCTGGGATTAACCCTGTAATCTGATCAATCCTCCATTTCAATATCTCAATCTCATTTGATTTCTACTCCAACTAAGAATTCTACTCACTAATGACTTGTTTTAGTTTTTACTTTTCTAAATTCTATTGTGTCTTTTCCCATAACAAGTACTGGTATAAATTGATTCCTCCAGCAAGAGGTGTAGACAAATTTGGTGGGGGTAAAGGTTCTTGATTGAGTATGTCCACCCATCTAGATGGAAAGTGAGGAGTTTTAATTATTTTCTTTGGTGCAGAGGACTTCCCTTTCCATAAAACAATTGCCTTTACTACATTGGTTTCCTCACTAACATCAACTGCCACTTTAGCCAACATTTTGAACTTATCCTGACTGCTCTGCTGGGGTACTTCTTTAATAATTTTAGTTCCAAAGTTAGCAATTTCTTCCAAATTCATACTAGTGTCCTACTCGGTAGTATTATCTTCAAATTCCTCTATGCCCTTAGAGTCCTTGTCATTATCAATTAGTATGTAGTTAACTCCAACTCTAGGATTAACCTCTATTTCTAGACTTTTCTCTCTTAATATATTGTCACTGGCTGCAAGTTGATGAAACAATTCCTCAGAAGAGGAGTTTTCCAAAGACTCATTTTCTACAGATTTAGAAGACTCAACATTAATAATAGGAACATAAGCTTCAACATCTTTCTCAGAAAGCTTTCTACTTCTTCTCATAGGGGGTATGGATGAGCTTAGAGGACTCTTCCATTTCTTTTTCTTAGTGACTAACTCCTCTGCCACTGCTTCAGGAGGGTTCTCAGAATTCTCTTCAAGAGGGTTCTTAGAATTCTCTTTAGGAGGGAATTCAGGATTTTCTTCCCTAGGGGAATGTAGGGTTTCTTCCATATTATCAATATTATCACTAGGCTAAGGCTCTAATATTTCCTCTTCTAGTTCCATTATTTTACCCTTACCCTTCCTAGATGTAGACCTGGTCCTTATGGATGGTGAAGATTCAAGAATTTTGGGAGCTTTTGTTCTTTTTTTTTTCTTCCTCTAAGAAGTAGAGGCTCCAACATTGAAAATTCTTTTTCTAGGTGACCTAGAAATGGAAGGAGAGGCTTCAGGATCATTCTCAATTCTTTGAACAATTTTACAAACCCTAGAAGATGTTTTCTCTATCTGACCAACACCATGACCTCTAGGGCTGACTACACTAGGTTCAACCTCATTCATTTGTGAAAATTCCTCCCATGTCCCAACCTTTTGTCTATTCAACTCCCTTTCTACAATTAATTTTATTAAGCAATGATGTGAAATAGACTAGTTGCTTCTTGATTGGACTAATAAAGCTTGTTTTTTCACAATGTTAAATAAGAAGCTGGGAAGATTTACCGGTTTGTTATCATGCCAAAGATGACTGAGAATTTTGAAATGAAAAGCATGTAGGTATTTGTAGCGTCCCTCGTAGGCAAAGTACTGAATAACAAATGTGGCTAGCTGGATGAACTCCAGAGGCAAAGATAATCACCAAGTTCCTTGCTTCCTGTTGACATCTAACTGAGGATCACCATGTAAAGTGAACTATTCTCTCATTGAACGCAGGTCGAAATCTTTCACCCATTGTTCACCTTCCTGAGGTAAACCAGTCACTTCAGCTACTACATCTTCTGTGAACTCAATTTTCAAGCCTTTGACTTCTACAAACCCATCCTTCAAGGTGGACATAAATTGCAGAGCAACTTCCTCCATAAACCCTTTAAGGCTTAAAAAATAATCCAACCATCATCTCCTTCTAAACATTTCATAGGTGGACACATTGTTTAACAAAACCTTGTGCTCCACTGGTTCATGCCTTTGAAGGTCACCTCCCATTACTACTCTCAAACAAATTTTGAATATGCAGAACTACAATTCTTGCAGAGTTCAACAATGGCAAGTCACAGACCTCAATGCATTATGGAACAAAATGTTGCAGAAGAAAAGATGACATACAAACTGTAACTTGATTCATAAAATTAAGGATTTTTTGTACGAAATCTAATGATATGAGTTTTGCATAACATCTCATCAAAGCTCACACATGCCAAGGCTACCACCCTGAACACATCGCAACATATCATTAGAAATCAAGATCATATTTTAATATCTTTAATTCACTTTAAATGTGATGATGCAATCACAAAAGGATAGATCATCAAGTCATGTCACAAACATAATTCAAAGACATGATCTTTATATTTACATGCTAATTTGAGATTTTGGAAATAGAATAATTCCCCCCCAACTAGGTAATGGCATGGGTCCCACCAAGCCGGGTTAAGCAAAGAGTGAAAAATTAAAATGACACAAAATCCTAAAAATTAATGAATAAAAATAATATATGTATGAGTATATGTGGCACAAACCTAGAAGTGCTGCAAGAAAAGTTCAAAAAAATTGCACCTGCATATGAAGTGATGGGATGGGGCGGATGGGTGGAAAAAGAGAGAAGGTGAGATGAAAACTTATTATGGAGAAAGTATTCCACAAAATGTGAAATATTTATTATGGTTCTCTTGAATGGAATCAAGAATCGGTAGAATCCTGGGTGGAAGACCTAGATTCTTCGGCTACAGGATCACTTACTTTAGTTGTTCTTTGAAACTGCTTCAGGAACTCATCATGGCTAATAGGCTTGTGGTAAAGTTCTAAACAATGCCCATTGACAAGTAATTTAAATTGAATAGGATCAATGGTTGAAAGTTGTACTACTCCATTGTCAAATACTGATATGATCTCATAAGGCCCAAGACATCTACTATGAAATTTCTTAGGTGTGTGCTAGTATCTAGAATCATATAACAGTGCCCAATCTTTGATAGAAAATTTATTATCACGAATGAACTTATCATGCCATTTTTTCCTTTTCTATTGTATCAACTCTATATTGTGGAGAGAAGACTTCATATATTCATCCAGTCCATTTAATTGCAATAACCTGTCTTGTTGTGCTTTGGTGATATCTATATCTAGATCTAAAGTAGTGCGAAGTGTTTTATGCTGGAATTCAATCGGCATAGAAGCGGATTTTCCATATACCAACTCAAAAGGATTAAACCCTATGGTGGTTTTCCATGTGGTGCGATAAGCCTATAGGGCTTCAGGAAGATGGGTAGCCCAATCCTTTTTATGCACAACTACTATTTTTGTGAGAATGGATTCGATCTCCTGATTTGTGATTTCCACCTGGCCATTGGCCTGAGGATGGTAGGGTGAAGATTTTCCATGACACACCATGTATTCTTGCATCAACTCTGTGATAAGAATAGATGTGAATTGAGCCCCTTAATCTATGACAATTTCCCTTGGTACTCTAAATCTAGTGAATATGCATTCATAAAGAAACTCAGCAACTTTGTGATCTTTGACATGTCTCATAGATTTGGCTTCAACCCATTTTATTGCATAATCAGTACATACTAAGATGTAAGACTTCCCATGAGAAGAGGGCTCAATAGGTCCAATGAAGTCAATACCCCATTTGTCAAAGGGTGTGACAACTACCTATGGTTGCAGGGGCATTTCATTAGTCTTTGTAGGTCATCCCATATGTTGGCACCTATCACAGTGCCGAGTATGTTTTGCTGCATCCTTATGCAATGTAGGCCAGTAATACCCAGTTGTCAAGATCTTGTAGGCTATCCTCTTTGTGAAAAAGTGTCCTCCCCATGGCTCATCATGGCATGCCCGAAGGATGTCATAAGTTTCATCCTCTTGAATGCATTTCCTTGTGACTTGGTCTGGTCCTGTATAAAACATGAAGCCTGAAATCCAAGAGAAGTTAAAGTTCTTTTCAACTAATAGATGACATTGTTTAGGAGAAAAGTGAGGTGGTGTTCTCCCTATAGCAAGGTAGTTGGATAAGTTTGCATACCATGGATTAAAAGAATCAATAGAAAACAAGTGCTCATTAGGGAAACTATCATCAATTACTACAGGATCATCTGGCACTTGTAGTCATGAGAAGAAATTGGCCACTACATTAGCCTTTCCTAGTTTGTCTATGATCTTTACATCAAACTCCTACACGAGGAGTAACCAATGTGCTAGTCTACCACTAATGGTAGGTTTATTCATTAAGTACTTGATAGCTGAATGATCAGTATAAGAAAATACTTCATAGCTCATGATGTAGTGCCTAAATTTGTTTAGTGCATAAACAACTGCTAACAACTCTTTTTCAGTAATAGTATAATTTAATTCTGCTCCTTGCAAATTTTTACTAATGTAGTAAATTGCATGTTCAATAATATCTTCCTTTTGTCCTAGAATTGCTCCAATAGCATAGTTAGATGCATCCGTGTGGATATGGAATGGAAGCTTCCAATCAGGTCCTCTAAGAATAGGTGTTGTTGTTAGAACATCTTTCAACTTCTAGAATGATGCTTCACATTCCTCTATCCATGAAAATTCAGCTTCTTTCTTCAACAAATTATATAATGGCACTACAAGTTGGCTAAAGTCTTTTATGAACCTTCTATAGTAACCAGCATGGCCAAGGAAACTTCTGACATCCTTCTGCTTAGCTGGTGTGGGGAGTGTGTTGATAACTGCAATTTTTGTTGGGTCAACTTGAATTCCAAAAGATGAAAGGTAGTGTCCTAGGACTACTCCTTCCTTCATCATCATGTAGCACTTCTCACTATTAAGAGAGAGATTTTAATCTTAACATCTCTTAAGAACCTTTTCCAAGTTTGCTTGTGCTTCTTCAAATGTGGTGCCATGAGTTGTAAAGTCGTCCATATAGATTTCAACACAATCAGTAGCTATGTCAGAGAAAATACCTAGCACTACTCTCTGGAAAGTAGCAGTAGCATTACATAATCCAAATGGCAAGACTGAATAAGAAAAGGTTCCCCAAGGATAGGTAAATGTTGTCTTGTCCTGGTCTTCTGGTGATATTTGTATTTGATTATACCCATTGAAGCCATCTAAAAATGAAAAGTACTTTTTACCCGCAAGATTATCAAGTACTTGGTTAATGAAAGGTAGTGGAAAGTGATCCTTCTTAGTGGCTTTATTAAGTTCTCTGTAGTCAACACAAACACTTGACTTTCCTCCTTTCTTTGGAACAATTACAAGAGGAGAAACCCACTAACTGTCAGAAATAGGATAAATAAAACCTTTACTAAGAAGCTTTTGCAACACAGTCTTAACTATATCTCTTAAAGTAGAGTTAATTCTTCTTTGAGCTTGTCTCACTGGCTTGTATTCTGGGCTTATATATATTTTGTGAGTATAGAGTTTGGGATCCAGCCCTTTCATGTCAGTGTAATCCCATGCAAAGGCTTGCTGACTACCCTGTAAAACCTTGAGAAGACTAGACATCTAGGATTCAGTGAGGTTTTTATTAAAATTCAGCACCTTTCCTAAAGCAATTTCAACTCTCTTAACTATTTCTAACATCTGAATTTATGCTATGGATGGAGACTTTATCTCATGGGGTAGCAAGGTGTTTAGATAATCAGGTGCTTTAGGAAGTTGAGATGTGGGTTTCTTGGGTAGTATTGTTTGAAGGGAACAATTTGGATCATCATAAGATGATTCCTCATAACCATATTGATTGGTAAGGATTGCTGCTAGTATATCATCTTCTTCTTGTGATACCATGAATGGATTTCTATCAATGACCATGAGTTTTTGCATAGAGCTTACTTCAAGGGCAGCATCTCCTAAGTCTAGCCAGATAATTTGATCAAGTTCACTTTGGGGTTTTATAGGAGAATATAGAGTTAACTTCTTGGTATTTATTCCATCTGATATGGTCATCTTCCCTAAATGACATGCAATGCAAGCATCAGCTATAGCTAACCAAGGCTATCCTAGGATTAATGGATATCCTCCTAGGGTGGCTTTGGGTGACAGGCCTATCAAATCAGAAGGGTAATCTAAGGAATCCAAAGTAACAAAAATATCCTCCACCATACCATTGGGCTTAATTGTGGAATTATCAGCTAATTGCAATATTGTGGGTGTGTCCTGCAAACCAATGATACTAAGTTTCAACAGAACTTCCCTAGTCATAACATTAATTGATGCTCCCAAATCAATGAGAACATTCTGAATTTGGGTACCATTAATAAAGATGGTTACCACTGGAATTCCTAGATCTGAATACTTAGGCATGACAACTTTGCTTAGCATGAGATCAGAGAGTTGGCCTAAAACATGGACAGTATCAGGGTCTTTCTTTTTCCTTCCAAGTTGTTTAATACAGGCTTCTTTAATTGCTTTGGTATAGACTAGAATTTCTTTAAGTGCATCCATTAAGGGAATCTGAACTATCATTTTCTTGAGTTGATCAATTAGATTAATGGCTACAAGATTGTCTTTTGGAGGAATGACCTGAGACAATCTTTATGGATAAGGAGGATTCTTAGGCACTGGTGCAGTTTGAGCAACATGTGGAATATCAACAGGCTTGTTCATAGGCACGTCTTCAGCATCAACAACTTTGATGATTATGGGCTCCTTGGGTGTAGGTAGTGTAGTTCTTGATAAGATAGATATCATTTACCTGAAAGGAATAAGCTTGTTGCCTATTATTAGGATTTGGAGTGGGCTGAGCTGGAAGTTGAGTTGGATTTTGAGGGTTTCTATTTGCTACAGGAGGCAGTAGCATAATAGCTTGCCGTTGAGGTGGGGGCATTATTGCTTGTTGTTGATTAGGCTGATTGGGTCCCCACTGATGTTGTGGTTGCCAGCTACCATGAGGTGGCCATTGGCTTTTTTGCTGCCGTTGTTGATAGGAGTTATATTGATGTTGGTATGGGTTAAATGGTGGTTGCTATAGATAGGCTTGGTTATAGTATGGCTATTGATTAGACTAGTTATGATTCTAATTCTAACCCTGAGGAGCAGAATTTTGGGGGTTTTGGTTTGGCCAATAGCTATTATTATTATAACCAAAATTATTTAATGGGTCTCGAGGCATACCTTGTCTTTGAGCCCATGGATGCCTTTGAGCAACATAGAAAACTTCTCCATTCTCCTCATCTATGGCTTTGAACTTGGTGGGCATTGGGCTAACATCCATAGATGCAACTGTCTTACATTTTCAATTCCTCTTCTTCTCTCTACAATGATAACATAACTTAGCAAGCACAACATCTACCTCTTCCTTCTTCCTCCTTGCTTGCATACTATCCATCTAAGTGGCGACATCATTAATGATGTCTTTCTTGAAGTTAGATAGCAGGTTAGACAAATCCACTTTGGATACTCCTAAACCACCATTGGACTTATATGGTAGGTCTCTAAGTCCCCTACCCTTCTTCAAAGTGGCCCTTGAATAATTTTGACATATATTATTTATGTCAACCCAACCTTTTTGTGTGATATCACCTCCTACCATTAGGTCTAGAGCCTCAATACTTCCATCATTCACACCTTTTAGGAAGAGGTGTTTCTAAGATGCCTCATTTAGCTAGTGTTGTGTATTATGCTATAGGTTGACCATAAATCTAGATACATAATCCTCCTATGTTTCATCCTCCTTCTGAGACATTTTAAAAATTTCATCACCTTTCAAATCTTGACCTCTACATTACTCTTTGTACTTCATAAGAAACATCGTGCACATGGCATTCCAATCTGCTATAGCATTGGCACCTAACTCCATGAACCATCTCAAAGCAACTTCTTTTAGAGTTGATGGAAACAACTTTAGCTTGTGGGAATCAGTGGTATAGTCATAACTCTGGAAAATAATGTCAAATTCAAAGAGGAAGGTCTCAGGGTTCTCTATAAGGAGGCCATAAAATTTGGGAAGTGCAATAGTAGGTATATTCTTCAAATTTTGGTTACCTTGATGTTGAGGTATAGGAAAAGGAAAGGGAGCTTGAGAAACCATTATGGGAGGAGGACCTGGTGGTGGTGGCTAATATATAACAAGAGCAAGCAAATTATCTTGATATTCAAGTTCAGCAAATAGGTCATTCAAATGTAGTGATTCCTCAAATGATGAAGAGGATATGGGTTCTTGAGCATCAACAAATGGATTTTTAAAGGGTTCTTCTTCTTCATTCTCACTTTGAGGTTCTTCAACTTGAGGATTAAATAAATCAAATGGCTCTCCTTGGTAGTTACAGGGAAGAAATCTCCCAAGGTGATCTCTCCTTCTATGCATAAAAATGCTTACTTAAGTACTAGATTAAAACCAAGACTGCAACTACAAGGATTAGTTTGAATTAACACCATCCCTGACAATGAGGCCAAAAATGCTTGGCCAAGCAATAGTATCATAAACCTAGAGCAATGGACTACCTATTTCAGGATTGGACACCCCAAATGATTTGTAAATGCATAATTTGGTCTCGTTTAATTATCGACTAGGGATGTAAACTTGGAATGGTATTTTCAAAGTATATGCTTCAAACCTCCTCTTCCTAAGTCTATCTAAGGAATTCAAATGCTTATGCTTTAGGAAAAATATACTAAAATTGGTAAGCAAATGTATTCTAATCGAAGTAGGAAATCATAGTTAGGAACTACTCTAACTGACTGTGCTGCAGGAACACGCTACTGATTCTGATATCAGTAGCTACAGTAACAACATAGTTCTAAAACATAAAAATGAATAGGAAAATAAACTCTACACTAACAAAACAATTCACTCATCAAGTGGGCCCCCTTGAATGAGTGAATGAGAAGTACAATCAAGATGAAAGTTGCAAACTTGAACTGAACATTCTATTCATCTATAAAATGATTACACTTGATTGAAACAGTATGCAAAAGTTCTATTAAAAACTAGTTTGTTCGACTAACTCCAAAAGATTCACAACAGTCGATTATTTAAAAGGAAGCTACAACGATTTCCTAAATCTACGATCACTTCATAATTGAGGATTGGTTACAACTCATAAAGTTTCATAATAGAAACATTATTGACCATAAACAATCCTAGAATATAGCGCACACTAAATCTACACATTGCATGCAACATAAAGTATTGACTTGCTTGCGAAGATTCTACAATCTACGGTTGGCTTTGATGACTCCCACGCTAGTATGCTGGTCCTTGAATATCCACGGTCAACTCCTGCAAAACAATCAATGCACACATGTCCAACCATATACATATATATCCACATCATCAATATTAGGAAAAGGTGTAAGTCTTAATTATCACTCTTGCAAATCCTATGGCTATAGGAGGTAACTACCCAAAACATAGCTTAGGAGAGAAAACATCCATTAAAATGTATAACTATTATATTCACCATTCCTGTCCATGAATTTAAGTAGATATTATGTCTTTAGAAGTATCCAAATTTCCATCTTATGTTCACACACACATATATAACATATACATAGAAACCATACATTCATATACTTAAAACCGTAAATTCATGTCTATGTGCAATCAACTTGTTCTAGAAAGAGGATAAAAAGTAGTGAAAAAGATGGCTATTTAGGAGCCCATCAACAAGCATACTACAAATCTCATACAAAACTCTATTTGTCACTCTGTTAGGAACACTACTGATATAAACTACTACACAACTGATTGCACTCAGAATCAACCTTTGCATATATGATATTATGTTGATAACATATATAAGAACCATATTCTCAAGAATCTCTCCATAAGGCTTCCACACATGCTACTTAGCATATGTTGTCATCAATGACAAACATACTGTCAACATTGGCTTGCTGAGAAATCTCCAAAAATCTCCCCCTTTGGCATTGATGGCAACATATGGAATGAAAAATACCACCAATCCAAATGTGCAATTATTTTATAACATGCTCCACTTCCTCAACAAAAATCCCCCAAGGATGAATCCTCCAACTACTGCTAAATTCTCCAAATAGCAACTTCTATGTCTTGTATTTGGTTTCTTCTTACTAAACACTCACTCCCCCTTTCTAGAATAAAACATTTGTTTTTGTTTTCCATGACTATATACTCACTCCCCCTTTGACATCAATGGAAAAGGGCACCAAAACAAATAACCACTGGTACTACTCCTGAAGTAGAGTAGTCAACCATTCATCAGTCACTGAGGACTGATGCACTACTACAAACTCTAATCAGATCTAGGCAAGGGAATTACTCCCAACTTCTCCCTGAGATACTAAAATGTATCCTTCAATAAAGGCTTTGTGAATATGGCCTCTATGTGTTCTTTTGTTCTCACATAGTCCAATTTTACTTCTTTCTCTTCAACTTTCTCTCTTAGGAAGTGATATTTTATGTCAATTTGTTTTGTCTTTGCATGCATCAGATGGTTCTTTGAAATATTGAGAGTGCTAGTGTTGTCACAATGATTGAAAATAGGGTAATTAATATGAATTTGAAAATCCTTTATCAGTTGCTTGATCCACACAATTGTATAACAAATTAATACTGCTGCTACATACTTTGCTTCTGTTGTGGACTAGGAAATAAAATTTTTCTTGTTGTTTATCCAAGTAACAAGTCTATCTCCAAGAAATACTACTCCTCCTGAGGTAATCTTTCTATCATCCATGCAACCTCCCCAATCTACATATGTATACACATGAAGTTCTACATTTTCTAAATTAGAATACCATAAACCATAGTCTATAGTTCCTTTCAAATATTTGAATATCCTCTTTACTACCATAAGATGACTTTGTTTAGTTTTTGCTGCAAATCTTCCAACAATTCGAACTGGATTAGAAATATCTGGTCTAGATTGAGTAAGATATATGAGTTTACCAATCATAGAATTATATAGGGTTATGTCTACTACTATAGAATTATCTTCTTTTGAAATCTTTCTTCCTATTATCATAGGGGTACTTAGTGGCTTGCAATGATCCATCTTGAAATTCTTCAATATCTCTTTCACATACTTAGACTGATTAATGAAAATACCTTTGTCTGTCTCTTGCACATTTAGTCCCAAAAAGTACTTGATAGGTCCAATCATGCTCATTTCAAATTTGCTCTGCATCTCTTTACCAAATTATGCACTAAGCTTGTTATTACAACCAAAAATTATGTCATCAACAAAAATAGCAATTAGTCATAGTCCATCAGGTGTCTCTCTTATGAATAAGTTACAATCTGTTGCTCCTTTCTTGAATCCAATCTTATTCAAGTAACAATCTAATCTTTCATACTATGCTCTAGGGGCTTTCTTAAGTCCATAGAGGGATTTCTTCTTTCTACATACCATATCAGGTTTGTCTTATAAAGTAAATCATTCAGGATGCTCTATGTAGATTTCTTCCTTTAACTCTTCATTCAAGAATGCTGACTTGACATCCATTTGATATACTTTAAAGTCTTTGAATGTTGTATAGGCTAGAAATAATGTTATGGATTCCAATTTTCTTATAGGGGAAAATGTATTAGAATAATCAGTTCCTTCTCTTTGCACATACCCTTTACATACTAGTCTTGCTTTGTTTCTTACTATTGTTCCATCTTCACTCATCTTGTTTCTGAATATCCACTTGGTTCCAATCACATTCTTGTCACTAGGTCTAGGGACCAATTCCCATGTGTCATTCTTAACTATCTAATTGAACTCTTCTTTCATTTCTTCATGCCAATCTAAATCATTACATGCATCTTCAACACTTAAAGATTCAATTTGTGAAAGTAAACATACCGCTTCATCAGCTGTTGAACTTTTTGCCTTTAATGTTGTCATGACTTTGATGTTATGATCTCCAATGATATCTTCCTTTGAATGGTATCTAGATGTGAATTTTGGAACATTAGGTGTGACTCTCTCATCTTTCTTTTGTGATTCTTCTTCACTTGTTTTAGGGTCATTGAATAATACATGAATGATGTCAAACATTTCTTCAACAACTATCTCTCTAGTCATAGGACTAGGCTCTTCTATAATCATAGGTGCATAATCATGACATATTTCTTGAATCATAAACTTTTCATCAATATTTACATGATCACTTTCAATGATCTTCTTCAATCTTAAGTTAAAACATCTATAATCTTTTCTTTTATTAGAGTAACCAAGAAAAATACCTTCATAACTTCTTTGATCAAACATGCCAATAGCTTCATCTCTCTTGATGTAGAAATTGCTCCCAAAGATTCTAAAGTATTTTGCTATAGGTACATTCCCAAACCATAGCCAATAGGTGTGTGCAACTTTTCCTTCAATCATGATGGTGAGCACTATGTCAAGTATGATGCTATTTCTCCTTTCTGAAATTCCATTCTGCTAAGGGGTTCTAGGTGCACTTAGTTTTCTCTTTATCCCATGTTCTTTGCAATACTCATAAAATCTGTCATAGGTGAATTCTCCTCCTCTATCTCAACTCAGACATTTTATCATTAATCCAGACTCATTTTCAACTTTAGCTTTGAATATTTTGAACTTCTCAAATGCTTCTAGTTTGTCTTTTAAGAATGTAACCCACATCATTCTAGAGTAATCATCAACAAATAAAATAAAGTACCTTTCACCATAGTATGATCTTGTTTGAGTTGGTCCACATAAGTTTGTATGCACTAGATCCAATTTGTTCTCTACCATATTATGCTTTCTTCTGAATGAATTCCTCACATGTTTTCCCATCACACATTCCCTATATATTGTATCAACTAGTTTTTCAATGCTAGGAAGGTATCTAACTACCTTTACATTGCTTATCTTTACTATGTTGTTAAAATTGATGTGACATAGTCTTTTGTGCCATAACCAACCGTCATCTACTTTAGTAAAAAAATAACTTGCTTTTGAATTAAGCTGAAAAAAATTACCTTTTATCTTTGAACCTAATGTAATTATTATTCCTTCTTTATTATTAATGATGCACTTATTGTCTTTTAATTCCAACTGATATCCTTTGTCAAGCAACTGTCCAACACTTAGTAGGTTATGCTACAAACCATCAACATATAGAACATCATTAGTGTTATTCTTTCCATCAAAGGTGATAGCTCCTCTACCTATGATAGGTTTAGGAGTGTGTCTCCAAATCTGACCATGTCAGCTTTGTATTTATCCAGATGTACAAATCAATCTTTATCTCCTGTCATGTGATGTGTACAACCGTTGTCAATGATTCAGTCTGTTCTAATGTATGCTTGTGAAATCAATGCCAACTTTTGTTCTTTCTTTTCATCTTCAATATCCATCTCATCAAACATCTTGTCCATATGTTCAATAGCAATGAATCCAATTGCATCTTCTACTAAATCTTCATCTGATACTCCATCTCCAACATAGTAATATTCTTTTGTATACTTAAGCTTGTAATTAGTTTTGAACTTCTTGACTATTGTAGGACACTTAGATACAAAGTGATCAATCTTGTTACATGAAAAGAATTTGAATGGTGACTGACCTTCATATTTTCCTTTTCCTTTTCTTTATTTCTTAGCAATCATAGCAATGAAATCATCTAGTCTTTTATCTTTATCATCATCAAAATTACCAGAAGTGTTCAATGATTTCTTACCATGGACTGAGGCTTTGAAGGTTGTGTGACTTTTAGGCTCTGTCTTCAAACTTGATATTTAGAATTCTGAAATCTTGTTGATTGAGGTCTCTCTTTTGAAGTCTTTTGAGAATTGCATAGTCTCATCTAGGATGTTTATCTTGGTCTCATATTTTTCTGTTAGATTAGTCATGAACTTATCCATTATGTCTTCTTCTAAAATTTCTCCACCATTGTTTCTGATTCCTGCAACTGCTTCATTAATTCTTTGATTATAGGATTTGATGTTCTATTTAGGTATCTTCTCCAATGTATTATACTTTTTCTTTGATGTCTTTTTGTGAGCATTCTTAGCTTGGATATCTCCTTCAAACATGTCTTCTAGATACTTCCATATCTTGTAGGCTTTATCTACTTTCTTGATCTCTGAAAAATCAATGTAAGACAAGGCTCTGATAAGGGCTTATTTGGCAATAAAATTTTGAGTTAACATATCCTTTTGTTTAAGAGTTGAATTCTCCTTTGAAAGATTTGATAAAGAGGGAATCTAAACTTCATTAGTAGCTACTTCAAAAATATCAAAAGCAATGCACTGCAAATGTGTTTTCATTTTGTTCTTCCAGTCTAGATAGTTATCTCCATCAAACTTAGGACTTTCTTTTCTAAAGAATTCCATTTGATCAACCTCAAGCTATTAAAATTTCTCTCCGAGGCACTTGGCTCTGATACCAATTGTTAGGAATAGTCCCAAGAGATAACTGAGAGGGGGGAGGCTGAATCAGTTATCTACAAGATTCAATTCTTTTCCAATTAAGTATAGATTAACATTAAGCATAAACACAATATGAGAACACTCAACACAACACCAAAATTTTGGTTACGAGGAAACCCAAATAGGTAAAAACACCAGTGGGAGTTATCACCCACTATAAATTGCACTAGAGTATAATGATCCCTGTTAGAATATCTTACAACCCTATTAGGAGTTGATATTTACAATGCATTAAGTACAGTGACCTATTCAAAGGTTAGACCCTGTTAGGAGTCTTTTATAATTAACCTTGTTAAAGGTGAGGACACACTGTCCGGGAGCACACTACTCAAATGGTGAAGGCTACAACCTTTTGCATAATAGATATACACTATATCTGGATCTTGGTGAGCTGTGAGTTAGAACTATTGTCTTGATCAATTCCAATGAATATAATATACTATCTTCTTTGTCACGTAGACCTTCTACTGATGGCTCAATACTTCACACTTTCTTCTCTGCTCTTCTCTTTCAACTATCTGCCATACTTAGAAATCACAACTAACTGGGTATAAGTATCTTTCTCCAAATGATATAATCATGTCAGCCTATTATAACTTCCTCAAAATCATAATAGAGAAACAATACAACTCTCTAACAACATCTCCAATGGCTATACTAAGCACACAACACAAAAAGGACTCAGTAACCCAATATCAGTAGATGCATCGCTTCACATAGTCGGCTCTACCAAATTAACTAAAACTTTATTATCATGCTCAAATACATTATGCACTCTTAACCAAACATTCTTAACTCATTACCAAACATGAAACTAAACACACGTATCAAAATTATAGGGGCAAATACTATAACAATATAAATAATGTCGGCTCCATCAGATAAACTCAAGAAATTGTAACTGGCAACTGGAAACATCATAACTCAACTTATACCTCAAAAATGACTCTGTGTCCATGAACATAGCTTCACTAACATATCTACAACATAAATATAAATGTGCAAGGCTCCATCACAACCATACTACAAATCTCATATCGAACTCTGTCTGTCACTCTATCAGGAATACTGGTGATATAAACTACTGCACAACTGACTGCACTCAGAATCAACCTTTGCATCTATGATATCATGTTGATAACATATATAAGAACCATATGCTCAAGGCTCTCTCCATAATTCTTCCACACATGCTTCTAACCATATGTTGTCATCAAAGACAAACATACAATCAACATTAGTTTGCTGGCAAATCTCCAACACGCATACCAAATCCGCATAAATTGAGATGCATTATGGTTTTTAAAGTTTTGAACTTTAAAGAGTTTAGAGTTGGTATATGTTAGACTGAGTGAGAAGTTACCAGTTAGTGACTACTATGCAAGGTTAACCAAGTATCAGTATTAATCAAGTGAAAAGTTACATGTTAACCGAGTTATTGGTATTTTGTGGTACACACTGAGTTTGACAATTATCATCGAGCTATGATTAGGTCGAGCATTTATTGAAAAAAGGTTTGAGTGGGAATTTGAAGAAGCTATAAATATGTGATGAACTTAGTTTATTTTTCACTAGTGTTTATTTTTCACTAGTGTTTACGAAGAGCGAAGAGTTTCCAAAGTGATTTTGAGCAAAGGATTTCTAGATCATTTAAGTATAGTTTCAAAGTCTTTCAAGTGATTTCATCATTATTTTTGAGTAAGTATTGTTATTACTGATCTATTCATTCATTACTTACCAAAACCCTAAAACAAGAAACTATGTCGTTTGCATCAAAGATAAAAAAATCTAAGTTTGTAGAGGAGGAAGAAGTTAATCTTATAGTTTCTGCAACATTTAATGAGCCCAAATACAGACTTCATCCCAAAGTTGCATCCCAAATTGACCAAATAGGAGCTTTCTCAAGCATACCACCTAGGGTTTTACTAGTTGATGATGTGTGCTCATACATCCATTTCAAGATAGGAAAAATTGGTGATTTTGAAATGTATGTAGCCTATCACAAGTTGTGTGGAGAAGATGGAAAATTCAAATCCGATCATGAGAAATTGGAAGTAAAAGGATTGGTGAATGCTCTATACTTTCTAAGAAACTTAAAGAAAGAGTGGATTAGGTTTGTTCTCAATCAGTTCCATGATGGAAAGTTATGGTTGGATGATTGCATTAAAATCACTAAGAACATTATTCATTATGTCACCAAGTATCCTACCATTGAGAAGACAAAAGCACTTTATAGTGCATGGAGGGATGAAATTGAAAAGAACATGGGAGCCAAATGGGATGACCGAGCTATGAAGATAAGCACAATCAAAGACCCCAAGATAAAATTTGCAGCTCATGTCAATGATTACAAGATGTATCAATTGAGAAGACTGAACAGTGTACCATGTGGAGTCATTGACATAAATTTCAAAATGGTCAAGAAAGGTTTTCATTTGGACCTCGCCGAGCTTCTTTTGAAGCAGATTGAAGAGAACATGAAGATAATCCATTTGGAAAAGTCAAATACATGCAATTTTCGATCCCTGCTAGTTTGTATATTCTTTTATGTGCAAAGATATTTCCCATCAGTCGGTAATGTGGAATGGTCAATCGACAAGCTAGTCACAATTCAAATTATAGATTTGATTAAGAACTTGGGAGATGATTGTAACAATGTAGTAGATAACTATTTTGAACAATTTAAAGGTATAATAAATTCTCAGAGTAGAATTCCGAGGCAACTAGTTGAAGACTATGAATAGAAAAAAAAATTTCTAGTTGACATCAATCATACTTTGATTAAGGCTATGGAGCCAAGAAAAAAATGGTTAGCCCCTATGGGATATGAAATAGATACTATTTTTTCTTCTAAATCAATAAAGGATTTATTCACTAAGCCTAAGGATCCTAAAGAAGATAGGTTTGGAACTTATGAAGAGGCTAAGACAAGAATTAAAATAGGCCTAGTCATTGGTAAAATTACAAATAAGTCAAAGAAGATGATGAAAAATATGGTTAAGAAATTTGGTGATAATGCAGGATCATCTGAGAGTATACTGGTTGAGGTATCAACCAAAGGTCAATTACTTCTTTCTAACAAACCACATGATAGTGAAGAAACTGATTCTGACAATTATGTAAATCCTACACCAGTTTCTCCTTCCCCTACTCCAAACAAGAAGCATTTAGAAAGGCAGACAAGCGAACTTACATGGTCAACAACTATAGCTTCACCTCCACCAAAGAAAGGAGTTGTGAAGATATCTAGGCCAACAACAACAACACTGATGAAGACCTACAAAAAGAGAGGTACTAAATATTCTATCGAGGCCCCTAAGAAAAGAAGGAATCTAATTAGAGAGAATGATTATTTAGATGAGGGTGAATATGATAATGATCAATTTAAAATTGTTGTAAATAAGAGTCAGTCAATTGATGAGGTTGCTAAAGAAATAAATGAAAATGGAGGATTAAGTGATCTTGAAATTAGTTGGTTTGAGCACTTGTCAGCCAAAGACCAGAACAAAATTGAAGAGGCTATCATCCAAATGATGATCAAATTCAAGAGGGTACCAATTGAATTTTCCAAACATTTACCCAAGGCATTAGAAGAAAGAATTTCACAAAAATGGACATATGCCTTGAATGCAGAGAAAAGAATGAGGGAACAATCCCTAGTTTTGGCAATGCCAACATTGAAAATTCATGAAATTAAGGAATTAATGAATTAGTATTCAAAGATATTTCAAGTGAAGAACCAGGCACTACAGATACTTGATGAGAATTTGGAAGATATAGATGAGGGCAGTCAACTTTTTTGGAATTCCATATTACTTGCTAGAGCTGAGTCTGAAAAGATGGCCTTAGCCATTATTCTAAGAAGAAACCAAAGAGTAAAGGT
Source organism: Chamaecyparis obtusa (assembly GCA_027943335.1). Taxonomy (NCBI): domain Eukaryota; kingdom Viridiplantae; phylum Streptophyta; class Pinopsida; order Cupressales; family Cupressaceae; genus Chamaecyparis; species Chamaecyparis obtusa. Next base: position 121,355 of record BSBK01009621.1, on the reverse strand, counting down.
AAGTAAATTCATACTGATGATGCAGACCTAGCACCAAAGCACAAAATTGATATATTAGATACCAAGGTACCTAATACAATAGATGCCACCAAGGAGATAAGATTAATTCAAGATGCAGCAGATCAAGTAGAAATACAATGGATTGATACTAATGCACTTGATGTATTCATTGAGGACATAAAAAATGGTGATCCTAAAAATATCAAAGATGATAAGGATGTCACCATTTTTGGAGCTCAACCACAAGGAGAGGGAACCACAATCAAGTTAGCAGTAAGCTCTATACCGGGTGATCTTCTGATCTTGATGAAAGAAGTTGATATTCTTACACATGAAGCACCTGAAGGCTCAATCCCTGAGCAATTGAAGGATACATTAGGAGAAAAAGAAAAAAAATACCCCTGTAGAGACAGAAAATGCCAAGGATAAAGAGGTAGATACACAGGGCCAAGATGACCCTAAGCCTACTGAGACAACACTACCAGACACTACATCTGAAGCTCCATCTTAATCCACCAACACAGAGGTTACCAAGGAGAAGAAGAAGAAGGAAGACATTGTATCTACCAGACAAGATACACTAAGTTTTGAGGTAAAAGCTATTGTTCCTTTTGTTAATACTTCACCTTAAGAGCTAAAAAGAAGAAGAAAAAGCATGTCAAAGGGCCAGTCACACTTGAAGAAGTTATTGAAATACCTAACTATGACCCAAGGACTTTGGACCCTAAGGAATTGAGAACATATAGGGAGCTATGCACAAGGAAGTAAACTCAAGAGAAGCTGAGGAAAGAGTGCAAGAGAAAACACATTCTTGAAGATGTGCAACAAATCTTGTCACAGGTTGTACCTAAGGTCTAGATTAATGAAGAGATACCTATATTGGACTAGCTTGCCACTCTTGTACAAGAAATAAATGCCCTTGATATTGATGCTGAAAAGAGACTTAAAGAAAGGGTAGAAGCTAAGATTCAGGATAAATTGGTAGAAAAGATCAACCAAGAAGTGGAAATAAACAAAGAAAATATCAGCCAAGATGTTATTTAAGCTATGGACTGTGGAGAGTTTCACTATTGAGATTAGTGAAAAGATTAAGAAGATGGGTACCGAAATCCAAGCTAGTTCAAATGACTCCTTAACCAAGAAAATTATTTTCATAAGAATATACATAAAGTATAAGAACTCAGGTGGTTAAGAGTAGATTTTAAGAAGCAGGAGGATAAGACATGTGACCAAGTCACTGAGATTCAAGCAGAGTTGCTTTCTCAGCTAAAAATTAGTGAGTGAAATATTGTCAAGGCACAAGCCTTAGTTGAAACACCTAAAATTTTAGTGTTTGAGAACATCTTCGACATGCATGCACAAGTTAGTCTTGAGCATATTCCTCTCACTAACTTGAAAGAGGAATGGGAACACCTCTTAGATTCTCCCATAAAAACCCAAAAGTACATTTTTGATAGGATGTAAGTACACATTTTTGTTTATGGCATTAATATAAAAAAGAGGGAAATATAATGTATATGCCAATGTACTACATACATACTGGGAGCATGCACCAAGGGGGAGTTTTGAGTAATTTTTGTCATTATATATGAAGTGTAAGGATAGTTTGAGATATATCTGTTTATATAAATTACAAGTTTTGATAATAATGCCAAAGGGGGAGATTGTTATCTCTATTTGAGAATTATATGTTATCATTAGTATCAATTTAGATCAGTTGATTATCTAAGATGATTAGTTGGTAAAGGTGATACAACATGTTACATTATGCTAGTCGATTAATCAATCAAGTCCTCACACCAAACAATCATAAGGTAGTACCAAGAACTAAATGGAAACAAGTTTAACTGGGCACAAGAGCATATTTACCAAGTGTTAGTAAACACAAATCATATTGAGCACCAAGTGCCAGTATATTCACTGAGCAGGAAAGGTTTTTTTTACCAAGCAATCCAGGAAATGACATAGTAATCAATAATGGTACATCTTGTTGGAGATTTGCCAGCAGGCCAGTACTAACTATATGTTTGTCATTGATGACAACATATGGAATGTAGCATGCATGGAAGTCTTATGAAGCAAGCCTTTAGTATATGATGCATGGACATGATATCAACATGATATCATGGGCGCAGAGGTTAACTATAAGTACAAATAGTTATATAGCAGCTTGTGTTAGCAGTGTTCCTGATAGAGTTATAGGTAGTGTTCTATGTATGGTTGTCTGTATAGTTGTCTTATGGGCATGTACCCTAGGATAAATTTTGAATACATGTTAGTGATGTTTTAGTTATGAATGCATAGTCTAAAGATGAATGCAAGTTAAGTTATGCAGTCGCTATTCACCAGTAGCAGTTTCCTGTGTTTGTTCAGAAGAGCCGACAGAGATTTTATTGTTTCTTGAGTTGTGCCTATCTTGAGGATATGCACCCTTGGATTTAAGCTTGGAGAAGTGTTATTGATGTTTGGTTAAGAGTGCATAAGTTAATTCAACTTACAAAGAAATTTATAGTTGTTTTGGTAGAGCCAATAGTGTGTGGCGTGTGTCTACAATTATTTTATTAGACAGGTCCTAGAATGAGTTGCATGCATAATAGAGCTGAAAAAATGTTTTTTGGATTTTATTATGGTTTCTCTATTATAATTTCAAGTTGGTTCTAATGGGCCGACCTGATCATATCATTTAGAGGAAAGATATTTATAGGTAGTCATTTGTGATTGCTGAAGTGTGGTTCATGATTGATTAAGAAGAGCATAGCAGAGTGTGAGAAGTGTTGAACCATTAGAAGAAGGTCTATGTGACCAAGTAGAGAATGTGTGCTATTCATTGGAACTGATCCAGAAAGTAGGTCAAAGTGCAATTCACCAAGATCTAGATATAGTGTGTATCTGTTGTTCAGAAGGTTGTAGCCTTCACCCATTTGAGTAGTGAGCTCTCGGATAGTGCATCCTCTCCCCTAACAGGGACAATTGTAAAAGACTCCTAATAGGGTCTGACCCTTAACTTGGTCTACTGTACTTCATATATTGTAAAGCTACTCCTAACAGGGTAAAGGATATTCTAACAAGGATCATTATACACTAGTACAAAATATTAGTGGGTATCAAGTCCCACCGGGGTTTTTACCTATTTGGGTTTCCCCGTAACCAAAATATTGGTGTTGTGCTCAAGTGTTCTTTCATTGTGTTTATGCTATATGTTTAAGTATACTTAATTGGATAAAGAATTAAAACTTGTAGATAACTGATTCAACCCCCCCTCTCAGTTATCTCTTGGGACTATTCCTAACACATCTACCTATGTAAACTGCTACATAGATACATAATTTTTTTTACGAAGATCAAGGATTATTTATTGTAGATGTAATCATTAAATGTAATGATGATTCCTATGTAAAGCTAGATCTAGGTCAATTTTGTACACTATAGATCTTAGGTTTTTGTAAGATATTTTAGACCTCATTAAGTTATGGCAATCAGAGAAGTTTTCTATATATTATTAATTCATGTCATTTTGATATAAGGAAAGAAAGTGAATCAAGAAGGAGATCTTGAAGTAGTAGCCACCTTCAAGACATCATAATTCAGACAAGGTTTACATGTATGAGCAGTGATCAGAGATACAATTCAATTTATTCAAAACTAGTCAAGGCTACCAAGTAGAACAAAGAATAGATTACTACACATAGAGGTGATATTCATTCACTATATCATATATCTGATTCAAAAAAAAGTATAGTTATCATTTATAGATACTTTCTATTATTTTCTAATCATTGTAACAAAGTTAGTAAAATCTCCTAACAGAGTAGACTTAACAGTCTGTTTGTAAATATCTTAACCGAGTATGTACACTCAAGTAGTGTTGTTTAAATCCTTTAACGGGGTAGATATAGTCAATATGATTGTTACTCCTAACAGGGTAAGATCACTACAGGTGATCCAAACTTGTAGCCTTAACTAACATACTTTATTATCTGCAGTAGTGAAGAATTTGTCGGTGTCATCCCCACTGTAATTTTTACCTTCTAACAAGGGTTTCTACATAACCAAAATACTTGTGTTATGTGATTGATTTAGTGTTTATTTTCATGCACTTTTCATTTACCAAGTTAATTGAATGAATAATGAAAATAATGGATTAAGTTGGATAGATTAGATGCTACTATTTGTATATGGAATATTCAGTTAAAAGTTTTTGAGGGCACTGATTCACCCCTCCCCTCTCAGTCCCTTATCTTTCCATTCCAACAGTTTTCACATGCACTCCTTTAGATAAATTCTTGAATTAAATGTTTATTGAGTGTTTGTTTCATCATATTTTATTATCAATATTTAACCACACATTTTTGGTGACATATAACAATCGAGGACAAATATAAGACTAGTTCTAGCCTATGATAGAAGAAGGGAGACAGAAAGAAGAAATAAGATGAGAGCATGAGATCAAGATCATATATTATTTTTATAATTTTTTTTAGGATGATTTTTCTCTTATTGAACATTTAGAGATTAGTCATTCTCAAGAAAGATCACATTGGTTTTCCCTCAATGTATAGTAAGGTATAGGACATGATGGATGAATTAGAAAGATAATGGATGGAGTAGAAAGGTAATGAGGTGGTGTAGGTGCACCCTTCTAAGGGCTCCCACCATCCAATTTTTTTGTGATGAAACTTCTTAAGAGAAGTATGTAAGTAAATAAGAGCTTTAGCTCATGTTTGTGTGCCTAGGCCTAGGTGAGGTCCTAGTGGTTCAGCTGGTCTTCCTTCTTAATGGCACAATGACTCAAGGAAAGTTGTTATCCTAAGATCATTGACTAGCTATGTGATTAGAGGTCTTAGGTTGTGTGTTTGGTAGAGTTATGAAAAACAAGAGTGCCTTGGAAAGACCAAGAAATGGTCTTGGTGATGTAAGAGAAAAAGTTGCTCAAGCAACCAAAAGTTGCTTAGCAACTTTTCCTTTGAAGGATTTAACCTTGCTTAAGTGGCTAAGAAGTCCTAACACAACACACATACCGAGAGAAGAGTATTTAAGACCTATGGAACCCTAAATCAAGGGTTGGCAATGTTATTGCATGGTGGTAGTACAGAAACACCAGTCTGAACGCTGCTTTGAGAAGAACAGTCACTATTATAGACTGATTTCATGTGAATAGATGAAGTTTTGAGTGAATCTTTGCAAGAGTTATTTTTTATGTGTTTTTAGCTTTCATGTGTGTGTATTAGTTTAGTTTCTTTTGAGTTTTGTGTGTTGTTTGTGCATTTCTTTGCATCTAGACAGTGCTCTACCAGTTTGGAGAGACTTGTGTAAATGGGGTTGTAGCTTTTGTTTCCACCATGGCCACACCATGGAACCTTGGATTCCAAAATAATAGACCCTAAATTTTATTATTATGATAGTAGGGCCCTAGAGTGCAAGTACAAACAATTGTTTGACCATGCCTTAGGCGAGCTTGGCAGTGCCCGACTAGGAGCAGTCAACAGACAAGAAGCTCTTGAGAGCAAAGGAGTGAGTTTCATGGTATCCCTATTGAGGGAGTCAAGATACATGTCTAAAGACAAGATTATATGAAGAAGGGAGTTTGAAAAATCTTGGAGAGGTGTTGTTGCAGACTAGCTTGCTAGGTGACAGTGAAGAGGCCTAAAAGCCCTAAAACCCTCATTTTTGGCACAGGCATGGTATGGACAGATGGAGGCCAAAGACCCCAAAAAATCATTGAGATTTGGTCATTTGATATGGATTTTCTTTAGAATAGAAGCTTTGAATCCTTGAGGGGAAGGAGGCAAAAGCCTTACAAAACCAGAAGGAGGCCTAATTGGGCACTTCCTTGTAGCCCTAATTTGCAAAGGAACTCTAAAATTGAGTGATGACCCAACCTTGCTAGTGCATTGAAGAGGTGTAAAATGACCCAAAAACACCTTGGAACTCACCAAATCCTCTGTTAGAGCTTGGGAAGGGAACTAAGCCCTAAAAGACCCTTATGAGCCTATGTAAGGGATGAAGCTAGAAATGAAAGCTTGGAATGATGCAAGAAGAAGTAGCTAACCTTGGTGGTTAGGTTAGGGTAGGTCAAGGGGTACTTGGCTAAGTAAGGTATCCTATAGACCATTAGAGGAGTCAGAAGAACACTTGGATCCTAGAGAGGATCTGGGGCATAGACTAGCTAGTCTATCTTAACCTCCCCATCAAATTGGTATCAGAGTGAAGTTAAGGCTTGGGAAGTGAATAGTGGATGTTTCAACCATTAGAAGAATTAGTTGGATCATCACACAAGCATGAAATGGTGACTAATGCAGAGCTTGCTAAGAAGGTGGAAGATCAGGAGGAAGGTAATAGACTCTTGCAGGAAAGATTGATGCAAATGGAACAACTCTTGGATGATGTCCAAGCAAAGGTAGATAAGGTGAAAGATAGGATGGAGGAGTAGGATGCCAAAGGGAAAGAGAAAACCATTGATGATGATGTGCCTACACTTGATCCTCTAACCCAAGATGAGCAATTTCTTAAAGCTTTGAAGGCTATCACTAGCAAGGCACTTGAAGGTGTCCCATTACTGATTGGTAGGATGGATATAGAGCTTGTGATGCAATGGATTGAAGGCATGGAGAATCACTTTGAATGTGAAGAGATCTTAGAGGAAAAGAAGGCCAAAGTGGCCAAGTCTAGGTTGAGGGGTCAAGCTTTAACTTGGTGGAACTACTTTCAAGGTGAAAGAGAGAAAGAGGGAAAGAACCCAATCTCTAATTAGAAAGCAATGGTCAATAAAGTTAGGGAAGCATACCTACCAGTAGATTATGAAATCCAGCAACATAGGAGGAGATTGAACCTCAGACAGAAGGAGATGGATGTAGCCACCTACATAGAAGAGTTCCACAAGTTGAGCTTAAGATCCAAGATCAAAGAAGAAGAAAATATCAAAGTGGCAAGGTACGTAAGTGGTTTGAAGTGGAGCATAGAAGAGGAGATGAGTTTTTTCACTCCCACTACAGTACTTGGCTGTTAGCATATGGCACAAAAGCTTGAAGATAAACAAAGAAGAAAGAAAGAACCTAACTCAAAGAACAAGGGAAGAGGTAGAGAATCTAGAGGGGATCAAAGAGGAGGTTCTAGTAGAGGTGGTGACTCAAGAAGCTAAGGGGAGAGCAAAATTTTGGAACAAAGTTTAGAAATCAATATAAGAGGATCTTTTGGTGGAGGAAGAGGTTCTCAAGGAAATACAAGAAGAGGAGTAGGAAGAAGCAGCTCCTACTTTGCCATAATGAAATGCTATCAATGTGGATAGCTTGGACACCCTACCTATAGCTGTCCTAATAAGTCATCAACCTCAAGCAATGAAAAGAGGGTAGCCTATACCCATGAAGATAGAAAGAGCTCATGTACCAATGAGGTCAGAAAGTTAGAATAAAAAATGGGGGAGAACTTGATGTTCAGGAGAGTACTCATAAGACAACCTAACCAAGGTGAACCCAAGTAGAGGAGGGATCTTTTTAGAGTCAGATGCAAGTTACAAGGCAAAGTTTGCAAATTTATTATGGATTCAAGGTCCACTGATAACATCATAGCAGAGGAAGCAACAAAGAAGCTCAAACTCACAAAGGTTCCCCATGCAAATCCTTACAAGGTGACTTGGTTGAACCAAGAGCAAAGTGTGCTATTTAATGAGAAGACATGGGTGGAGTTTTCAATTGGAGGCTATAAAGATAGAGTGCTTTGTGATGTCTTGCCCATGGATGCATGCCATATTTTATTAGGAAGACCCTAGCAATTTGATAGGAAGGTGATCTATGATGGAGAAGAAAACTCCATTTCTTTCAAGAAAGATGGAAGAACATTTAAGATTTAGTCTATAATAGAGAATGAAGAGGGGACTTCTAAGACACCTAGTGTGTTTCTTAGCAGTGGTAAGGAGTTCCTACATGCACTACATGATGAGGAGACAATAGGATATGCTATCATGGTGAAGCCAAAGCAGGATGACAAGAAGTTGCAAGCAGAGACACCTCTAGAAGTGCAGCAAATGTTGGAAGAATTTAGAGATATTGTGAGTGATGGAACCCTTGCAACATTACCTCCAAGAAGGGCCATAAGTCATCAAATAGACTTTGTACCTAGTGCATCTCTACCTAAAAAAGTAGCCTACAAGCTTACCCTAGACTAGAATAAGGAAGTGGCAAGACAAGTACAAGAATTATTGGATCAAGGGCTGATCAAGAAGAGCATTAGTCCATGTGTAGTCCCAGTGGTCTTAGCATCCAAGAAAGGAGGAAAATGGAGACTTTTCATAGATTCAAGGGCTATCAATAGGATCGCTATCAGGTATAGGTTCCCAATTCCAAGAATAGAAGACTTGATGGATTGCTTAGGTGGTGCTATGTACTTCACTAAGTTGGATCTAAAGAGTGGTTATCACCAAATCATAATCAAGGAGGGTGATGAGTGGAAGACCGCTTTTAAAACCATAGATGGATTGTATGAATGGCTTGTGATGCCATTTGGGCTTACCAATGCCCCAAGCACCTTCATGAGGTTAATGAATAAGGTCTTGAAAGACTTCACAGGTAGATTTGTAGTGGTGTATCTAGATGATATACTCATCTATAGCAAGATAAAAATAGAACATCTTGAGCATTTGAGGTTGGTCATGAAGAGACTGCATGAAGAGAAATTAGCTATCAACCTAGAAAAGTGTGAGTTCATGCAGCAATAGCTAGTTTATTTGGGCTTTGTAGTGTCCAAGGGTAATCTGAAAATGGACCCAAGCAAGGTGGAGGCAATCTTGAATTGGCCTACCCCAAAAATAGGGACTAAAGTTAGAAGTTTTCATGGATTAGCCCAATTTTATAGAAATTTTGTAACAAATTTTAGTGGGATATGTGCACCAGTACTAGACACCATCAAAGGAGGACTGAAAACCAAGTTCAAGTGGACTGAGGTAGTTGAGAAAGCATTTCAAACATTGAAGCAAGAGGTTGCTACCAAACCTATCTTACTCTTACCTACTTTTGACAAGTTGTTCACCATTGAATGTGATGCAAGTGGTGTAGTAGTAGGAGGTGTATTAAGTCAAGAAGGAAGGCCTGTGGCATTCTTTAGTGAAAAAATCAATGAGGCAAAGAAGAAGTTTTTAGCTTATGACTTGGAGTTGTATGCATTGGTACAATCTCTCAAGAAGTGGAGGCATTACCTTTTCCCAAAAGAATTTGTTGTATTTACTGATAATCAGGCTTTAAGCTATATAAACACTCAAGAGAAGCTTAGTAATAGGCATTTAAAGTGGGTGGAGTATCTCCAATCCTTTACTTTCACAATCAAGCACAAGAAGGGATAGCTCAACAAGGTAGTAGATGCCTTGAGTAGAAAGCTTTTGACTGTCCAAGAAGTACAGCTGCAAAGCATTGGAATAGTAGGTTTCAAAGACTTATATGAGGAGGATGAAGAACTCTCACAAGACTACAAGGTGTGCCAATAGTTTGAAAACCATTTTCATTGTCAGTTTGCAGATTATACCCTTCAAAATGGATTGTTATTCAAAGGTAATCAACTATGTGTACCTAGAGGATCTATGAGGGAAAATTTGATTCAAGAGAAGCATAATGGCAATCTAAGTGGACATTTTGGCATAAATAAGACATTGGAGTTAGTACAAAGATACTATTTTTGGCCTAAGCTAGCAAGGGATGTGAGAAGATATGTAGAGAAATGTGGAGTATGTAAAAGAGCTAAAGGAGGTTCAAGCAATGCAAGACTCTACCAACCTTTTCCAATTCCAAATAGGCCTTGGGAGTGTGTAAGTACAGACTTTGTGGTTGGACTCCCTAAAACCAAATTAGGTATGGATAGCATCTATGTTGTAGTAGACAGGTTCTCTAAAATGAGTCATTTCATTCAATGTAGAACTACTCATGATGCAAGCTATGTAGCAAAACTCTTCTTTAAAGGGATAGTTAGGATTACTGGACTCCCTCTAAGTATTGTGTCTGATAGAGATAGCAAGTTCATGGGTCATTTTTGGCAAACCTTATGGAAAAGGCTAGGAACTAATCTCTCTTTTAGTTCAACATACCATCCTCAAACTGATGGCCAAACTAAAGTCATATATAGGGTGCTTGGAAACTTGCTAAGGTGTTTGACAAAGGAGTATGGGTAGACTTGGGATCTTGTTATATCTTAGGCTAAATATGATTACAATGATAGTGTAAATAGGACCACAGGAAGAAGTCCTTTTGAGATAGTATATGGAAGACGCCCTAGAGGAGTATGTGAGTTGAGAGATTTAGGTTCTATGGAGTTGAAGAGTGGCAAGCTGAAGATTTCACTCAAACCATCAAGGAGGTTCAAGAGAAAGTGAAGAAGACCATTATGGAATCCACTCAAAGACTCAAGGCTAAAGTAAATGAAAAGAGGAAAGAAGTACAATTTTAGATTGGGGACTATGTCATGGTCCATCTTAGAAAAGAAAGAATGTAGAAGGGCATGCCCACTAAGCTACAAATGAGAAGAGTAGGCCCATGTAAGATTCTAGCCAAATATGGAGAGAATGCCTACAAAGTGGACTTGCCATCAAACTTAGCCATCTCACCGGTGTTTAATGTTGCAAACCTGGTCATGTTCAAAGGAGATATCAGTCAACAAGGTAAGGCTCCACCCAAGTTGTTGAAAGACATTGAAACCAATGCAATGCCCAAGAAGAAGCCAGCCAAAGTAGAGAAGATCTTAGAATCTAGAGTGAAGGAGACAACTATACATCAAGTCTACATGGAGCATCTGATTAAGTGGATGGATCAGCCTGAATCTGAAGCTACCCAGTTAGAGGAAGGACAGTACAAAAAGTTTGGAGTTGATCTAGCTCTTCTAGACCCCAAAGTGCCTTAGCTTGTGCTGAGGGGGAGTATGGTGCAGGAGCACCCTTCTAAGGGCTCCCACAATCCAATTTTGTTGTGATGAAACTTCTTAAGAGAAGTATGTACGTAAATAAGAGCTTTAGCTCATGTTTGTGTGCCTAGGCCTAGGTGAGGTCCTAGTGGATCAACTAGTCTTCCTTCTTAATGGCACAATGACTCAGGGAAAGTTGTTCTCCTGAGATCATTGACTAGCTATGTGATTAGAGGTCCTAGGTTGTGTGTTTGGTAGAGTTATGAGCACAGGAGTGCCTTGGAAAGACCTAGAAATGGTCTTGGTGATGTAAGAGTAAAAGTTTCTCAAGCAACAAAAAGTTTCTTAAAAGTTGCTAGCAACTTTTCCTTTGAAGGCTTTAACCTTGATTAAGTGGCTAAGAAGCCCTAACACAACACACATACCGAGGAGAAGAGTATTTAAGACCTATGGAACCCTAAATCAAGGGTTGACAATGTTATTGTATGGTGGTAGTATGGAAACACCAATCTGAACGCTGCTTTGAGAAGAACAGTCACTGTTATAGACTGATTTCATGTGAATAGATGAAGTTTTGAGTGAATCTTTGCAAGAGTTATTGTTTATGTGTGTTTAGCTTTCATGTGTGTGAATTAGTTTAGTTTCTTTTGAGTTTTGTATGCTGTTTGTGCATTTCTTTTCATCTAGACAGTGCTCTACCAATTTGGAGAGACTTGTGTAAATGATGCTATAGATTTTGTTTCCACTGTGGCCACACCATGGGACCTTGGATTCCAAAAGCATAGACCCTAGCTTGTATTATTATGATAGCAGGGCCCTAGAGTGCAAGTGCAAACAATTATTTGACCATGCCCTAGGCGAGCTTGGTAGTGCCCGACTAGGAGCATTCAACAGAGAAGAAGCTCTTGAGAGCAGAGGAGTGAGTTTCATGGCTAGCCCTATGGAGGGAGTCAAGATACATGTCTAAAGACAAGATTCTATGAAGGAGGAAGTCTGAACAATCTTGGAGAGGTGCTATTGCAATCTAGCTTGCTAGGTGACAGTGAAGAGGCCTAAAAGCCCTAAAACCCTTATTTTTGGCACAGGCGTGGTACAGATAGATGGAGGCCAAAGACCCCAAAAAATCACTAAGATTTGGTCATTTGATATGGATGTTCTTTAGAAAAAGAGCCTTGAATCATTGAGGGGAAGGAGGCAAAAGCCTTACAAAATCGGAAGGAGGCCTAATTGGGCACTTCCTTGTAGCCCTAATTTGTAAAGCAAATCTAAAATTGGGTGATGACCCAACCTTGCTAGTGCATTGAAGAGGTGTCAAATGACCCAAAAACACCTTGGAACTCACCAAATCCTTTTTTAGAGCTTGGGAAGTGAACTGAGCCCTAAAAGACCCTTATGAGCCTATGTAAGGGATGAAGCTAGAAATGAAAGCTTGGAATGATGCAAGAAGAAGTAGCTAAACTTGGTGGCTAGGTTAGGGTAGGTTAGGGGGTCCTTGGAAGAGTAAGGTATCTTATAGACCATTAGAGGTGTCAAAAGAACACTTGGATCCTAGAGAGGATCCGAGGCATAAACTAACTAGTCTATCCTAACCTCCCCATCATGAGGGATGAAGCAGATGAATACAACCCTCAAGGAAAGTCTCCTCAAAATTATGCAAGCTACAGAAATTGAATATATTAATGTAATCTCATGAAGTGGTGTTGGATAGCATATAGGATAATGACATGGTATCATGAAACAATTTGGTCCAAAAGAGTGGACATGTCAAAAGACTTTTGAGGACTAGTTTTTCATTTTTAGTTCTTCATTTTGATCAAGACAAAATAGAATAAAGGATGATGGAGGTTGTGGATAAGATATTAGATAGGATCAATGTTATATATTAGATTTGGATCTAGATTTGGATAAGGAAGATTATGATAGGGTATTATGGTTGGAAGAAAGTGAGTATGTTGATGGAAAAGAAAGAAAATGAAAGGATATATGATGCTCATGGATAGGTCAAACTTTTGAAGATCAAAGGTAAAAGAGGAAGTATGGGTGCACATGAAATAGCTAGTGTGGATGAGTGTATCCCTAAGTGTAGAGCGCAAGAGGGAGGAATTATGCATGAAACCTATTTGTTAGGTTTTCATCATGGTAATTATCCAAGGCACCATGAAGAATGGTTTTCACCATAGCATAGAGTTATTTATCTTTACTTTTGCTGCCAAGGCACCTATTTCCAAGCTCTCACAAAGGGAAATTTTCATTTTTTTTAGTTTTATTTTTCTTTTTGGAGGAAGTCAAGCTTGATTATCTTTGTATAATTATCCTTTGGAAGGATATATCCTAGCTAGGGGAAATTTGTTAGTATTTCACACATCCTTGATTTTCCTCAATTCATCGACTCATCTAGAGAGTATAAACAACCACGATGACCATGCTTACATAGAATAGACTATGGAGACCACTCCCAAGCTTTGAATAATTAGAAAACCAAACTAGCGGCTGATACTCAAGATACCCAATATGACATAATAGACCTCAACCTAGATGAGATCAAAAGGAAAGATAAAAATTAGAAGGGTCATGATGAAGAGTCTCCCTTGACCATAGCTTAGTACTTGATATGTTCCATTAGTAGTAGAACTGACTCACATGAATATGAATGGTACTAATTATTTGATGCCACCATTGACATATAGGTTAATATAATCCATAAATATGCTCATTTTTCCACTTTCAAAGATGGTAAAAGTTCTATCATGCAACATTATTTAGAGACCAAACAAGACCATCCAGCTATCAAACCTATTGTGTTCCCCCCTATTCAAGCTATGTCCAAAGAAGAGGACTATCCTCCAAATAGATTTCCCATGATTCTTCCTCAAAATCCCAAATGGACCTTTGGCTCACAATCTAGGATTACGATGGTTCCTTTACAAAGATTCCTACATCAAAGAGAGGAATTGGAATGAGATCTTGATCATCATTTCGGACCTCAATAGGTAGATTCATAGAATACCTCTTATAACTCCTCTAGTAATCCTTTAATGAGTCATGCTCAAGGGAATTCTAGGGAAGATAACTTTCTTGAATTATCCTCAACAACTATGAATGATGATGATTATACTACAGTATTTTCCCTTCAGCGCATTGGTTCCTTACCTATTGCCTACCTAGAGATAATTGACTGGAATACTTCTATGCTTGTCAACTTATTATCACTTTCCAATGACCATACCCTATCCTATTATCTCAACGCATTTGAGCTTTCTACCTTTTCCACCAGTGCAACAAGCTGTGATAGAATGTCAAAGGAAGATATCAAGTATCTTAGTCACAAAAGAAAAAATAAAAATAAAAAGTAATCTGATGGTGAAAACCACTCTATGGTAGTATCATATCATAAATTAGTAAAAATAAATGATGTATCCAATGGTGAAAACCTCTCTGAGGTGCCTGTGAATAATATACTTAATATCCTCCATGAGCATTTCCAAGAATGATCATCAGTACTTATAGAGCCTATGTAGTAGGTGAAATTCGATGCAACTGAAAATCCACAAATCATACATCTTGCACAACCTTTGTATGAAGAAATGAAGCATAAATTCATCCAGTTCTTTATAGAGAAGAAGATCAATTTTGCATGGCCTTATTCTTACATGCCAGTCTTGGATACAAACTTTATCATGCACCATTTATCTATTGCACCTGACATAAAAATAATTAAACAAAAGTTGAGAAAAATGCATCCTTATATCACATTACTGCTTAAGGCAGAGCTTGAGAAGTTTCTCAAGGCTACATTTATTTGATAAATTGATTATGATAACTAGATATAAAACATTATACCTATCTGAAAGGATAATAAATCAATACACATACGCACAAATTTCATGGATTTGAATAAGGCTTGTCCTAAAGATGACTTTCTACTACCAAACATAGACATGATTGTGGAACTAACTATTGGATTCCACATGTATTCTTTGATGGATGAATTCTTATAATTAGATCTACATTGCACTTGAATATTAGGAAAAGACAATGTTTACTTATGCATGGGGAACTTTCTTCTAGAATGTCATGCCATTTGGCTTGAAGAATGATGGTGTAATGTATCAACACATAATGAAAACCATCTTTCATGATATAATACACCCAAATATGGAGGAATATGTGGATGACACATGAGCTAAATCTTCTACTAGAGATATGCACCTTTCTAATTTGGAAAGGATCTTCACAATGATGGAACAATTCAAGTTAAGGATCAATCCAAAAAAGTGCACTTACAAAATCACTTCTAGCAAACTTCTTGGCTACATAGTCTTAGCACGAGGAATTTAGGTAGATCAAGCTAAGATCAAAGAAATAATGGAAAGGAAACCACCACAAAATATTAGTCAAATGATGATGTTGTAAGGAAAGCTAAAATCCATCACGAAATTCATCTCACAACTAGCTGACAAGGAACAACCCTTCACTAAGACTTTTCATAAAGGTGTCACATTCAAATGGAATGAGGGTTGTGAGAAGCATTTTCAATAGGTTAAAGAGTACCTGTATAATCCTCCTCTGATCATGTATCATATTCTTGTAAAACTCTTATTTCTCTACATATTGAAGCTACCACTTCTTCTTTGGGAGTATTTCTCGTGCAACATGATGATCTAGGATGAGAATGAGCAATTTATTATATTAGTAGAACACTAGTATTTTATGAGCTAAACTACATCATGATTGAAAATTCTTTCCAAGTAGTTTTTTGGTCTTAGAAGTTTAGCCACTTTTCTTCTTTAATTATTTTGGTCAATAAACTTATTCTTCTCATGGATTACAAATGTAGTTGGTTATAAATATGATGGACATACAAGATTTTAAGATGATGGGCATACGAGATTCCACTACTATGCTTTGAATTTTATCTTACTTTCACTATTTGTTTGTACATTTAGTTAATTTATTTCTCTAATACTAATATTGTTTGCACTATTAAAATATAGGATTCTTCAAGAGTACTAGTGGCTGGAGCTATACATTATGGAGCACAAATATTAGAGCCAAATGTATTATCTGTGTATCTTTGATTTTTTGGTAACATTAATGTAGTTGTATTGATGATATACGATGTATTTGTACATGAGGACATCAGAAAGAATAAGGTCATGAGTAGCTAGGATTTTTTCATATAGAATTGATGTATTTGTACATGAGGAAACAAGAAAGAATAAAGGAATGAGTATCTAGGATTTCTAGATAGTATTGATGTATTTGTACAAGATGAAGTACATTTTTATTTCTGATGTGAAATGAAAAAACAACAATCTGTAATAGTATTTATTGTTAATATGTTGATGAAGCTCTTATAATGTGTACATTATGTATCCTAACTTATTTATTAATCTCTTATAATGTGTTGATTAATCTCTTATAATATGTTCATCATGACTACCCTATTTCATCATGGGAGTTTATAGGTTGTCCTAGGTTTGTTAGGGTTTTCCTAGGTCTATTGCAATTGTCCTAGGTTCATTAGGAATATCCTAGGTCTTAGAAATTTCTTAGGTTCAATGAGACCTTTAAGGGATATCATTGTTAGTGTGTGGCACCGAGTGTCCAGGCAAGTGGGGAGCTAAAATGGGACCATGTGTAGGGTAAACCTTCCTAACCAAATGTGTTTGCATTGATGGTCTATGCCCAATATTAATAGAGAGATATTTAGGCTAGCTTGCAACTTTCCATTTAATGTATCTAATAATTTTTACATCAACAATAAAATTATTTCCCTATGGAAACCACTTCAAGTCTCAAAAAAATGAGGTAGTTTATTATAACAGAGCCTTCTATGATCATATATATTTAGATAAATCACTCACAAGTGCCACATATTTGGAGAAATATCTTGTCAAATTTTATTACTTTTATGCACTTAGGGCATTGAAGGGACATTGTTGGTAGGGTATGGTATTGAGCATTCTAAGGAGTGGGGAGAGAAAATAGGACCATGCCTAGCTAAACCTGTCCAATTAGACATGTTTGCACAATAGTTTCTTCCCATTAAAAATAGAGAGATGTATGCTACCTTATAACTTTCTATTAAATACATCTGATAGTTTTTACATCAACAAAAAATTGCTACCCTACAAAAACCTCTTGGAGTCTTCAAAATTTGAGATAAGTTATTATAGAGGGGCTTCCTATGATCCTATAGGTTTAGATAGATCTTTGACAAGTGCTAGAAATTGGGAAAAATAGTGTGTCAAAGTTCATCAATTTTGTGCAATTAGGAAACTTAAGGGAAATCATCGATAGTGTATGACGTAAAAATAATCAGCGAGTGGGGACACAAAAAAGGAAAATGTCTAGGGTAAAATATCCCAACCAAACATGTTCTTACTAATAGTTTGCACACTTGATGAATAAATAAATATTTAGGATACCTTACAACTTTCCATTGAATGCATCTGATGATTTATGTATCAAGAGAAAAATTGTTTCCCTACAAAAACCACTTAGAGTCTTCAAAATATGAGACTGGTTATTGTAGAGGGGCCTCTCATGACCCTATAGGTCCAAATAGACCATTCACAAGTGAAATAGATTGGGAGAAATATTTTTTCAAATTTCTTCACTTTTCTGTACTTTGGGTACTTCAGGGACATCATCAATAGGGTATGAAACCGAGCGTTCCAGCAAGTCTAGAGCCAAAATAAATCATGCTTGAGGTTAAATTTTCCAATTGAACATTTTCACATTGATGGTTGGAAACCGTGAGGAATAGAGCTATATTTAGCATACCTTGAAACTTTCCATTGAATGCATTTAAAATTGTTTGCATCAATAAAAAAATCATTTCCATATGAATACCACTTTGAATCTTTAAAATATAAGATTGGTTATTATGGAGGGGCCTCCTTCAATCCTATACATTCAGATAGATCATTCACAAGTGTCACAGATTAGGATGAATATCTATGATCAAATTTCATCACTTTTGTGCACTTAGGAAACTTAAGGGACATTGTCGGTATGGCATGGCATCAAGTGTTCTAGAAAGTTGGAAGCTAAAATAGGACCATGCCTAGGGTAAACCCACCCAATCAGATATGTTCGTGCTGAGTTTTTCTAACCACACCAAACAAAGAAATACTTAGGCTATCTTAAAACTTTCCATTGAATGCATCTGATGATTTTTACATCAACAAAAAAATTGTTTCCCTATGAAGACCCCCTTGAGCCTTTAAAATATCAGATAGGTTAATGCAAAGGGGCCTCCTATGATCCTATATGTTTAGAAAGATCATTTTAAAGTTCCAAAAATAGGGAGGAATTGCCCGTCAAATTTCATCACTTTTGTGCACTTAGGGCACTTAAGGGACATCATTGTTAGGACATGACACCAAGAATTCCAATCAGTGGGGAGCCAAAATGAGACCATTCCTAGGGTAAAATAACCCAACTAGATGTGTTCAAACTTATAGTTTGCACCCAAGACAAGAAAAGAAATATTTAGGTTACCTTGCAACTTTTCATTGAATGCATCTTACAGTTTTTGCATCAAGAGAAGAAATTTTCCATAGAAAAACTGCTTGGAGTGTTCAAAATATGAGATAACTTATTATAGAGGATCCTCTTGTGACCCCATAGGTTTAGAGAGATCCTAGGCAAGTGCCATAGATTGGGAGAAATAGCCTATCAATTCTTTTAGTTTTGTGCACTTAACGCTCTTGAGAGACATCGACGGTAACATATAGTGTCAAGCCTTCCAACAAGTGGAACCCAAAACAAGACTATGCTTTGGGCAAACTCACCTGGTTAGACATGTTTACACTGATAGTTTGTGCCCACAATGAATAAAGCAATATTTAGGCTACCTTGCACCGTTGTCAAGGATTGTGACTCTCTTAAAAGAAGGTAGTTATGCAAGGTTGTGACACTTTTAGAGGGCATAAAGGATGAATAATTGTGACTCTCTATGGATAAATGCACCAAGATAATGTACAAAAAGGGGGGTATAAGTGGCCACCTTAAACCTTCACTTCAAAGAGAAATTGGAGAGTCTTGTAATCAAAATTAGAAGATGTGTAAAGAATAAGAATTGTTGTACTCTGAATCTAGTTTCTAAACTACTAAAGTTTTTTTAAAATGGTTAATATATTAAGAACTTGTCAAACCCTATGCACACGAAAAAGTGTTCTTGATATTTTTAGAAAAATCTAACATAGTTGTTTTCATGCACTCAAAAGAAGATATAGTTAGATTTAATATTTAAAAAAAAAATTTGGTAGGATGGTAGGTAAGTCTGAGATCTATAAGTTATGTATTTTTTCAAAAAAAATTGTTGAATACTTTTTTGTAATTTTTTGAAGCGACTGCATCCTGAAAATTTTGTACTTGTTCGTGTGCCGGGCATAACTTGCATCAAAAAAATTAAAAATGATTTTAAAAAAAAAATTATATAGATTCAAGTGTAGAAAAGTATTATGTAATTTTTTTTTCAATTTTTTTAGTAGATCAAAAATTATTAAAAACATGGTAGACATATGTTTGTGAGGCCTGCCAAGACACTGGTAAAGAAAATTAAATTTAACTATGTTAATGGTATCCGAATATTAAAACATTTATATGGTTAGAAAGATGAGAAGATATGTAAGATTATGGTGGTAATTTTAGCGATACCCACTTGATCATTTGTAAACCTAGTGAAGATGAAATTGAGAATTCATGTTGGAAAATGTGAAAAACACATATGTTTATCCATGGGGTAGACAAGTTTACTCATGCATAGACATTATATAGGAAATATAATAAACACAGAATATATCAAAGAATAATAGATGCTTTTATTAATCATTCCAACGTATGAGTACATTCACATTATATCCATATCCTTCCTTCACCCATAGGTGGTACATATTTATCTAGCCGAAGGGGTGTGACCAAACATAACCACCTAACCCAACTGCTATTTGGTAATAACTAATTACGGTGGGAACAACATAACTAATACATGACATATAATAAATTAGTTTGACTAAAATGGAGGGAAAAAGGGCTTTCAAGCCTTAGGAATATTTAATAAACCTTTTTTCAAGCCTCAAGTGCATACAAGTTTTTTTGTTCATTGTAAGCCGCCCAGGTTTTGAAAAGAAAAAAGTACATTTCAAAATTTTCCAAACCCATACGTGTTTTATAGATATTAAGACATGTAACTTATGTTTTATACATGTACGAGTTATGAAAACATCAAAACATATGGTCCTAGATTAAGATTACACTAAATTTATCTATAGACTTATGTACATATAATATATGTCTTTGTTTGTATATATGCATATCTATAGTTTAATATACATATAAATTTATATAGAGATATATGCATATATGTCTATATAAATACGTGCCTCCTCTCTCTCTGTCTCTATTAGCTCCAATAGCTCTAGTTTGTTGGGTAAATGCTAGTGACAATCCCATATCACACACAAAGTCCCTTGAACATTCTCAAGCACACTATATCAGTGTCCTCAAGGGTCACTAAGAAACATTGGGAAGTGATCTTTCTTGGGGAATATCTCAAAGCTTGTGCGAGGTATCAAAGAATCATCAGGTGATACTGGACCATGTTCTTGAGGCCTACAATTATTGATCTTAGTTTTTGGAGATTCCCCTTCATTTTAATTGACACAAGAGGGGACATGAGGGGCCAAGAATGGCACACCCTACCAGATCCACCTTGCCCAACAATATGTAGAAGAAACAATACACAACAACGAGAGAGAGACTGTGGATGTCTTTCATATATTATCTTCAAATTGATTCATACATGTCAAGCTATAAGGCCTTCCTAGTTTTGGTTAGATATTACAATCAAGCACATAAGTCCTCAAACATGCGAGGATTTGTGAATAATCTCTAAACTTCTACCTTCTATTTCCTATCAAAACTGACTCCAAAATCTAACCAAATAATTACATTTATACAAGAGGCTACCAAACCAAGTCATCCTTCAAATCCATAATCAACAGAAGGAATGACCAGATCTATGTCCACATGCTTCCCAATAATGAATAGCAACATTAAATCTGTGACCCAAATTAAATGCACAAGTCAGCCTCAACATAAACTCAAAAGAAACCCATCAGTAAGAAAAGCCAACTAAGCACCAGAAAAGAATCACTGAGTGCTAGGGAAACAACTAAGTATTAGAGATAACTGACCAACATCAGCAAACAAAGGAAACTGAGAAACACCAAACCAACTCGGTCAAAGCAAGAACTAAGAAACACAAACAAACTCACATATGTTTTTGGTGATACAAGATTGCCAAGGACTTGAGATTCTCCTACATCAGACACCTAGGGTTATTTGAAATGATTCTCTAAATCATGAAATTGGTATGATCTGACCTGCATCTAACTCAGATTGTGAAATCCATGAACTGTCTTTGATTAGTCTATTCTACCACTTTACCAAATATTCCAGATACCATTTTCCTCTTGTAATTTTGCCAATTTTTTGCTCCAAAATCTACTCAACTTCTTCATTTTGCTTCTTAGGATAATCCATCAGTATTGTCATGTCTTCATCAGGCTCATGATGCTCATATAAATTAGAAATGTTAAAAATCGGTGATGTATCCATGTCATCAGGTAACTCAATCTCATATACATTCCCACTATCAAATTTCCTCAAAATCTTGCAAGGGCCAAACTTCTTCACTTTTAGTTTCCCATATGTTCCAATAGGAAATCTACCTTTCTTCAAATGAACCATAACTTCATCACCAACATTAAAAGTCTCATGTCTCCTTGATCTATCAGCTTTGTCTTTGTATTTTTGGTTACGCTTTTCCATCTTAAGCTTCACATCTTTATGCAATGTATTCATGTACTTAGCAAATTTTACTCCTTTAGCACTTCTCTTTATTTCATCAGCAATATCCCTCAAATCAGATATACCTCTCAGTTGTATGCCATTCACAATATCATAGGGTGTTTTTCCAGTACTCCTATTCACTAAATTATTGTATGTAAACTCTTCTTGTGCCAACACATAATCCCAATTACTTGGTGTGTCTCCAACTAAGCATCTCAAAATATTTCCCAAAATTTTGTTCACAACTTCTGTCAGTCCATCGGTTTGTGGGTGAAATGTAGAACTATATTTCAACTCAGTAGAAAACTTTCTTCAAAGAGTTTTCCAAAAGTATCCAACAAATTTACTATCTTGGTCAGAGATAATACTCCTCGATAATCCATGCAATCTGAAAATTTCCTTAAAGAAAAGATCTACTACATGTACTACATTTGATGTCTTTCTACAAGGTATATGTAAGAATTTTCCTAAAGCAAAGAATAGACCCAAAGATCTAGAAGCTCAAGAGATAGCACAAGAGAGACAAAATATGATATGATCAAATGATCAAATAATGAAATAGATAGATTGAATGAATGAATAAATATAATGTAGGAGTGCCTAAATATATAGGCAATGCAATAAGATTACATGATAAGGAGATGATAAGATATCACCCACACAAGGTGGAATCACATGTCCACCAAAGGTGGATCATCCTCCATTGTACATGAAAGTATGTGCAACAATGAGAGGATGATAATGTGATAAGAGCACTAAAGGTGGATCTCACACACAAA
The DNA here is from genome assembly GCA_027943335.1 of Chamaecyparis obtusa. Classification (NCBI taxonomy): domain Eukaryota; kingdom Viridiplantae; phylum Streptophyta; class Pinopsida; order Cupressales; family Cupressaceae; genus Chamaecyparis; species Chamaecyparis obtusa. Next base: position 98,835 of record BSBK01009621.1, on the reverse strand, counting down.
GAGGTATGTGAAGACAACTATCACACCTAAAGTGGAAGTTCTCCTAACCATGTGCTAAAATGAAATGAAAACTCTTAAGTGTCTTAAAGACAACTAATTATGCAAATGCATTATCCTAAGTAAACTTAAGTAAAGTGTAATTAGTAATTACTTAATTACACCAACACCCCCCCTTAAGTGCAACTTAGGGGAATGCAATTAAGCTCACAATGCAAGATGGATCCCAGCTACTAGGCCATGTTAGGTACCCATGTACAATATGCAAGAACAATGCAATCTCTCATAAAGCAGAGAAAGAGGGAAAACCTCATGGGAAAAACCCTCCCCAAAAAAGAGAGATGAATACAATAATAGAATATGAGAGAGAAGACCTCATATGAGGAAAATATCCTCCCCATAAGATAGAAGTAGTGGAAGAGAGACCAAGTAGCCCCCCCTCAATGTAGAATGAACACCAATGGTAGATGCTCTAGGCTTGATGTAGAAACTACTCCATGAGTGGAGAACAACATTCCTCCCCTTAGGAAGAAACAAAACCAAAGGTGTATAGGTGAAGCCTCCTCCCCAATCTATAAGAAGAAACCTCAAAAAATATGGAATCTCTGAAACTTGCTCAAGTGTCCCCATGTCAAAGCTGAGATGTGCCTCCTCCAAAGCATGTGTACTAAGCCACTCTGCTGAAAAAAACAAATTAGGATCAATTGAGGATGAATGTAGAACATGTACCAAAGACCCAAGTATCTCCTCTGAAGATAAAATGACCTCCTCCAACTGCTGTATCAAAGTATCCACAATCATGTCACCCTCAAAAGAATGATCAATTAGAGAATGAATATGAGGGTCAGCATGTTCCCTTGCAACAACTGAAGAAGGATCATCTTCACCAAAGAGAAAATGAATATCATCAATGATGTCTCCCAAATCTAAAGTATACGACTCCACAAACAACCCTGAAATGTCTATCAAGTAGTCATCCCATGGAACCCAGTCTAGAAGACAATGAATATCTTGCTGCACTGAAGCACTTGAATCCATGGCTATGCAAGAATCATCAAGAGCAAGAGTAGAATTAGTCTCAATAGGAGGAGAAGGAGTTGCAACTAGAGGTTCTAGACATTTTGGAAGTGGAGGAATATGTGGATCTCCATATATTTCCCAAATAATAGTCCAAAGATTACTCATTGTTTCATCTTCATAGTCATCAAGGGACTCCATAACATCCATATCCATATTCAAATAGACAATCTTCATAACTTCTAAGTAAGATTCAAGATTGAAAGAAGGACTTTTAGCTCTATACTCATACAAATAGGACAATAGGTTTTGCTCACTAAGATGAGCAAGAACCAATTCATTCCATTGCTTCTAGTTCCTTCTTGTCAACTTAATTAAACCATCCATGATGTAATTCTCACATGAAACAATGAGATCAAAAAATCAATGCACCGCCCAAAATGCAATAAGCCAAAGAACCCCTCCAAAATGGATGATTTTGGCACTTTATATATAGTGCGTGTACAATTACCACTTGCCAAAATGAATCAAAGTGGACTTCTGATTTTGATGATTACAATAGAAAATATGAAGCTATAGTAGACTCAAACAAATAAGACACAAGATCTCTTAAAGATCTAACAAATTACAAGTGCCAAAAATAGGCCAAAATAGACCAAATTTTGAAAGTACTATGTCTACTCAAAATTTCTCCTTATGTACTTTCAAAAAAAATTGCACTTGAAAATGTGTTTGTATGAGCCCATACGAAGCCTCTGAAGTTGCAAAAGCAGGGATCAAATAGGTACAGTCACCAAAAACTACAATTTTTGTAAAATCTGTGATCCAAAACCAAAAAAGAATGACACCACTGAAAATTTCAAGAAATTTTAGCCAAAATAAAAAAATATTGCACTCAATTTGGAGTTCGGATGACCAAGTTATGGCCTCCCAAAGTCAGACTGCCAAATCCAAAATGCAATTGGTGAGGGCTACAAACTTTTGAAAATCGCTGATGTCACCGATTTCCCAGTGTTAAATTTGATGTTCAAATGACCGTCATAGCAGTGCAGAAAGGCCCAATTTTGACGGTCAAATGGCCGTCAAATTTAACTTATAGAAATACTAATGCGAGTACGAGGTTAAAATTGACGTCTTGGAGACCGTCACAACAAAACCAAAAATGCCTAGTTTGATGTCCAAACAGGCATCAAATTTATGCCAGGAAAAATTATGAAAAATGCAAAATTTTTTTTTATTAAAGTACCCATTTTATTATCGGTCGCCACGTGTCCTGATTTTCAATTGGCTGGTTTGTGCTTTGGCCCACATGTTTCTTCAGAGGCATCGCTGGTGGATGGCCCCATGATAGTCAAAGCGGAGGTGTCACCGGTCAGATGGCCCGCATGACAGTCAAACCACCAATTAAGAATTTTGATATCGCTCTGATACCATGTAAGAATTTGCTTAAGGCAAAGAATAGACCCCAAGATCTAGAAGCTCAAGAGATATCATAGGAGAGATAAAATATGATATGATCAAATGATCAAATAATGAAATAGATAGATTGAATGAATGAATACATACAATGTAGGAGTGCCTAAATATATAGGTAATGCAATAAGACTACATGATAAGGAGATGATAAGATATCACCCACACAAGGTGGAATTGTATACACCTAAAAATGGTCATCTAGACTATTAGCCCCTTGCTAGCATTTTTGCTAAAATCATCAATTGCTTGTTCTTGATCAAATCCTAGTCCTATCATTTATTTGATTATTTTCTATGGGCTAACCATCTTATCCTAAGTCTTTATTTATTAAAAGGAATATTTCCTCCCCTTTTATTAAATAAAAAATCTCCACTTTTCCTCTTATCCTAAGTTGCACAAATAAAGTATTTAATTCTTATTTAAAAATAAAAATAAAATAAAAAATAAAAGAAAAGCACTTTTTGTCTCACATGGACATAAAGTAAATGCTCAACATAAAGTAAATGCTTCTAATTTTCCTATTGGAGGATATTTGTGCACAAGGATCAAGCTTCTTTTTTTCTCCACCGTTGATTAAATCTTTTGCCTCTTAATCTCCATGGTCCATTGATTTTTCACCTCCTATAAAAGAAGAGCTCTTTTTCTCATTTGCACACACAAATTTTTATGCTATTGTTATGCTACAGGTTTTCTAGGTCATCTTGGAGCTTTTGGAGATATTCTTGCATCTAGGGTTTGAAGATTTGGAGCATTGTTGGCATTCATTTTGGATCTTCATCAACACTCTATCTTCTTGTCTTCATTCTTGCATCATCATGGCTTTCTTGCTTCATACTTAGATTTCATTTTCATGCATAGTATTTGCATTTTCATAGCTTCATTTTTAGCTTAGATTTCCTTTTATGCAATAGATTAACTTGCATTGTCATATAGATTTGCTTTGCATTGCATACATTTGGCTTCATTGGAGATATTGACATTCTTGCCCTTGTCTTCTTTGAATCTTCCATTGCATGGTTTACTAGCAAGGTTATAGGCTTAATAGCTCTAGCTGAGAGCATTATTAAAAACCCTTGCACTCCATGCTTAGGGAGCTATGGATCGATTTGTGAGGGCTCATTCTTGAGTTTTCTTGCATGTAAGGATTCATAGAAGTGTGACAACATTTCAGCACACATTTTTTTGTGCCCACCATGGGGCAACCCACTTTTACATGCTGGTTTTTTATTATTTTTGAAGCTAACCCTTGTGCAGATTTGTTTGGAGATGGAAAAATCCTAGATTTGAAAGATTTGATCATATCTCCCAAACGGTTTAGTATTTTGGTCTGAAAATATTTTCACAGGTTGGTGACATATTAGAGAAGCTCCAAAAAAAATTTCAAAATTTTTGGAGGTGATTTGTATTTTTTATGATTTTTTCTTGATTTTTCATATTTCTCAAAAAATTTTATATTTCTGGAAAGGTCTTGGAATTCTACAAGGGGTCCATTCACTATTTTTTTAATTTAGAAATCATATCATAGCTTATTTGGTCAATTTATTAAAACTGGTCTGTTTTGATAAAATGGGTCTCTAGGGCACAAATGAAAAGATTTTTCTAAAATTTTTACATTTTTGGAAAGCTCTTTGATTTTTGATAGAGGTCTCTTTTCTGCATTTTGGGTTTAGGGTTTGAATTCATATGGTAAAAATTAGATCTTGTTGACTAGGTCAAATGCAAAAAAAATAAAATTTTGTGATGGGAATGTACTTATTTTTCATTGTTCATTGCATGATATGAGTTATCATTTAGATTATTTGCTGGTTATCATTGCTCTTAACAATTGATTTTCAGATCTAACCCTAAGATTTGCATAAGTTGGATATACATTGCATATCTTATTTGCTTGTTTTCTTGTCTTGTTCATTTGAAGGTGCTCTTGCTTTCATGGAACATGCTTAAAACAAAGCATTGGACTTGAGGTACTTTGTTCCATCTGTACAACATTTGGATTTTGGGATTAAAATTGAACCTCTCATGTGTTTGGCTTGAGTGTTTTACATGCTTTCATAAAACACATTTCAATTGATGCTCTTAATGGGAAATAAATGAACATAGATTTGCTTTCATACAAGTTTGTGTAAGTGAATGTTTGTGTTTAAACCTTAAGTAATTCTTGGTTTCAATATCAAATATCTCATTGAGTGATTAAGGGCATGGATTCATTCTTTATTTACATAGGGAGTTAAATGCACCACTTTGTGGACTCACTCTATGTTTGCTTGGAAAGTTAAATATTCGATTGATTCAACCCTTTGTCATTTGTGAGTAGTATTGATAAGAAACTTTAGATTACTTGTGATTGATCTAGATTGCTATCTTAGGTTATTGGACTCGCTAATCTACCGGCCCCTCATTTCTGCCCCGTAGTTGCAAGATCAGCATGACATTAAAAGGGATGGGTCTACAGGAAAGAAGCGTTAATTGCTCGACTAGGCAACCCTTTTGTGCTTTTTAGAAATCACTTGTTTTCTAAGGTGTGGACTCACTTTGAGTTGATGTGAGGAGTTAAATGTTCCACTTTTGCGCTCACTTTGAGTTGATGTGAGGAGTTAAATATTCCACTTTTGGACTCACTTTGAGTTGGTGTGAAGAGTTAAATGTTCCACTTTTGGACTCACTTCACATTCTCTTGAAGGGTTAAATGTTCCACTTTTGGACTCGCTTCACATTCACTTGAAGGGTTAAGTGTCCCACTTTTGGACTCACTTTACATTTACTTGAAGAGTTAAGTGTTCCACCTTTAGTTCTCTAAATACTTTTGATAGTGAATTACTTAGCTTTTATTTTAGAAGACCTGCTTGGGGACACACCACGTCAAGGGATGACCTTAACTCCTGTGTTTCAGTGGACTATAAATAGAGGGTGGTGAATCGAAAGACACCTCTCTTGGGAATTGAGTTTGATATCACTCTTGGCTAAGCCTCAAAGAATTTTATACCTTTTAGAAGTGAAGGAGGAGATTTGGGTTACCATCTCCCCCCAGCTGTGTGATTTTGGATTCTTCTCATCTATGAATTTGGGCCTCACATACCTTACGTATATCGAGGACTCCCTTTAGCAAAGCTATGTATATCCTTGTAGATAGCTTGATAAGGTGTTATTGTGTTCTAAGTGCCTACTAAAACATTTTCAAGAACATACACAAGTAGAATTTTTAAGGAGTAGATATACTAAGTCACTATTCTTGTTCATGTGCAAGGTTGCTTTGCCCCTTGCTCATTGTTTGAAGACAACTGCTTGCTTGAACTCCTTGATTGTTGTCTTATGTGCCTGATCCATGATAAAAATCTATTGATATACTTACTTGATCTTTTAAAATGCTTCAAAACTAAAATTTTTATGTTCATTGGTCATAGAGTCGTATGACTCTGCAACAGTGTCACTCAAAACCTTTTTGCTGTCTTGTTGCTGTTGCAATCTGGAGCTGCTAAACTTGCATTTTAACCAGTCGTAGAGTGTCTTTTTCTGTTCTTACCTTAAGCTGGTCTATTATCTACATGCTTAGACTTGTTCTAGACTGAAACAAATGAGCTAAAACTATTGGATTTGAGCTTAATGAATGCTACTCTTGATCACTTGTCACATCACGGTTACCTCTCTAGCTACTTGCTTATTGAGATTCTTGCTCGTTGCTCGGCTTTAGTCAATTGATTGCTGTAAGTGCTTGAGCATTTTTGATGAGCCATCTCTCTATTGTTCTACTTTGACAAGTGATCTTTATTAGCTTTGCTTATCTCAAATCTGAGAAACTTTGTCTCATTCTATTAGTCAACCAACATCTCTTTTCATGCTAGTTACAACTCGGTCTCAATTTGAGCAGGAGAGTCATCATCCATTCAATTATACACAGTTGCCTTCTCTAACTAGATGCTCACGAGCACCCATTAGTAACAACAATTCTAGTTCTGACCAATCTGAGGATTCTAAGGCTACCCCGTGGTACAAAGGAGGTTTCCTCTTTTTAGCATTCAAGACCCCCAAAAACACAGATAGTGTCTCACTCACTTTGATGGAACAAGAAAAATTTCAACTCTTGCAAGAACACTTTGAGCGTAAGGATAACCAAGCATGCTTAGAAAAAGAACACAATCAACAAAGGATGGATGCTGCTAGGCACATGGCTTATAGAGGGACATTTCATGAGCAACCTGAGACTAGTAATCATGAGCATAGATCTCTTTTCAATGGCAACAATGGCAACAACACGCCACCAAGATCTCCTCCAAGACCCACTTTCGGTATGCCTTCTTCACCTCCTAGACCTCCTCCCTCTCAACATGAGGCAAGGCTGATGATGAGATTTCTAGTGAGGATCTTATGAGATTTGAACAAGATGTGGTCTCTCAATGAATGATGCATAAGCTTTTAGAGTGTAACGGTGATCATTACTTTCAATATATGACTTCTAGAGGATACAAGCTTCTTCTCAGCTATGATGTCAAACAAATTGTCCAACAAAGAGTACCAACTAAGTTGGAAGTTCTTCAAGAAGAATTAAGTCAGACAAATCAATGCCGTACCCCAAATGGCATTAGAAAGAGAGCCTCCAAAGGTCCCTTTTGTAGAATCAATTTGTGCTCTTCCTTTGGATAAAGATCTATACATGGTCCCGTTTCCTAAGGATATTGAGGTTCCTAAATATGACAAGTATGATGGAAATGGTGACCCTCATGACCATGTGCGTCATTTTTATGCTCTTAGTATGGACTTTCTTCATGAAGACACATATCTTCTACACTTATTCCCTCGAGGCTTAAGAGGCCAAGCTTTAGAATGGTTTGCAAAATTGACACCACCTCTTAAGACTTTTGATGAGTTGGCTCAGTGATTTACCCAGCAGTACTCTTACAACATCCAACAACCTGTCACTGTGATAGATCTTGGTAATCTAAGACAACATCAAGGTGAGCCATTTGCAACTTACTTACAACATTGGAGGTCATTGTATTCTTGATATCCTTGTCAGCTACCCGAAAGAGAAAAGATTGACGTTTTCGTCAACACACTTGTGCCTGAGCTATTTTATGATCTAAGGAAGCAACTGTTCTCCTCCTTCCATGACATGGTTGAAAGTGCATATCGGATTGAGGGTGTAGCTATAAGAAAAGGGGATATTGTTATTAATAAAGATGCTAAAGGCAATGGTAAAGACAAGAAAAAACCTTGGAATAAGAACAAGTATGTTGTTAATGATGGGGTTGTTGACGCTCCTAAAGTTAAAAAGCCTGCTTTCAATCTTTCCAATGCTATATATGTAGCAAAACAACAAGAAGCTACCAATGCTCACAATGCTCCTAAACCTCAATATGCAGATAAGCCTAAGAAGTCATTTCGAAAGTGAGTCTATACCAAGTTGGTAGAACCTTACAATGTAATCCTCAGGACTTTGGTTCACAATGGATATCTTACACTTCTTGATAAACCTGGTAACTGGGATCTGATAAATAAGCCTAATTGGTGGAGAGAGGATCATTACTACCATTATCATAGAAACAAGGGACATCCAACAGATAATTGTTTTAGGCTTAAGGATGATATTCAGGATCTTATTGAGAATGGCACAATCTCCACTAATGGCTTAACTAAAAATTCTGATCACACAGCTTTCAAAGATCCTCTACCTAAGCATGATAAGGGGGAAACTTCTCAAACACATAAGAAGAATCATGATGCTAAGATCAATTACACGTATCCTTTTGATACACCTGTGATCAACATGGTAGAGCCTATTGAGAGTGTTCTTATGATGAGGTCTCAAGATGATAATAAAGCCAATCATGGTAAGCCAAAGTTGGTCTTGCAAACACGTGGTAGTTCATATTCCCGAAGTGAGGCATTGAATCTTGTTACTAGGGGGCAAGCCAAGATTGTCCTTAAAACTGTGCAAAATCCCAAACAAGCTTTACCTTCCAAACAAGCGGCTCCTTCAGCCACCCCTAGCTATGATCTTGTCCAACATTTGTAAAAGACACTAGCTCAGATATCCATTTTTTAGTTGCTTCAGTTATCCTCTTCTCATAGAGAAATCCTTGAGAAAGTTTTGCGTACAACATGTGTTCCTAATGACATTGATCCAGATCAATTTCAGGCTATGGTCAACCACATTTCATCTCTGCTATCTCTCTCCTTTTCTGCAGAAGATGACATATCTAGTGCTCACCTACATAATCTAGCTTTACACATTGACCTTCTAGTCTACAATACCCAAGTCCGCCGAGTCCTGATAGAAAATGGTGCAGGGTTAAATATTGTTTCTTTCAATGTCATACAACAGTTGGGTTTGTCAGAATTTGCTGTGGATTCTAAGAAGAAGATTACTATAAAAGCTTATGATGAAGTGGAAAGATCTTCCAAAGGTCTTGTCACGTTGCCTGTCCGAGTGGGCCCTATCACAAAAGATATTAACTTCAAGTATTGGACATTCCACTCGCATATAACATTCTTTTGGGTCATCCTTGGATCCATGACATGCAGGTTGTTCCTTCCACTTATCATCAGTGCATCAAATTTCCATACAATGGCACTGAAATTGTGATTCTTGGAGACCATACTATTGCTATTAATGCTCTTGCTACTACTGAAAAATTTATTCCTCACAATGAACCTACTGATGATCCTAGTACGTCTCTAGTTGCTGCTGAGAAATCATTTAAGATGATGAGCCTTGGTATGGGTGAATATAAACTGGATTCCTTTGCTTCTATACCTATTTCTCCTAGGTCATATGCAAAACCTTCCACTTTTGCTATGGTGATCCTTGAAGCCGAAAGAGAAGAACAAGTTGTTCACGAGTGGATCTATAGAGAAGATTCCCAAAATACTCCCATGCTTATTAATTTAGACACAGATACAGATGAGTCACCAATACACACTATGGCTCACATGGGAGATGATCTTCCCTCTACTTCACTTCTTTGGGGAGAAAAATGTATATCTACTGATGATATGGATGTTGATATGGTTCATTCTTGTAGTAACCATCTCGACATGGTTGATGGGTCTTGTGTGGGGTCTGATGAGTTTGTTCCTCATATTGCCTTAGTGGACCATGCTGGTTCTTCTATGACAAGTCTAGATCTAGCTACTTTTTGAGCTTACCCTATAGGCTCAACCTCTCTTGTTACTAGAGATGACACCCCTCGCATAAATGCTATTGAACCGGTCACTTCATTTCCTCTCGCATCAACACCTGTTACTTCTTCCACCAGCGAACTAGCAACAAAAAAGATTGAATCAGCAATCAAACATCACAGTCATCAAGTCAAAAGAAAAGAGCAATGGTCGGATGGAAAAAACCACATTGTGGCAGTATCCACACCTAAGAAAAGTAAAAATAAAAATCTGCTAAAAAATAATGATTCTCAAATAAAAGATGACAAGCTGATTCTCTACAAAAAAATGGTGCACTACTTTAAGCATGATCTCCTATCTATTATACTTCAGCCCACTCCTAGAGCTAAGAACAAAGTTGCTAATGCCTTGGTTACTTCAACATCCATCTTACAAATGAAAAAACATAAATTTTTCTCCAAGTTCCTGGTGGATGAATTACGCTATCTTGCTCACAAATCTTACAATCCTACCATCTTTTCATATCTTCTACCTCATATTCCTCTTGCAAATCCACCACACCATTCCTGCCACCATCGCTTACACTTTGTCTTTGTCTCTGGTGACTTGTATAGGAAGGGTCTAGACGGAACTCTCCTTAAGTGTCTAGAAATAGAGGAGTAAAAAAAAGTGCTAGCTGCAATCCACGATGGCATATGTGGATCACATTCTAACGATCCTCTACTAGCTCAGACATTGCTTAGGGCTGGTTATTATTGGTCGAACTGGTTGAGACCTCCTATCATCATAGTTGCAGCATTTGGGCTTGGGGCCTATCAGTTCTCTACATCAGAGGAAGCAGATTCTTGATGCCCATTTCTATCTGGGGCATCCTTTGTACATATTTTATGATCCTGAAAAAATACCAAAAAAATTCATATATGATGCTGAAAAAATCCTAAAAATCATAAAAAAAAATGAAAAAATGAGCATCCTAGTGAAAACCTAGCAATAGGCACTTTGATGTCTTACCAAAAAAATCAAAAAATTTAAAACATCAAAAAAAAAATTGAAAAAGTGCCTTGGTGAAAACCTGGAAACAGGCTCCTTGGTAGCAAAAATACAAAAAAATTATAAAAAGTCCTAAAAAAAATTTGCAAAAAAATATATCAAGTGGTGAAAACCTGGAAACAGGTGCTGCTTGAGACCCTCTGCACCTATGTCTATCAGTCTTGCATGGCGCTCCTTCGCTCCACTTCTCTCTTTGCCTCTCTTAGCCTAGAATTGACTCTAGTATTAGTCTAGGGGGCATCCGTTGTTTTCAGCTTATCTTGGGTCTCTTTGTGCATCTGGGTTTCTTAGGCACCTTGTTGTATTTTTCAACACTACCCTAGCATCAAGTGTTTCTTAACACTTATCAGATATCCTTCCCGCCATCTTGGATGATGCAATATTTCTCACTGGCAGATGTGATACTCAAATTTTGACTCTATGACCTACACACACGCACTTGACTCACTGAGATTTGTTTGACTTTATTTCTTTGCGTGTTGTCTATGATGATTTCTTTGCTAAGTGGTCTCTCCCTGAGAAGTTTTTGATGATGTATAGCTAGAAGACTGAGGGTATGAGAACATGTTTTATTTCTTTATCTGTTTGTGGGTATATTTTGTTGGTCCTCACTATCATGAGCATTTATGCTGGTCTTACTTGAAACTATGGACCTACAAGGTATTATCTTGACTTTCTTGTGTCTCGATGCGACCATAATCTTTCTATATCAAACTTAGGTAATCTCACTGCACTAGTCATCTTCACCTGCATGTCTTTGATGCCTAGGTGAGATTTCCACATTTCTATCTGATATAGATCATATTCAGATCCACATAGTTATGCTAGTGTGTATTGTATGATCTTGCGATGCTACCAATAACGCTCAATGATGAATATTAGATGTCTATTGACTTTGTGACCTTGCAAGTAAACCACTTTTCATGTAGCTTGCATTCTTAAGTTCATGTTAGTTAGTTTTGCATCTTGCATATGGAGAGAGCTCTCCTTTATCTTTCATGGACTTGTTAATTAACTGCGCTCACCTTTTGCTTCTTCCCGATCATGTCTTTCACTTCTTGTTTTTCATATCACATCATTTTCCTTTCATTTCGGGATCTAAACCGAAATCTGAGTTCACCTTGATCACCCAACTCATCTTTTTCCTTCTTCCATGCAGTTGGTTAACCTTTTAAGGTCTGATCCTTCAATCTTTGCTGGGGCATTCTTCACCTCTTCATCCCCATCTCTCTCAACTTCTAGTCTTTCATTCACTTTCAAATCCCAAGTTCAAATCCCCCTCCGTGGTGTTTACGAGTTGAGGGACCGATAGGTTCGTGCCCCGTGTCCCATGTGTGGGGCATACCCTAACTACTTGATGGTTATTCTGTCCTCTTTCTTTGATTATGATTTCTAGTGATTTGATCATGTTGCTCTTGCTTCTGCATTCCCTCTACCTGGATTTCACTTTCGATCCCGAGGGGGCAGACACATCATATCTTATTGGTTATCTCTTTCCTAAGTATTCAGTACTGTCGCTACTAGGCTGACCATGCAAGATTTCCTATCTCTCTGCACTTCATGACTTTGGAGTTAGAATGCTTTTGCTTGCCTTCTTGGCTATTTTATTCTTTGATTGCATGTGATCCCAAATCGATCTCACATCTATCAAAATTGCTATTGCTTTCTTTCTTGGCTATCTGCTTACCTTCTTGGCTAATCTATTCTTTGACTACATGTATTCCCAGATTGATCACACATTAGTCAAAGAGGGGCAAATGTATACACCTAAAAATGGTCATCTAGACTATTAGCCCCTTGCTAGCATTTTTGCTAAAATCATCAATTGCTTGTTCTTGATCAAATCCTAGTCCTATCATTTATTTGATTATTTTCTATGGGCTAACCATCTTATCCTAAGTCTTTATTAATTAAAAGGAATATTTCCTCCCCTTTTATTAAATAAAAAATCTCCACTTTTCCTCTTATCCTAAGTTGCACAAATAAAGCATTTAATTCTTATTTAAAAAGAAAATAAAATAAAAAATAAAAGAAAAGAACTTTTTGTCTCACATGGACATAAAGTAAATGCTCAACATAAAGTAAATGCTTCTAATTTTCCTATTGGAGGATATTTGTGCACAAGGATCAAGCTTCTTTTTTTCTCCATCGTTGATTAAATCTTTTGCCTCTTAATCTCCATGGTCCATTGATTTTTCACCTCCTATAAAAGAAGAGCTCTCTTCCTCATTTGCACACACAAATTTTTATGCTATTATTATGCTACAGGTTTTCTAGGTCATCTTGGAGCTTTTGGAGATATTCTTGCATCTAGGGTTTGAAGATTTGGAGCATTGTTGGCATTCATCTTGGATCTTCATCAACATTCTATCTTCTTGTCTTCATTCTTGCATCATCATGGCTTTCTTGCTTCATACTTAGATTTCATTTTCATGCATAGTATTTGCATTTTCATAGCTTCATTCTTACCTTAGATTTCCTTTTATGCAATAGATTAACTTGCATTGTCATATAGATTTTCTTTGCATTGCATACATTTGGCTTCATTGGAGATATTGGCATTCTTTCCCTCATCTTCCTTGAATTTTCCATTGCATGGTTTACTAGCAAGGTTATAGGCTTAATAGCTCTAGCTGAGAGCATTCTTAAAAACCCTTGCACTCCGTGCCTAGGGAGCTATGGATCGATTTGTGAGAGCTCATTCTTGAGTTTTCTTGCATGTAAGGATTCATAGAAGTGTGACAATATTTTAGCACAGAGGAATCACATGTCCACCAAAGGTGGATCATCCTCCATTGTACATGAAAGTATGTGCAACAATGAGAGGATGATAATGTGATAAGAGCACTAAAGGTGGATCTCACACACTAAGAGGTATGTGAAGACAACTATCACACCTAAAGTGGAAGTTCTCCTAACCATGTGCTAAAATGAAATGCAAACTCCTAAGTGTCTCAAAGACAACTAATTATGCAAATGCATTAACCTATGTAAACTTAAGTAAAGTGTAATTAGTAAATACTTAATTACACCAATAGTATAAAATGTACCACTTTAGAAAATCTATCCACAACCACAAACATAGAATCATTACCTCTTACTATCTTCTATAAGCCAAGAATAAAATCCATACTAATGTCAATCCAAGGTTTCTCAGGTACAACAATCGGTGTATACAATCTAGTATTCTGACTTACTCCTTTTGCAACTTGACAAACTCCACAACTTTTCACAAATTTCTAAACATCTTTATACAACTGTGGCCAAAAGTATTTCTCCTTAAGCAAATTCAAGGTTTTATCAACACCAAAATATCTAGCCAAACCACTACTATGCTTCTCCTTTATAAAATTAGTTCTCATTGGTCCTTTCTATATACACAACTGAATACCTTTAAACAACATACCTCCTTGCATAAAATATTCATCCCATTTATTACTCTGTTGATCTTGAATAGGTTCTCTGCACTTTCCCCATGGCTCAGAAAAATTAGGATCAAACTCATAAGAATCTCTGATGTCATCAAAGCTTAGAACTTCAATTTTCATCTCGATCATCAAAGATCTTCTTCAACTCAATGCATCAGCAACTCAGCTAGTGACTCCACTTTTATGCTTTATCACAAATGTATAACTTTGCAAATACTCAACCCACTTCATATGTCTCTGATTCAAATTATTCTGACTACCCAAATACTGTAAAGAGTTATGATCAGTATACAACACAAATTCATTTGGCATCAAATAATCTCTCCATTTCTTCCATGCTTGAACAATAGCATAGAATTCTTGATCATACATAGAATATTTTCTTCTTGCATCATTTAACTTTTCACTAAGGAAAGCAACAAGTTTACCTTCTTGACTCAACACAACTACAATTGCACTACCACTTGCATCACATTCCACTTGAAATACCTTATTGAAATCAGGCAATGCCCAAACAAGCAATTCAACAACCTTCTGCTTTAGAGTCTCAAAATTTTTATTAGCTCCATGTGTCCACTTGAATTCTCTTTTATTTCCTCTCATAGTCTCAATTATAGAATTACAAATTGAACTGAAATTCCTTATGAACTTTTGGTAAAAACTTGTCAAACCATGAAATGATCTTACCTCACTATCACTCACAATTTTAGGCCAATTCAAAATAGCTTCAACCTTTTCAGGATCCATTTTCAAAACATCATCTAAAATAAAAAATCTTGAATACACAATCTCCTCTTTCATGAATGAACACTTTTTTAGATTTATCCACAACTTTTCTTCTTTCTATCTCTGCAAAACTTGTCTAACATGCAACAAATGTTCTTCTCTGGTCTTACTGAATATCATAATATCATCAAGATATACAATCACAAATTTACCCTAGAATTTCTTCAAAATTTCATTCATCAACCTCATAAAAGTACTCAATGCATTATTTAAACCAAAAGGCATAACCAACCACTCATACAAACCTTCTTTCATCTTGAAAGTAGTCTTCCATTCATCACCTTCTCTGATTCTGATACGATGATACCCAGTTTTCAAATCAATTTTGGTAAAATACTTTACTCCAATCAAACTATCCATTATGTCATCCATTCTCGGTATAGGAAACCTATACTTCACTATTATTTTTTTGATTGCTCTGGAATCAGTACACATTCACCATTATCCATTCTTCTTCAGTGCTAATACCATAGGTACTACACAAGGACTCAAACTTTCTCTGATCAAACCTTTCTCTAGCAATTCTTGAATTTGTTGGTTCAATTCTTGATTCTTGATAGGTGTCAACTGATGAGGTGCCTTATTCGGTAAACTAGCTCCAGAGATGAGATCCATGCAATGATCAATGCTTCTCCTCGATGTCATACCATCAGGTACATTATCAAAAATTATTTCACTGTACTCGGTGAGAAACTTATCAATCTCTTCAGGAACACGATCCTTTGTTTTCTTACTTAGTTTATTAGGAATCACAACAAAACATACATCAGTCTTCTTCAAATCTTTAACAAACTTTCTTCCTTCCATCAAGAAAACTTTTAGAGATGTGAAAACATTACTAACAGGTTATTCCATCAAAGGTAACAATATTTGTCTTCTTTCATCAGCCCAAATAGTATATTTATGCAATCTCCCATCATATATAGCATGTCTATCATATTGCCAAGGTCTACCCAACAAATTATAAAAATAATCCATAGGCCTGATATCACATAACACCTTATCATAGTACTTTCCAATTTTCAAATTCATATAACATTGTTCACTTACCAAGAGTGTATGTTCTCCCTTGATCCATGAAATATGATAGGGCTTCAGATGTTCCAACCTTTTCAACTGTAACTTTGTGACCATTTCCTTAGATGCAAGATTCTCCAAGCTACCACTATCAATGATTACCTTCCAAACTTTGTGAGAAACTCTACATCTAGTCTTGAACAAACTTTTCCTTATCGAATCTTTCTTTTTATGTTCATTCTAGAGTGATCTTCTTACCATCAAGTTATTTTCCTTCTCAGGTTCATTCGGTGACTCTTCTTGCACCAAAGAATTTCTACTATTACCAACCTTCTTACTTCCATGTGTACATTCAAATGACCTATGTCCTTCTTCTCCATAATTGTAACAAGTTCCTTAGAAACCACCTTTGTTATAACCACCTCGGTAGTTACTACCTCTACCTCTAGATGAAATTTCACCTTTCCACTTGGTCTTGCCTTTATCTTGATTTGTCTTTTCTAGTTCAAATCTACTACTTTCACCATGAGATCTACCTCTTCCTCTAGAGAATCTACCATGTCTACCTCTTTTTCTGTGCTCATGTCTCTTGTTCAATTTCTCCTCAACTTTTAATTCAAATTGATAAGCCTCTTCAATGTTCTCCAATTTGTCCAAACTAATTTCTTCTTGGATGGAAAATCTTAAACTATTCAGGTATCTAGCAATTATTTCCACATCATTTTCATCATGTCCTGATCTGATATCTAATTTGTAGAATTCCTCAGTATACTCTTTTACCGAACTATCTTTCTTCCTTAAACTTTTCATTCACCTAACTAGGTTAATATGATAATCACAAGGTAAGAACTTTCCTTTCAATTTATTCACCATTTTAATCCATACCTTGATTTTGTCTTTGCCTTTTCTCTTTATGTCCAGCTGCAGATGTTCCCACCATAAGGATGCATGAATTTTCAACTTTGTGCTTGCAATTTTCACCTTCTTTTCCTTAGGTACATTTTCATACTCAAAGTACTTATGCATCTCTATGATCCAATCCACCAATTCATCAAAATCCAATTTTCCACCATACTCAATAGGATTAAAATGTGGTGTAGACTTCAAACTTGTCAAAGCCTTCAAAAATATTTCTTCACCCCGATCCATCACAGGTGTAAGTTCTGCATCACCTTGTTCCACCTCAATTTCATCATCGCTAACATCTTCAAGATGTCTTCCTCTTCTTTGGGATGTTTCAACAACTTCTAATCTATTAGCAAGTTGTCTCAACATGTCTTCCAATCTTGGATCCACATCTCACCTCCCACAAACCATCTTAAAAACCCTTTGTAATTGCAGGTTAGATCAAAATCTGCCACCCTACAAAAATTCAACTAGGGCTTCACAAGAAGGAACTTTCAAATCTAGATTCATAAACCTAGATCCACATCTAACCTAGCTTTGATACCACCTCAAGAAAGAGGGGATAGGAGGGGCCAAGAATAGTACACCCTACCAGATCCACCTTGCCCAACAACATGCAGATGCAACAATACACAACAGTGAGAGAGAGAATGTAGATGTCTTTCATATATTATCTTCAAATTGATTCATACATGTCAGGCTGTAAGGCCTTCCCAGTTTCAGCTAGATATTACAATCAAGTACAAAAGTCCTCAAACATGTGAACAATCTCTAAACTTCTATCTTCTATCTCCTATTAAAACTACCTCCAAACTCTAACCAAACAACTACATTTATACAAGAGGCTACCAAACCAAGTCGGCCTTCAAATCCACAATCTACGAAAGGAATGACTTGATCTAGGTCCACACGTTTCCCAATAATGGATACTAACACTAAATCCATGACCCAAATTAAATGCACAAGTCAGCCTCAATAGAAACTCAAAAGAAACCTATCGATAAGAAAAGCCAACCAAGTGCCAGACAAGCATCATTGAGTGCCAGGGAAATAACTGAGTGCCAGAGATAACCGACCAACACTAGCAAACAAAGAAAACTGAGCAACACCGAACCAACTTGGTCAAAGTAGGAAATGAGAAACACAAAAAAACTCAAATATGTTTTTGGCGACACAGGATTGCCAAGGACCCGAGATGCTCCTGCATCATTAATTTGGCATCGCTATCTCAGTTTATGTCAAAAGTTGTAATGTTGGTCAATTGAAATGAGCAACATTGGCTATCATTCAATCCATTCTCCATGGGATTGAATTTTCTAGTCCATTATCTCCATTTGGCTAAGTAAATACAAGTGACAACCCCATCGTACACACGAAGTCCCTTGAATGTTCGCGAACACACAAGACCATACTGTCCCTAAGGATAATTAGGCAACATTGGGCATATATATTTCTTGGGGCATATCTCAGATCTTGTGTGAGGTATCAAAAAATTATTAGGTGCTACAAGACTATTTTATGGAGGCCTACATTTACCTATCTTAGTTTTAGGAGATTCCCCTTCAATTCAATTTGGCATGCCTATCTCGGTTGATATCAAAAGTTTCAATGTTGCTCAATTAAAATGAGCAACATTGGGTATCTTTATATCTGCTCAAGTAGTGGGATTGAATTGTCTACTCCATCATCTCTAGTTGGTCAGGTAAATGCTAGAGACAACCTCATCACACACATGGAGTCCCTCAAACATTTGTGACCACACCAAACCAGATTGTCCCTAAGGATCAGTAAGCAACAATAGACAATAATGTTTCTTTGGGAATATCTTGGAGGTTGTGCAAGTTATCGATGAATTGTTAGGTTCTATAGGATCATGTTATGGAGGCCTAAAATTACCTATCTATTTTTGGGAGATTCCCCTTCATTTTAGTTTGGCATCCTTATATAAGTTTATGTTAAAAGTCACAATGTTGCTCAATTGAAATGAGAAACATTGGCTATCTTTCAATCCATTCACCATGAGATCAAATCATCTACTCCATTAACTTCCTTTAGCTAGGTAAACTATAGTGACAACCCTATCTCACACATGGAGTCCCTCGAACATTCGTGAGCACACCGGACCAGAGTGTCCCAAAGGCTTACTAAACAACATTGGCCAATAATCTTTATTGGGGCATATCTTGGAGCTTGTGTGAGGTATCAAAGAATCATCTAGTGCTCCATGACTATGTTATGGTTACCTAAAATTGCCTATCTAAGTTTTTGGATATCCCCCTTCATTTTAATTTGGCATCCCAATTTCAGTTTATGTCAAAAGTTACAATGTTGCTTAATTGAAATGAGTAACATTGGCTATCTTTCAATCTGTTCACCATGAGATCGAATCATCTTCTCCATTATCTCTACTTGGCTGAGTAAATTCTAGTGACAACCCAGTCTCACACACAGAATCCCTTAAATGTTTGTGAGCACACCAAACCAAAGCGTTCCTAAGGGTCACTAAGAAACATTGGTAAAATTGGGTATTTCACTCTTTTTCCCAACTTGTTACAAAACACAATCCACAATAAATAGAAACCACATAACCATCCATTAATATACATCTTCCTATGACCCATTTTTGGTCAATTAGGATAATTTGATAGAATAGACAAAATCATTACATATTTTAGATTTTCATGCCTTATTATATCAAATTAAGTCACATATGACTTTGATTACGTTATCCATTACACAATGACTCTGATAAACATGTTACAATTCTATTATATTAAATAATGAATGTAAACATGTTTGATTATTTTCAAAAAATTAAGTTTTGAAGTGCAATGATATGCACACAATGAATAAATTGGATCGAATATCAAGTTTCATATATATAAAAATGAACAATAATCGTGTACACATAAAAAATGGAACAGATAAAAAATCAATAATAGTTACAAAAATGTGGCATGTGCGATGTCAAGGTCGATATATACATTATAAGTATCAAATAGATAAACAAATTGGTCATTCACTGACCACAACTAGGTCTATATATCTCTATCAATATATGTGACTATGCTGGATCATCAAAATTGAGCCTCTTCAAAGTAGTATGTGGCTTGCTAGATGTCTACAAAACAACAATTCAAATGCTAAATCAGATACCTTATCTCCAAATATTATCAAAATAACTAAATTATACTAGACTATAATTTGTTGGCAATTGAATTGTTTATTACAAATTGGTCTTTCACTGACCACAACTAGGTCTATATATCTCTATCAATATATGTGACTATGTTGGATCATCAAAATTGTTTGCTAGATAAACAAATTGGTCATTTAATGACCACAACTAGGTCTATATATCTCTATCAATATATGTGACTATGTTGGATCATCAAAATTGAGCCTCTTCAAAGTAGTATGTGGCTTGCTAGATGTCTGCAAAACAACAATTCAAATGCTAAATCAGATACCTTATCTCCAAATATTATCAAAATAACTAAATACTAGACTATAATTTGTTGGCAATTGAATTATTTATTACCTAATCTCTTTCTTCTACACTTGGACTATGTAGTAACTTTTATGGTCTCCTTCACGGATGAGCACTCCTAACAAAATGGAATGGTAAAGGGTCTGTAGGAAGTCGCGAAGGGAGCTGTAATAGGTAAAAAATAATTAACACAAGTTAATAGCCCAAAGTTGATGAAAAACACTACAAAAGTAAAAATGCATGGGTGAACCCACAATAGTGGGTTACACTTTTTCGGAGGAAGGAATCCATCCCGAAAATCATGAAAGCTTGGATTTACTCACATACTTTCGATAGAAAGTACTTTCTATCAAAACTAGAACTTTCGATTGAAAGTACTTTTGATAGAAAGTACTTTCAATCGAAAGTACTTTTAATTTATATGAAAAGTCCATGTTTAAGGAAATTTTTTATAGTTTTATGTAAAGTACTTTCGATACAAAGTACTTTCAATAAAAAATAGGTAGTTTTGATTGAAAGTACTTTCTATCGAAAGTCCTTGAGTAAGGGAAATTTGTAGAGTTTGATAAAATTTTGAACATTTCATGGCTTTGGGGCTCAAGCGTGGGGTTCAAATGGAACAATAAGGAGATGTCCTTTTGCATAGCAGAAGTACTCAAAATGAGCTTTCTAATGATTATAGATTTGGCAATTTTTGAGTTTATTATGTATCTATTTTTTTACGTTAATTAAATGTAGGTTTTTTTACAAATATAAACCTCTGACTTTGATGTTCAATGAAATATAGTATAAAATAGCAAAAAAAATTTGAAAAATAATAGTGCCCTTTGTCTTCGAGTCTACTTTCTATCAAAAATAAATAAATTGAATTTCAATAAATACACAAAAAGTTATAAGCTATGTAGTCAACTTCAAACGTTAATAAAATATGCAATAATCATGATAATATCATGAAACCAATTGCATGCCCTTTGTATGGATGTTACAAAACTAAATTCAAAAGAATCACATTGATATCTATTTTACAAAAAAAATTATGCTCTATGAAAACAATGTTACTATTTGAAAATGACGTTTTCAGCACCATACAAGTTTTCATGGGAGAAAAAAAAAGTATTAAATACAATACATACATACATACATACATACATACATACATACATACATACATACATACATACATACATACATACATACATACATACATACATACATACATACATACATACATACATACATACATACATACATACATATATATATATATATATATATATATATATATATATATATATATATATATATATATATATATATATATAGAATCTAGATAGAAAATCCTAAAAGACTCTAATGTACTTCATCCTCTGATTTTGAATGGTTCAACGACAATATGCATCTGAATCTGAGAGTTTTTTTCAAAATGTAGAGTTCAGTGTCTGTTTAGGCAAAAAAGTGTAACCCACTATTGTGGGTTCACCCGCATGTGCTCATATCTAAATCCATATGTTTAACACACACACACACTCACACATAGATATATATATCGAAAGGATTTATAAGATATTTTGAACAAACAAGAATGCAATCAAAAGTGAATATAAAAAAGTTACCTCTTCCTGCTCCTAAATATCAACAACATCTAGTACATTCATTAATTATGTAAAACCCAATTGTTTATGTATATAGAAAAAATAAGACACGTGCATTGATCATTATACATGTATATGTTTAATCATAATATATTTCAACAAAAAGACTTAAATTGTACTAAATTACCTTTTGTACTATGGGTGTCCTCGAGGATTTCCTTTTTTTGTCTCGATGTCTTGGAGCTAGGTGGGGTAACCTAGTAGAAACAAAACTAACATAAGAGAAATTAATATGATAACACATAGGCTCAATAAATTTACAAACAAGAGGTGTGAAAAATATGACAATACAAAGATCTCTAGGCCAAAGTCAATCATAGAAAGTGTCACATCATCAAATTTGGACATCTCAACTCCGCACAAGCCCTATAAAACATCAAATAAATATACATATTAAGAAAATATATCTTGACACCAAGAAATTATTCTTATTTTTTGAATATTTAGAAACTATACCTCAAGTGTCAAAGCTATCCATACACGTCTCATCGAACAAGCACTTTATGGTGTGCTTTGTGTATCACCTGTTGCACCCTGCAATGTATATTATTCATATATCAATTTAATTTTTTCTCTTAAAAACATTTATTTACTTTTATAAGATTTAGGTGACTAAAATTAATAACATGTTAAAACAAAAATAAACATACACCTACATATCTCATAGAAAACACAATCATCAATAGGTCATTTGTGAGGGCCACATGCTTGGTAGAAAATGTCTGGCATCTACTCCCACAATGTTTACATGAATGGGATGTCGAACCATCCTCATTTGTGTCATTATCTACCTCGACACATATACCCTAACCGTTAGGGCACACTTACTCAATAGGTTGGAATGTTCCAAATCAAGAATTTGATGTTGATGGAGGTGGTGAAAGTGATGAGCCATCCTCTGGATCGACTAACTATGTGTCATGCTCATTAATGACATAAGTCAATGATGTAGCTTCTTGAAGGGTCTATAAATAATAGACTCATTCAAGTTACTACCGGTACCGCAACATGAACTATGGGTTTTCTAGCTAGATGCATCCTATGTTGTGGCTCTACCACCCTATGGGCCCCAGCTCTATCCTACATAGAGCCTCTCCATCTACCTTGGAATTATCAGATGTCAAAGTAATTTGGCTTCTCACCAAGGATAAACTCACAATATAGCTTTCTCAAAAATTATAAAGGCACCTCTAAATTATTACAGTGTGCTTGGTCAAAGACCATATACCACCTATCCCAAAATGCAGCTCTCATCTTATTATGAACACACCAATGTATAGGAATCCTATTCATAGTAACTCCTAGGGAGTTAATACTAAGAGGATCAATGAAAAGATAACATATGTCTTCTTTAAGTATCCTCTTTTATTCACTTGATCATATGACAATCCGTCGACATAAAATGCACAACATTTATCCCTCCATGAACCACATGTTTTAACCTCCATAGACACCTCATTCAAACTATTAGTTATTATTTCTAAGCAAGTGGAAAGGGATGAGTGTTGCTCAAAACTAGAGGGCCTCAACCTATTAAGCAATATGTATATTTGGGCACTATTTTGTTGAAGACAATTGATAAGGTCTTCTTGTGTGGCATCAATGTGACCTATTGGAGGACACAAGGGGTTTGGATTTGGGTTTGATGGTGGGTTTTCTTGCTATGGGGATACATTTTGAGGTTTTTCTTGTTGCTCATTTCTAACATTATCAAGATTTTTAGGTGTTTGAAGAGGTCTTTGATGTCTCTTTTATGGTCGGGGATTAGTTTTTGAATCTAACATTAAAATAATTAAAAAAATTAAATCAATTCAACAAACCCTACTCAATCAAAATTGAAACAAAAACAATAAAAGAAAGTTCTTACCTATTTGATGACATGGCATGTTTGAAAAATGATAAATATGGCAATAAATTTAAATTACAACAAGAACCCGCTCAGGTTTTGGCATTTTCTCTTCCTCATCTCTTCGCCAAACTCGGTTTTAGCGTGAAGAAAATTGATGAAAATGCAAGTTTTTACAAAATGTCTATGACAGTCAAAACACATACGCATTTTGAAGAACTTTTTTTTTGTGGCTTGGCAAAGGCTCAAGTTTTCCAAGCCTAGTTTTTCAAATTTTGAATAACTTGAGCTAGTTATGAAAAAAAATTGGTTTTTTTTAAGGAGGTGGCCACTTTTTTGCACACCATCTTGGTGCACTTACCCCTATAAAGGTTGATAATATCCCATCATGAAGATATAAATTTAGGAGTGAAATTCAGCTTTTGAATGCATGGAAGAAGAGATCATCACTCCTCAATCTATGAATTCCTTGAGGGAGCCTACTTGTATATTGGTGTCATGTGTCCTACAACAAGAAAATCTAAATGTTAACTATGTATGCTAAGTATGTTAACTATTAAATGCGGTATGGATCATTCATTGTTTATAAATTTGATTGTATTTAAACGTGTAGTGATGTATGCTAATTATTAAAAATTGATAGCTTCCTAGTAGAGGATATTGCATAGAATATTATCAAAAAAATCCAAATATTATGTAAACATAATAACAAATATTATCCAAACATATCAAGTATTATTGAAATATTAGTAATAATGACACTCACATAACATAAAATATGTAATGATTCCATAAACATGAAGAATACATCTACTGAACATGAGAGAAAAATTATATCAAAATTCATATTCTATGTATCAAATTATTTTATTACTTGTAAGTACGTCCATATAAAAATATGACATAAATGCCAACTCAAACAAGGTTTTACAAAATGTGGCATATGCAATCTCAACATCTCTACAAAATGACATGTGATAACTAGATATTTTATGACATCACAGGCTACTGGTAGATTATCACAATGGATCCTCTTCAAAGAAATCTTTGGCTTTGAAGGATCTTGCACAAAAAAAAGTTCAAACCATAATTAAAATTACTTAAATTATATAATTTACAAATACAAAATTAACATCAAAATTAATATGCATTGAATTATAATTAAAATTTAAAATTGAGTTCATGTATACCTCAACTCTATGTCTTCTAATTTGATCATGTGTCCTAGAATATGGATACGAGTGGAAATGTCAACCTATATATGTGTACACGCATGAAATTAATACAAGTTATCCTATAGTCATTAGTAATAGGAAACTAGATTTACTAAGCACCTAAATTAAAATGAAAACTTACCTCTAGTAGACCTTCTTTTGGCAATGTGAATGTAGTCAACAAGGATGTGAATCCTTG
The DNA here is from genome assembly GCA_027943335.1 of Chamaecyparis obtusa. Lineage (NCBI taxonomy): Eukaryota > Viridiplantae > Streptophyta > Pinopsida > Cupressales > Cupressaceae > Chamaecyparis > Chamaecyparis obtusa. The sequence goes on along the minus strand of BSBK01009621.1, from coordinate 73,641 downwards.
GTGCTATACCTCCCTCATATGAATGTTACATACAAGAGTAAAACACTATAAAAATATAAGTTAATATATATTTCAAATAGTAAAAATTTAAATTACAAGCATGTACATACGATACAAAAATGTAAACAACCAAATGAAAAAAATATATATCATGTGGCTATCATGGCCAAATAAAATGGATAAGGGATAGGAATCATGAACTTGTGTCATGTCATCCTCAAACATTAAGCTTTGGTAAATAGATCATGTAAATAAACATCAATACACTCAAGTAATTAGTAGGTCTTCATAATCATTCTCAAACTCTTAATTACCTTTTCCTTTTTGGTGTGCATCGTTGCACCTCCCTCGCACTGTACATCCCTCACAGTAGGTGAAACCTAGAAGACTAAAATAAGATATATTTTTAAATTAATATATGATTTAATTATCATAATTTAAATGAAAATAATGTATAGTGATGAAAAAAGTAAATGACTGAATGTGAAAATATATGACATAGAGCTACCAAGGTCAAATGAAATGGCTGAGAGTCTAGCATATTGGACCTCTTTGATATCCTCCTTTTACATCAACTGAACATAAAGAGACTATGTATATGATATAAGAATGTAATCGTAATAATCAATCTAATATAAAAATTTATTTAAAATTAAATGCACTATAAAATTAAAATTTAAGTCTTACCACAACATTAGGAATGGATGATGAATACACCTCCTCATCTCTAGGATTAAAGGGCTCTCTAGATTATGTTCTAGTACCTACTATAAAAACTAGTGCACCACCCATATCATGCACCTAAAACTATGATGTGTCCATAGGTTCCTTGATAGGATGATTAAGCGGACCCAAGCGTATCTTCTTGAACATATTGCATGTATGGGGTAAAAAAATATTTGTACTTGAGGAGGATGTGTTAGCACGACTAGATCCATTACCAAAATTGTGAGCATGTGGTTTTGTCAGTGGCACATTCTACATAATCAAATGGCCACTCAGAGAGTGAATGACCTTTATAGCCTATGAGACATCTTGTGCAATAATGTCTAGATGTTATATTTTAGGAGGGGAAGAAATGATAGGATGGGGAACAAATGGGCCCTCTACTACTTAATGTTCCCTTAGTCTATCTTGAGGTATTCTTGTTGGAATTGGAAAGAGAAAGTACTGAGAGAGGCGGGGTGAATCAGAACTCTCAAAACTTTTAACACTTAACACTTTACAATAGTAGATCTTAACTAACCGAATAATTATATTGTTTGTAACATACATTCATATAATTGAAAATGTAAAGTGAATGTAAACAAAACAACAAATCATACATAAAATTCAATACTCATGACATAGATATTTTGGTTAAACGTAGAAACCCTTGTTAGAAGGTAAAAATTGTGGTGGGGATGACAACCACAAATCTTCACTACTGCAGTAAATAAAGTATGTTGGTTAAGGCTACAATTATTGATTACTTCTAATGATCTTACCCTATTAAGAGTAACAAAAGATCAACTAGATCTACCTAGTTAAAAGATTTAAACAACATAAAGTATGTGTGTAGTCAGCTAAGAGATTTAAACAAGAACTGTTAAGTTCACTCTGTTAAGAGATTTTGATTTTGCTATAATGTTTAAATTGATAATAGTAAAGTATCTCTAAAATGAAAACTTCAACTTGTCTGATTCAAATATGTGAAATAACAAATATATATCACCTTGGTGTCATGTATGTGCTCTTTGTTTTTGTTTAGTAGCCTTATATGTTGTTTTGATAAACTAATTCTTCCTCTCTTAAACCTTATGTCATAAACCCTTGTGTGATCTCCTGGTGTCTTTAGTACAACTACTACTTCATGATACTTGATCATAACAACATCTCTTACAAATTTATATCAAACAATATTGACCTAATTAGGGTTTTCAATCTTAGAAAATCTAAGATCAACTGTGTTGAAAATAAACTAGATCTAACAATTACATAGGATTCATCATAAAAGTTAATGATTACATCCATATTAAATATATCTTGATCTTGGTAAACCATTTTTTGACTGGTGTGAACCGCTTGCATAGATGTATGTGTCATTCTTGATTACTATGTCATTTCCTAGATAACTTGGTAATCACTGCATTCCCTTTTCGGTAAATTACTGATACTTTATGTGTACAAATACTCGGTGATCACTAGCTCAGTACTCATTAATAACTTGTCTCTCAATGAGTGTGCTCAGTCAAACCTATATTCAGTTAACTTGAATTTTTTCCTTGTCTTTGCTTAGTGTAACTTAGGCTTTGTCTTCTTGACCCATTGACTTGTTTGTTTCCTTTACTAACTGAATAACTAATTAATACTAATGATAATTTGTTAATGCTCAAATAGAGATAAAAATCTCCCCCTTTGGCATTAGTATCAAAAACTTAGGTATATGTACCAATTAACTCAAAAACATAATAACTCCATATATATAAAATATATACATATTGACTCTTTTCTTTACAGACTCCCCCTTTGTGCATGCTTTCGGTGGTGTGAAGTACATAGTGGCATATACATGACTTTCCCCTTTTTTGAAATTAATGCAAAAATAGGAAAAATGTACTTACAACTTATCCAAAATGTGCTGGTGGGTTTTCTTTAGTGATGCCAAGAGGTTTTCCCATTCCTCTTTCAAGTTGTCAAGAACAATGTGCTCTAGACCGACTTGGGCATGCATATCAAAAATATTTTCTAACATAGAGATCTCGGGGGTGGAAACTAAAGCTTTTGACTTCTCTACATGTCTCTCCATGATTTTTACCTGTGGAAGCATCTCAGCTTGTAGCTCGGTGACCTAGTCACTTATTTTACCTTTCTACTTCCTTATATCTAATCTTAATCACCTAAGTTCTTGAAATTTTCATATATTATTGTGAAAAGAATTTGGCTCGATTAGAGAACCATTTTCACTAGCCTTGATGTCTTCATCCAAAATTTTAAGCTTCTCACTAACCTTAGTAGTGAATTATTCAAGAGTGCTTAGTTTAAACAAAATTTGAATAATATCCTAAATTATAGATTCTTACTCGGTTATGAACTTAGATAACTTAACCTTGTTTATTTCCACTTCTTGGCTTATTCTTTCTACTAAATTCAATTATATCTTTGCTTCAGCCCTTTCCTCTATTCTCTTTTTTGCATCTATGTCTGGGGTATTTATGTGACTACTTAGAGAAGCAAGCTGATCAAGTATAGGAATATCCTCATTGACATTTATCTTAGGAACTACTTGCTATAAGATATCTCTAACATCCTCTATAATTTTTTTACTTTTGCTTCCTTCTTCAATTTTTCTTGTGCAACCTTCTTTGTGCACAATACCCCATATTTTCTAAGTTCCTCAGGGTCTAAAGTTCTAGGGTCACATTTTGATATCTCAATTATTTCATCTAGTGTAAATGGTCCCTTACAGTGTTTCTTTTTCTTCTTCTGCTCTGGTGGTGATAATTTAATAAATGGAGCTAAAGCTTTTGTCTCTAGATTTGTCTTCTAGGTCTCAGTAGACACACTTTCTTCCTTAGGTTTCTCAATGACCGCTGTCTCAGTGGTTTGTCCTTTGGTGTCAGTGGTGATGTTTGTTGTAGATTCTACCGATTTAATTTATTTTGGTGCTTGTACTACTACCTTTGTTTTCTCAGGCTAATTGGAAGTAGTCTTCTCTATTTTACCCTATTTTGTTGTTCCATATTCCTCTATTGGATTTTTTTTCTCAAGGCTCGAGCCTTTGGGTTCCTTCTATGATATGATCTCCACATCTTGTACCAAAATCAATAATTCACCCAGTATCTCACTTTTTTCTACCACTATGGGTGTGTTTTCTTTAGTCTTATCTATAGAAATATTCACGTCTTCATCATCCTCGATATTATTAGGATCTCCATTTGTGATATCTTCAATAAGTACATCATTTGTTCTTTTTATTACCAATTTCTTGAGAGCATCCTTGTACTCTTCTCTATAGCCTACCAGATAAAAATCAATTGCAATGGTAGTGTTTGGTACCTCAGTGTCAGTGATGCAAGGGAGGATGGGGAGAGGGGCCAAAGGCACTCCCTAACCAGGTCTACCTTGCAGAGATCACATGCAGAAGAAACAACACACAAGTGAGAGAGAGAATGCAGATACAATTCATATATTAACTTTAACTTGATTCATACATGTCAGGGTGTAAGGCCTTCCTAGTTTAGGCCATATATTACAATCAAGTACAAAATTCCTCCAACATGCAAGGATCGGCCAGTAATCTCTAATCTTATAACTTCTATCTTCTAACTAAAATTGACTCCTAAAATATAACCAAAGATTATATTATATATAGGAGGCTACCAAACAAGTCAGCCTTCAGATCCACCATCAACGAAAGGAACGACCAGATCTAGGTCCACCTGCTTCCCAATGATAGATACCAGCATTAAATCTATGACCAAAATTAATTCCAAGACTCAGCCTCAATAGAAATCCAAAATAAAAAACTCGATAAGAAAGGATAACCAAGCACCAGACAAGCATCATCAAGCACCAGAGAAATTCACCAAGTGCTAGAGAGATAACCAACCAACACTGGTAAACAAAGGAAACCAAGAAACACCAAACCAACTTGGTGAAAGAAGGAACTGAGAAACACAGGAAAACTTCAAACATGTTTTTGGTGACACGGGATTGCCAGAGACCTGAGATGCTCTTGCATCAGACACCTAGGGTTATTTGAAAATGATTCTCAGAATCATGAAGCAGGTGCAATCTGAGCTACATCCAACTCAGATTGTGAAATCCATGAACTATCTTCAATCAATCTATTCTTCCCCTTTACCATATATTCCATATATTGTTTTCCTCTTGTACTTTTGCAAATTCTTTGTTCCCAAATTTTCTCAACTTCTTCTATTCATTTCTTAGGATAATCATTTGGTAATGTCATTTCTTCATCTGACTCATGATACTCATACAAATCAAAAATGCTGAAAATAGGTGATATATCCATGTCATCAGGTAACTCAATCTCATGAGCATTGCCACTGTCAAATTTCTATAGAATCTTGCAAGGTCCAAACTTCTTCATTTTCATCTTCCCATATGTTCCAATAGGAAATCTTTCTTTCTTCAAATGAACCATTACTTCATCATCAACTACAAAATTCTTATGTCTTTTTGATCTATCAGCTTTGTCTTTATAATTTTTATTAATTTTCTCCATCTTGTGTTTCACATCTTCATGCAATGTCTTTATGTACTTAGCAAACTTTACTCCTTTAGCACTTCTATTTCTTTCATCAACAATGTCTCTCAAATCTAATATACCTCTCGGTTGTATACCATTTACAATCTCAAAAGGTGTTTTTCCAGTACTCCTATTCATTGAATTATTGTATGCAAACTCTTATGGTACCAACATAGAATCTCAATTACTCAGTGTGTCTCCAACTAAACATCTCAAAAGATTTCCCAAACTTCTATTCACAACTTTTGTCTGTCCATTGATCTGTGGGTGAAATGTAGAACTATATTTTAACTCGGTGCCAAACTTTCTCCAAAGGGTCTTCCAAAACAATCCAACAAATTTATTGTCTCGATCAGAGATAATACTCCTCAGTAATCTATGCAATTTGACAATTTCCTTAAAGAAAAGATCTGCTATATGTACTACATATGTTGTCTTTGTACAAGGTATAAAATGTGTCATCTTAGAAAATCTATCCACAACAAAAAATATAGAATCATTACCTCTTACTGTCTTCAGTAAGCCAAGAAAAAAATTCATACTAATATCAATCCAAGGTTTCTCAGGAACAAAAATCGGTGTATACAATCCAATATTTTGACTTACTCCTTTTGCAACTTGACAAATTCTGTAACTTTTCACAAATTTGTGAACATCTTTATACAACTATGGCCAAAAGTATTTCTCCTTAAGAAAATTCAATGTCTTGTCAACACCAAAATGTCTAGCCAAATCACTACTATGTTTATCTTTTATCAAATTAGCTCTCATTGGTCCTCTCGGTATACACAACTCAATACCTTTAAACAACATACCTTCGAGAATGAAATATTATTCCCATTTAGTACTCGGTTAATCTTTAATAGGTTCTCTGCACTTTCTCCACAGCTTAGAAAAATCAAGATCAAATTCATAAGTCTCTCATGTCATCAAATCCAAGAACTTCAATTTTCATCTCGGTCATCAAAGATCTTCTTATACTCAATCAATCAGCAACTCGGTTAGTAACTCTACTCTTATGCTTTATCACAAATATGTAACTCTGCAAATACTCAACCCATTTCATATGTCTCTAATTCAAATTATTCTAACTACCCAAATACTATAAATCCTTATGATCGTTATACAACACAAATTCACTCGGTATCAAATAATGTCTCCATTTCTTCAGTGCTTGAACAATAGCATAGAGTTCTTGATCATACATAGAGTATTTCCTTTTTTCATCATTTAACTTTGTACTAAAGAAAGCAATAGGTTTACCTTCTTGACTCAACACAGCTCCTATTTCACTTCCACTTGCATCACATTCTACTTGAAATATCTTATTGAAATCAAGCAATGCCAAAATAGGCAATTCAACAACCTTCTGCTTCAGAGTCCCAAAACTTTTATCAGCTCCATGTGTCCACTTAAATTCTCTTTTATCTCCTCTCATAGTCTTAGTCATAACATTACAAATTAAAATGAAATTCCTAATGAACTGTTGATAAAAAATTTCCAAACCATGAAATGATCTTACCTCACTAGCATTCTTAGGTGTAGGCCAATTCAAAATATCTTCAACCTTTTCAGGGTCCATTTTCAAACCATTAGCTAAAATCACAAATCCCAAATACACAATCTCCTCTTTCATGAATGAATGCTTTTTCAAATTTATCAACAACTTTTCTTCTTTTAACCTCTCCAATACTTGTTTAATATGCAACAAATGTTCTTCTATGGTCTTACGAAATATCAGAATATCATCTAGGTATACAATCACAAACTTACCCAATAATTTCTTCAAAACTTCATTCATCAACCTCATAAAAGTACTCGGTGCATTAGTTAAACCAAAATTCATAACCAACCACTCATAAAAACCTTCTTTTATCTTGAAAGAAGCCTTCCAATCATCACCTTCTCTTATTCTAATATGATGATACCCACTTTTCAAATCAATTTTGGCAAAATACTTTTCTCAAGTCAAACTGTCTATTATGTCATCCATTCTCGATATAGGAAACCTATACATTAGCTTTTTTGTTTCTCTGGAATCAGTAGACATTCACCATTCTCCATTCTTCTTAGGTTCCAATATAGTAGGTACTGCACAAGAACCCAAACTTTCTCTGATCAAACATTTCAGCAACAATTCTTGAATTTGTTGGTTCAAATCCCAATTCTCAGTAGGTGTCAACTAATGTGGTGCCTTACTCAGTTTACTAGCTCCAGGGATTAGATCCATGTAATGATCAATGCTTCTCTTTGGTGGCAAACCATCAAATACATTATCAAAAATGATTTTACTGTACTCGATGAGTAAGTTATCAATCTCCTTAGGGATATTATCCTCTATTTTCTTACTCGGTTTGTTCAGAATCATAGAAAAATATACATCATTCTTCTTCAAATCCTTAACAAAATTTATTCCTCCCATCAAGAAATTTTTTATGGATGTACAAATATTATTTACAGGTTCTTCAATCAAAGGTAACAAAATTTGTCTTCTTCCATCAACCCAAATAGTATATTTATGCAATCTCCCATCATATATAACCTGTCCATCATATTGCCAAGGTCTACCCAAAAAAATATGACAACAATCTATAGGCATGATATCACATAACACCTTATCATAGTAATTTCCAATTTTCAATTTTGCATAACATTGTTCACTTACCAAGAGTGTATGCACTAGTAAATTTTACCCTATTTTTCGACGAGAATTAGTTGAATTTTCTACACCAATTGGTCGAACAGACGACTAAAACTATGGTCAATATTTTTTCATCGATTATTCTACAGGGAAAATCATCATTGAAATTTTGACCCTACAAGTGGTCAAAGTATCGATTGAAGCAATCCCTTGGAACTGGAAGAATAATACAAACTTTTGTCAGCATGGTCATCAAAATTGAAACCAACGTTCCACCAAACTTCATCGAAATTGACATCGAATGCATAGCATTCTCGTCAATTCTACTGGTGTAAAGGTCGATATTGAGACCATCCGCTAGTCGAAATGTCCACCAAAGTTCGTTGAAGGGGCTGTCAAATGCATAGCATTCTCATCGAACATAGTAATATGGAAATGTAAAAAAATTGACCAATACTAACTTTTGGTTAAAAAAAGTTGTGACCAGAAATGTGAGATTTAGAAGATGGCATTGTTGATGATTTGAATTGGCAGGTTTGGGAGAAAGGCCTTGAAGACTAGGAATCCTGGGCACATGATGGGGAGCTTGACTTAGATTCATTTTCTCAAAAGAAGGTCCCATGGAAGAGTAGGAACCACCTCTTGAGATGTTGATACCATTATTACCTTTCCAAAAGGAGTGGCTAGCTTGGAGTCTAAAGTAAGAATGATATGAATTTAAAGGTGGCATGCTTGTAGATGAAATGGGAATGCGAAAAACAATTCAGGCAATATCCCTTTTTCTATGTAATTGTGACCTGCGACTGAAGGTACCTATTACTACGAACTCATCTAAGGTGTCAAACATTGAAGTGGGGTCCAGTAGAAAATCTAAGGTTCTACCTCAGATTAAAACCACACTTGTTGTTTGTCCAATGGTAGCAGTTATCCAATGGAGAAATGAGATTGCAAGGTTTACAAGTGAAGGAAGGACTAAAGTTCTAGTTTATCACGGTGCTAATAGATGTAAAGATATTACAAAATTTTCTGATTTTGATATCTTTTTGACAACATATAACATTATTGAGTCAGAGCATAGAAAAAAAATGATGCTTGGAAAGGAGAGGTGTCAATGGTGTTGTAGATTGTTTTATCCAAAATGATTGGGCATACACCAGTGTTACTTTTGTAGGCCTTTTGCTATGAAATCTGAAAAGCAATCCAAAATTTTTTAAAACCTATCTCCACAAGAAACTATCAAATTTGCAGACTGTACTAAAACTATTAGTATTGGGTATGCAAAACAACTCTAAGATCATATAGAGAAAAAATTGCACTAAAGAGTTCAAGAAGATTAACATATGTAAAAGATGATATCATTATTACCTATTGGTAGCCAACCACAGTAGAAAAAAATTAAATAATGTCAAAATCTAACCATTGGTCAGATTTAAGGAGCCAATGTGGACTGTGTTCTTTCATTTATGTCTTGCTTGGGCTTTGATAAGGATATTGAGCTAATTCAATTTATTTGTATGATAATCATGAACTTAAAGGTTATGGTATTCATATAATATGTTTACAATCCACATAGACATATATAAATGTTCAGTTGGCATACATTATAAATGAAATATTATTCTAGAAAAGTCTAGACATTGAAGGGTAGCATGCCTCATGTCTAAGAAAAATTAAGTAGACCATTGAAGTCAAAAAACTGCACTAACAAATAAAATTTGAAAAAATAATGTTAGGAAAATGTATGGGTTAATTAAAATACCTTAAATCTACCTGTAGTGCCTACATTTAAAACAACATATGGTTTTAGTGCCTGCACTGAAGCATAAGTCACCAGAGCTGCACTTATTGTTCCAACACTATCAACACCTACACCATGGAATAGAAATATGATAGGTTAAAGATAGATTTTAAAACAGTCTAAAAATGTGAACAGAACTAGAATTAAATTATAAAAGCATTACAAATGACTAGACATTTTTTTGTGAGAAGCATAATGTCAGCATGTGGTAATAAATTAGTCAAATAATTATTATCCTGGGAAAAAGCCTCCTCATCAAGGGAAACAACCCAGCCCACCAAAGATAGTTCCTTTATTGAATAATAATAATAGGAATCTAAACGTTACAATGCTCACAAGCTAAAATACTAAAGAATTCTCCTCTGAGTACAATCCATACAAAGCATAATCTTTACAATAATAATGAATCTAGAGTCCATGTTATACAATATACAAAACTACCTTTTAATAATCAAGACTCATACACCACAATCTCTTGATCACAGATCATATATCAAAATACATATTGTAGCAAAAATAATACACTTATTACAGCATCAGACTTATTTTCCAAACACGCGAATAACACACTTCATACACAAAGATGCTCGACTCTTCTTAGAGACATCTACTTACAATACTTGACAACAACAACTATATTATGCATCCAAACAAATGAATAGACTTCTCCTTGATGAATACCAAAAGTCATCGCCATTACCCATCATGAATTGACAATAGTTACAATGAATAGTCACTTTGGATTCTCCAGCGACATGTTTTCGTTTGCCAAAAATGGAAGCTCATAATATCTCATGGCAAATCCACCTCAGCTAAAATGCTTAACAACACTTGATTATTGTCTTCATAAACATGAACGGTTTCTCCATAGACTTCAAGCAATGACGGTTACCAAAGACACCTAGAAATGATAGAATATGAATCGACATCATTAATCAAAGAAACAACAAACTCATAAATGAATCGATGATAAAAATAACTGATGCATGAGCATTCAATGCCGACAATGAAATTATGTATGCAAGAGGATACCAAATGGTAATATGCTAGATAAACATAAAGCCAAGCAGTCATGGTGCCATAATAAGGCCTCTAACACACGATGCCAAATATGTGATACACAACTTAGAAAACTCAACATCAAACATAAGAAGAGTCCATAAATCTCTCTCGCAGCTACCAATACATTAACAGGGGGCTCACCTCTCAAAGTAATGAAAATATTGCATCAGTGAGGCATTTAGGTTGGATCATGATCAATTGTGCACTAAGATGATTCAAATAACCTTGCTGTCCACCCAGACTCATTATCCTTACCACACCAAACCCATTGATTTGTGATCATTTTGATCTTGAAATAGGTGCAGGGTTAATCCCTCATCTGCACTTGGGTCTCCATTTGAGGTTCATCAAGCTTACCTCTCTCATTCGCCTATTCAGATTTCTTGTGCAAGTACGAATGCAATTAAGAAATATGCACCCAAATAAATGTACCTAAAAGAGGAAATTACTAGGTTCCTCTCCTTAAAAATGGATGCACATCGAGAAATTGGATTGCCACAACTCCACCAAGTTTGTTCCCAACATTCTCCAACTGCTTTGCATACATACTAGGAACTTTTAAAAAAATTATCTAGATTTTAGATATCTGACATGGCTGACTATAGTGAACAATAGATACCACACCATGGTGCATGACTACCTAGCATGCACACTAAGAATTATCACCCTAGCCAATTATCCTCGAACTGCAGACAATGGTTATATCCCATTCCTTTTGAAATCAACAGAGAAAGAAGAAACTTTTTTTAGTAGACTCAGTTATTTGACACCCTGAGCCTACTAGTTAGTTGTCCACTAGATGATGCCCTGAAAGTTCTAGCTAGGTTTCCCTCCCATTTCCCCATCTGGTTGTACAAATTACTAATTCCTAATTTTTTATGAAAACTAATACAATTTTTATTTTACCATAGAGAAAATCAAAGAGAGTCTACTAGGGACAAATGAACCTCCAAAACCTATGAAATGAACTAGGCAATAAGAATTTTGTTGCTTCCCTTCCAATTTCAACAAATATGGAACACAGTTTTATCCCTCACCACTTAAGTATATAAAAATGATCTTATTTTCATCAATATTCATTGCAATAGCAGGCATATATTTTATACCTGATTTGCTAAACCATGGAGAGGCCTCGCTAAACCATTCATACGAGCTGCAAATGCAAGATATGGATCTGCCAGTGGAATCCCAACCTAGAAACCAATTTATCAAGAAGAATGTCAATAATAATTAGATACAAATAAGACATAAACATTAATCAGTAATGCACAAATAATGTTTGAAGGAATATCACTTCACTATCACCAACACACTACATATGAAATGATATCCCCTTATTTTTGCAAGGAACCTGCTTTCAAAAATTGTACCTTCTTATCTTGGTGCATTGTTCTTACTATAAAATAAGTTGCCAAAACAACTGTTACATACCTACAAGTTATGACCTTGATCCTTGAAACTTACCCATTAGTCAACATTCCAGCTTGAGTGCTAGGAGATCACATTGGACTCAATTATTCTTATAATTGTTTTGAAACTTTATTTGGCTTACCTATTAGTCAATATCCAAGTGTAATGAGCTCTAATTCTTGGGGAAAGCCTCACCTTGATCATTAGACTTACCTCTATGTTACAAAACTACCCTCAATTGCAATATTGCAGGCCATTTCTAGATCACTCTTGTAGTTGAAGTTGTTGAAAGTACATGTGAATTGGAGACTATTGAACACATTTTCACTCTTAGTGCTATCATTGAAAGGGCTAATTATTGGTCTTCTAAAGTCTTTTGTTATCATTGGCCCCATCTTGCAATAGATATTGCTCCTTGAATATGGAGCATTGGTATTTTTGACACTCTGATTATGGCCATTATTAGACTCCATGAGACAGTTGTTGGACAATTCAGGATTCCTAATGGCCTCTCAGACATTTCCCAAAGAACTATTGAACTTAAGCAAGGCTGATTACATGCAAAATGAAAAAGACTAAGATCACAAAGTTCAAGTAAGGGCTAAAAGAGGTGAAAATACACAATGTAAACATGAAAAATCCTACTCACTAAATATTCCTATAGAGGAGAGAAAAAAGAGAAATGAAGAATTAAGGCGTCATAAGACTATAAGCATAATAAGGGCTACAAAAGAATCCAACCATGTCAAGTGCGAAGGTACCTCATAAGAGACATTTCTCTAAACAAATTTAGCATTATCAACGGAAAATCCTAAAGGAAATTATAGTGGAGAAAACTCTCATAAAAAATTATACTCTGCTGGAAATAGCCTCCAAATTGGTGGGAAACAACATTCACATTTCCACCAAGGTCTTGCGAGTGGATGTTAGAATTGTGGGAAAGATCATTATGCTAGAAATTGCCCTGAGCCAAAAAACATCAATCTCCTCAAAAAAGTTCTATGCTGTTAAAGATAACCAATGTTCTGATATACAAACATTGTTGTTTGATATTCAAGGTAAGTTCAATGGAAAAAATTGTTTCTTTTTAAGTTCATTTGGGAGGAACCCGATGTTATTAAGTTTTTAACAGAATTCCATAAGGTATTCAACCATATGAACAACTCAGCTATTGACCATGTCTAGATCATTGAAGGCTAATAAAAAAGCATAAAAAATGTTTTATTACTTCCATGAGCTCTCCTTGCTCAATGGCCCTCAATACAAAACAATTTAAGTCCCTTATTTAGTGGCATTTGTTGTCCAAATGATAACAAACACTAGAAGATGGTGATAACATATCAGCCTTTGAAAATCTACCTTGGCTATGAGTTGAGAATTCCCTTCTCTTTGCCATTTAAAAAGAACATGGATCAAGATTAATGAAGATAACATAAACTTCCTTTTGTGTGTCTTAGATATGAGCAACCATAGCAAAAAGAAAATGTTCTACAACATAATGTCCATAAAAAAGGATCTGACACTTGCAAACATGGATATTTTGGTATGTTAATCTTACTACTCATGAAAGCCTAAAGCTAATCTTACTAGGATTTTCCTTTGATATCTAAAGTTGATTGAAGAAAAATTTAGGCACTTAAGAGAAAGGTCATTGAAGGTAGTGAAAAGTCGGCATTTGAGTGTCAAGAAGAAGGTGCAATGGTCTGTGCAAAACCTAGTAGAAGGAGGAAAGTTGGTGGGTGAGAAAGACAAGGAATCAAGAAATGAAAATGCTCTTGATGTTGATTTAGAGATGTAAGATGCTACTGAAGATAGAAAAGAAGTAAGTCTTGAAGGGCTTGAGAGTGATGAGTCAGTTGTGGTAGGCACTATGTTGTTTCCTTTGGAGGAAGATAAGGGTAGTATGAAAGTTACTCCTATGACATCACATAGTGAGGGTAATAATGTGGCCATGGAGGTTGATGATTGTGAGGTATGCCGTGAGGAATGACATGAGAGTAAGGATTAGTTGGTGAGGGTTGAGTTGGTCTCAAGGGAAGAGACTAACGATGAGTTAGATATGATGATGGGCCATGAAATTGCTTAAGAGATTGTTTACTCTCCAAGCATGGAGGCATGGTATGTTGATGGTGTCAAGGAAGAGGAGTGTCTCTGGAAACTAGATTTATTGAAGTTTTAGATGTATGCAAAAGTAGAGGTTCAAAATAGGAAGAGGAATTTGTTGATGGCCAACAAAGAGAAGCAGGTGTTCATGTTGCAAAGAGAAGTCAAACCAAAAGTCAAGATCAAGGAGTGGGGGTTTGAACATGATGGAAAGAATCACACTACCACAATTTAACCATCACACAATGACATTAGCAATTAAGATGGAACATAGATCAGACCATGACATGCATACAAGGATATAGACAAATGATTTTGAGATACAAACCTATGCAATCCAATCTCCCAAGGAATAGATAGCACCAGTTATTGCCATCTATGCCAAAACAGGATTTGTCTTCAAGGCCTCTTCATATGCAGTCCAATTATGCATAGGTGCATATCTGACAATCTCATAGAGGGTCCATAGAGGGTCTATTTTTTTGCAGTAAATAGCATACGTAACAGATAAACATGAAATCAGCAACAAATATCTACCTCTAAATACAACTCCAAATGAATGAATAAAAGAAGAAAATGATAATGCTAATTGGGTATCCAGTAAATTAAATAGTTTAATCATGAAAATAGATGTGGATAGTGCACATCGTAGTGATGAGGAAACAATGCTAGTAGGGAAGTCACATACAAAGAGACCAGCTTAAGAGGGAACACAGATTAGACCATGACATGCATACAAGGATAATAAATAATTATAGTATGTTCAATTAGAGATAAGAGATAAACCAAGGCACCTACATGAAATAGTCATATATCAAGTGCAATAACATGATCAAGAGATGGTTTAATCATTAAGAATCACAACTACTAAGAAATAGAGCATCATGATTACATATGGAGAAAAGAGGTGTTACAAGTTTGCATCACACATGCTTAAGGAAAAAGTTTCTAATACAACTGAAGAGAGTAATTAATATGGAAAATTAATCAAATGTAAGCAACATATGGCATTAATTTTGATAGTTTGATCAAAGGCCACTTTTGCAGGCACCACCCACCAATCCTGGAAAGGAAATAGAGCCCATATACCCATATTTGTTTGTCATACACTTTTTGCAAGGAACTCAAAAATTATTGAAATTAAACAAGTATGAACTATAAGAGACTAAGAAAGAAGGAAAAGGTGTTACGTCACTAGGATGATAGTAATAATGAGACAAAGAACCATGAAGAATAAATCCAAGGAGACTAGATCTGAACATTTGGGTTCGATCAAATTCAAAAATTGGTTTGCCTTCATAGCACTGTCAAGTCAATAGCATGAGCATTATTTTGTGTCTAGAGTGTCATCAATGTTTTTAAATGTAGAATGAAATGGTTGTAAGTATGCATTTCTGCCACATGCAAATGATATTGAGATACAAACCTGTGCAATCCAATCTCCCAAGGAATAGACATCACCACTTATCGCCATCTTTACCAAAATAGGATTTGTCATAAAGCGATGTTAGAATAGTTACTAAAATGGTCATAAATTATGTTCTTATAGTAAAAGAATACTTTGACATAAGAAAAAAACTACACAATATTTGATGAAGGGTGCTCCCCTTAATACCACAAACATATAATAGAAACAGAGAAACAACAACAATATGCAAGAATAGAAAATTGGCTTCTTATTATCTCCACAAATGTGGAATTACAAACTTTCAAAATTACAATATGCAAAGCCACATGGGCATACCCTTACAATATTCTGTAGGACAAAGCCTCGAATTATTACCCAGATCTACCACCCAGAACTATCCCCAACTGCCTAAGACAACACTACAGACCTTTCTTATATAGGTAATTTCCACCGCCTGAGAAGGTTCCAGAAATTTAGCCCTTTAGGCCGACTAGACATAGAATTATTTATTTTTCACAATTATTACAATAGGGTCGACTCAAAAGAAATACAAAATATGATTTTAGGTAACTCAACTTCCGGAGCCCATAACTTTCTAACCATAGCTCTGTTTTTCTATTGTAACCACTTTTCAGAAATGCCATGATGAGATCTACAGTGCTTAACAAATGCTAACACCAATCAACTGGGGGTCGATCGCGAGCTAGAGCCTCTAAGGCCTTCAAAATTGACTTGAAAGATTTCATACCCAAAAATCTCAATAACTTCACCAATAATGATGAAGTGACAATGAAACTCAACTGGTAGGTTGAAATGACTAAGATGAACCTCCAATTGTGAAATCAAAACATTCTGAGATCATATGACCAACTTACTAAAAATAGTAAGTTTCCATAAATAGTAGCTCTACACAAGATAGCCCTTATTGAAAAGCAAACAAAAATATTTTTGGGTGATGCAAGATTGCTCTTACACCCAGGATGCTCCTGCATCAGACACTCAGGGTAATTTGAGAAGTGACCCTATCACAACTTAGGTGTGCAAAGGAAAACCAAGACGGTTAACCTCCTCCTTTGCTAGCCATGATGAATCTTCAACAGGTCATCCTTTCCATTTGACCAAATACTCTTCATATGTCTTGTTCCTTGTGCTTTTACCAACATGACTATCCAGTATGTCTTCAATCTCCTTGATATCTGAACTAGTTGCTGGAATACTCCACTGTGCTGTTATAACCTCATCTTCAAAACCTCCTTCATGATACTTTGTCAAATCTGAAACATTAAATACTGGTGAAATATTTAGCTCAGTAGGCAAATTGACCTCATATGCATTTCTTGAATCATGCTTCTTCAGTATCTTACATGGTCCAAACTTCTTCATTTTCAACTTGTTATATGTACCAACTGGAAGTCTTTCCTTCCGCAAATGAACCATGACTTCATCTCCAACTTGAAATTCCTTATGCCTCCTTTTCTCATCTGCCTTAGCCTTATACTACACATTCATCTTGGTAATATGCTTCTTCACCTCCTCATGGATGTTCTTCAAATGTTCTACAAAATCCTCAGTTTCAGCACTACTTATTTCTCCTTTATCTATCTTTCTCAACTCAGATGCATTTCTAGGACTACTTCCATATACAATCTGTGGATGATGTGATGAACTAAACTTCAAATCTATCTTCAACTCTTCACTTTCTGCTAGTGTCATTCTATGTGCTGCCTTATTTTGCAAACTGGCTCCTAGAATCAAGTCCATCTAATGACTAATCTTTCTTACTAGTGGTAATCCATCAGGTACATTATCGGGTACAATATCTTGAAACTCATTCAATAATTCTACAACTTCTATAGGTACATCTTCTACTTCCTCTTTCCCAGCTTTTGGAATTAAGGTAAAACACATATGCTCATGCCTCATACCATCTAAGAAATTTCCTTTATCAACAAAAGTTATTCTTGCATTACCACATACTTTTTCTTCAGTTTCTTTCAATGGTTTTAGCTTACGTCGCACTGCATCCTTTGTCAGGGAATAGGTATTCGCATGACCATCGTGTACAGCACATCTGTCAAACTACCATGGTCTACCCAAAAACATATGACATGCATCCATAGATATGATATCACATAGTACCTCATCTTGGTAACCACCAATCTTGAACTTTACTAGGCATTGTTCACTGACCATGACCTTGTGGTCATCCTGCACCCAGGCAACCCGATATGGATGTGGATGTTTTTGTCTCTTAAGCTTCAAATTTGTCACCATCTTTTCTAACACCAAATTATCAGTACTACCACTATCAATAATCATATCACAACACTTACCCTCACACTTGCACCTGGTGCGAAATAGGCTCCTCCTTTGTTCAGGTTCATTCTCACCACTCAACAGGATTCTTCTGTTAATTAGTGTTTCTCCTTTTTCAGCATCTTTAGAATTTGATGATCTAGCATCTTCATCTACATGTGCAACTCTGGCCTAGCCTTCGTTCCTCCTATCTGTCCCTCCTTGGCATTGAGGACAATCAAATGCCCTGTGACCTTCTTCTCCATAGTGAAAACATGTTCCATAGAAGCCTCCTCTTCCAGA
Organism: Chamaecyparis obtusa; assembly: GCA_027943335.1. Classification (NCBI taxonomy): domain Eukaryota; kingdom Viridiplantae; phylum Streptophyta; class Pinopsida; order Cupressales; family Cupressaceae; genus Chamaecyparis; species Chamaecyparis obtusa. Next base: position 55,367 of record BSBK01009621.1, on the reverse strand, counting down.
TTCCTGTCCTCTTCCTCTTCCTCTTTGATCTCTATTATTCTGATCTTGGAAATGATTAAAATTGTCTCCTCTCTGATTCTGACTATTACTAGCCTCATCCTACTTTTTCGGATCTCCATTTTGATCTGTATATGACCGTCCACTAGATCTTCCATCACGACCTCTTTCACTTTGTCTACTCTCAAACTTCTTTTTTAGTTTTTCCTTTACTTTTAGGGAAAACTAGTATGCCTCTTCAATACTATTCATTCGAACTAGATTCAACTCCTCCTAAATGCTCGGCCTCAACCCATTAAGGTAATGGGAAACTTTCTCCTTGTCAACTTCCGCATGACCTATTCTAATGAGGATTTGATAGAACTCCTCCATATACTCCTGAATAGATCTTCCTGCTTGCTTCAAACTTTGCATTTTCTTTAGTAGGTCAAGCTCATAATCAACAGGGATGAACTGTCACTTCAATTTATCCACCATCCACCCCCATCTTGTGATTTTATCCTTTCCTCTTCTATTTCGCTCCAACTGAATCTCCTACCACCAAATCTTTGCATGACCCTTCAGTCTGGCCTTCGCAAACTTGACTCGATCAAGATCCTCGATATCTTCATACTCAAAATATTCTTCACATTCATTGATCCAATCAATCAACTCTTCTGGGTTAAAATTCCCTGAAAATGTAGAGACCTCGATCTTAGGTCTTTTCCCAATCTTGGAAATGGCTCGGAAAAGCCTTTCTTCCTCTTGATTCAAAACTTCAACTTCTCCTTCTTGATCTTCTTCTTCGGCTTCATCCTCGCTTTTGTCTCTGACATTAAGATTCACTCCTCTACGAATCTCCTCTTGCAATACTTGCACTTGTCTCTGTAATTCCCTAACCTCAGGTGTTACAACACCAGCTCTTTCACCACATTCCTTTTGTGGAGGTATTTTCGCTCTTCTCGCTAAAACCCTAACCACAGTCTTGGTGCAAACTGCCTCACAGTCGGTGATCTGTTTATACAGAAACCCTAACCCATGGTCCTAGTGCAAATTGCCTCACAATCGGTGATCTGTTTACACACTCAAAAACTCCTGCTCTGATACCACTTGATGAAGGGTGCTCCCCTTAATACCACAAACACATAACATAAATAGAGAAACAACAACAATATGCAAGAATAGAAAATTGGCTTCTTATTATCTCCACAAATGTGGAATTACAAACTTTTAGAATTACAATATGCAAAGCCACATGGGCATACCCTTACAATATTTTGTAGGACAAAACCTCAAATTATTACCCAGATCTACCACCCAGAACTTTTCCCAGCTGCCTAAGACAACACTACAGACCTTTCTTATATAGGCAATTTCCACCGCCCAAGAAGGTTCCAGAAATTTAGCCCTTTAGGTCGACTAGACATAGAATAATTTATTTTTCTCAATTATTACAATAGGGTCGGCTCAAAAGAAATACAAAATATGATTTTAGGTAACCCAACTTCTAGAGGCCATAACTTTCTAACCGTAACTCCATTTTTCTATTGTAGCCACTTTTTAGAAACGCTATGATGAGATCTACAGCACCTAACAAGCACTAGCGCCAGTCAACCAGGGGTCGATTGCAATCCACAACCTCTAAGGTGTTCAAAATTGACCTGAAAGATTTTGTACCTAAAAATCTCAATAACTTCACTAATATTGATTATGTGGCAATGAAACTCAACTGGTAGGCTGAAATGACTGAGATGAACCTCTAATTGTGAAATCAGAACATTCCGAGATCATATGACCAACTTACTAAAAATAGTAAGTTTCCATAAATAGAAACTCTACACAAGATAGCCCTTATTGAAAAGCAAACAAAAATATTTTTGGGTGATGCAAGATTTCTCTTACACCTAGGATGCTCCTGCATCAATATTAAAACATAACATTGTGCTTTAAAAACTAAAAAGGTACCTGTAATGAAGAACTTCATTTCGACTTGCTAATTGGTTGTCACCATTAACTCTAAGCTTATCTTTAAAGTTTGAGCTTCACTTGGTTTTGAGAATAGTTTAATATTCTCTACTAAACAAGGCCAACCACGTGAAGGTGGAAGCTCATTTGGCCCCTCCCCTTCCCCCCTTAACATCACTCTAAATTGCCCATTAACATTTAATAACATTCATTCATTCATCCATTTTTGAAATATAACATTCAATCATTATAATCACATGATAACATTCATTAACACATAAAATTCATTAACACACAACATTCATGAATAATTCATTAACACATCATTCATCAACATTACTAGTACAAAATTACATCCATTAAGACAACGTTCTTTCATTAGCAAAAAATGTTAATTATAATCATTTCTTTTTGGGTTTCTTGCTATTTTTTTTAATCATGTAATTTCTAAGAGGAAGATCAATGTCCTTGTCATTCCCCTCCTCTACTGATTCTAATTCCAACGCATGTCTCCTCCTCATCTGTTCAGGAACACAAGGCCACTACGCCAAAGGGGGGTCCGCTGCAATAACAACTACTTCATGAGTTAAATTCACACCATTTTATATTAGTGAATTACAAGTATTTATTTAAGTAAAAGAACTATAAATCAAAAAATTAATTTAAAAGAACAAAACATAAATTTTCTTTACTTGAATGTGCCACATGATCTACATGGTGATCAGTCTGAACATCCTCCGACACTCGTTTAGCATGACATGATTCTATATCCTCTAAAATATACACAAAAAGGTTACACCAAGTTCAATTTAAGATGTTAAATTGTATTAAGAATTACATAATTAATTTTAAATAAAAAATGAGCACCTCCATCGATAGTACGATGCACGTCAGGGGCTTCATCATGTGGCATATGATCTGTGTCATGATTAAGAGGCTGCATTGCAATGTCATGCACATTATTATCAAATAGATTGTTGCTCAAGTATTCAATTTCTAATATATTTTTTGGCATATTTACCCGTGCACATGATGAAGGAGACTCTTTGGTTGGGCCAGTGGAAGCTTTCCGTAGGCATTTAGCCACGGCTTGATAGCCTTCCTTGAAGACAATTTTTTTGTGTTCTATCATGGCCTCTAAATTAAATTCAGAGCCCTGCATTTTTTTATTAAACAAAATTACTTGCATTTTATAAATAATTTTTCTCTGCAATTCATTTATTGCTACTTACAATTCATGCTTTAATTTTGGAATATCCACCAGAGCCAAGTTTGTGCTTCCCAATCTTTTGCAGCCTGGCCTTTGTTGCCTTTGATGTGTCTTGCAACCTTTGAAAAGTTTGAAATATGTTAGATGATATAGATATAAAGATCACTAATTAGTGCATTATTACATTGTACTAGTAGTTAATACTATTGCATACCTTCTTCTCTCATTTGCTGGTGTAATTCCTCTTTGAGCATCCCCTTTCTCCTTTGCATCCAAAATGAACTCATTCCAATCCCTCACTGGAATAAAGGGAGGACGCTCGTACTTTGGGTTCTGGATGAGACTCTTTCTATATGAGTCCCTCACAGTCTTAAGATGTTTGCAAGCTCTTTCTAAAAAAATTTTCTCGTCAAAAATATTATTACCAAACTCATGCTCTAAATCTTTAATGAGTTGATCTTTTAATTTTTTGTCTTGCAAGTTCCACCTTTTAAGAAAAAACACAAAATTGTTAGATATAGTAAAAGAAAAGACCCGAATGAAAGAAAAAATGTTGTACCAATTAATGATATGAAAAAAAATAGTGGGATAAAGTTAGTTCACTTATGATGTTCCACCTTGTACATATGGTGGGCCCGAATATATGCAGTTCGAGGTCATAAAGCATTTTATAAAATGTATTGTTTCCTGCAAAAAATGTCATGGGATAATCAATCCAAAACTTGCTATGAATAGGTAAATGCATATTACAATATAAAAAATAATTATTTAAAGTACTTGGAAGCTTAGGACATTTTAAAGGCATCGATTCATTATCATCAATCAATAATGACGTCTGCATAACTCCCATGCTAGAAACACAGGTAGATCCAGGAAATGATGGTGAATTATCACCAATACATGTACTCTGATCTGTATCTAGTGTACCAGACGGTGCCGCTAGTGTATCTCCTACTCCAAAAAAATAATCCACTATGGGATGCACCCAAGATTAAAGTACAAATAATCAAATCATAATTAACACAAAACCAAATATAGCAAAATAAGGATTTACTAGCTGGCATAGACCGTGAAGGCGTCAATGTTTGCATGCCCCTTATTTTTGACATTGCACTTGGCAATCTCGGATGGACATCCGTCACCCTCCTAGGAGGAGTCTCTTGCACTTGATGACCTGAACAATACATTGTTAGCAAAGACATTCTGAAATAATAAAAGTAAGAGTTAACTTAAGAAGTTTTTGAATGTTCCAAAGAAAAAATTCCTTGTAACTTGTCAACTAAAGGATTATTTTACCTGAGGCAACCGAAGCTCTGCTAGTACCGGCCTCACTGCATTCTCCTGGACTAGGTTCTAGATTAGTTGCCAAAAATTCCTGTAACAAGAACACATATTACATATTTTACTTCACAACATATAAGAGTATAAAATATAAACCTTTATTAAACTTTTTTTATAACTAAAGATTCATTACTGCTTACTTCATAACAATGTTCTTGCACTTTCAATTCAGATAGCCTCTTTAGCATCTCTTCAGTTGGAATATTTGCTTCATCCAAAATTCTCATTATTTCTACATTGATTTTTTTAAATTTTTTCCTCAACATAATTGTTACATTAGGTGTTTCTGTGATATCATCATCAGAAGGGGTAGCTATTGCCTCTGTACTTACTACAGGTGCTTTTCCCCTATCTTGAACATCAAATTGTGACAGGAATATCAGTAAAACTATCATAAAAACTCCAAAACTGTAAATAAAATAACGTAATAATATAACATTTTTCAATTATCTAATTTGTACAATTTCAATAAGGTTTACCCTTGCTTAAGAATGGGTGGGAGGAGCATCCTCATGGCCTCTATCATGTGCGAGATCCATATCATCCTATGACAAATATTAAATATAAAAACTTTAGTGAACTGAAAGCAATAGACTTAGAAAAAAAAAACTTATTAATAAAATGGTATGTAGTACTTACCACCCTCATGATAGTAACTTTGTTTGTATCTATTTGATTTAAATGGTAATCTATTAGCAGTTCTTCCCCTGCACTTATTGATTTTATCACACATACAAAAACTTGATTCCCCTCACACACCTCAAATATGCAATTGGGTTGCTTATTACTTGAGGAAGGTCACATACTATTTATAAAACCCACAATATTACCTATTGCTTTTGGTTTCCCATCAATGTACGTTGCAAATCTTTTACTTTGATCATTTTCTTTCCATTGTATATAATTAATTGATAGTGCATACCTACGCATACTTTTTTTATATTGAACAATCTACATCCAATCATTGTAATTGTAACATGGACCGACATACTTGAACAATTCAACAACTTTGTTTTAACATACCTTTATCCCATCCATGAAAAATAGGCCCAAACCATGTAAGGAGGATGGAGCTATGCGATATATCCTCTCATTAACACAAAAATCAATGTTAATTGGAGGTAGCTCATTGGGTACCCATTCTTTCTCAATATGTGTGTACCAAAAGGGCACCTTGATGTCACTTTTGGTCTCATCATCATAAGAACATGACCCCCCATTAGCAAGGAAAAATTGCATGCATTTATCAAATTTTTTTCTAATCTTTTGACCTCTAGTTGATGTCCCTATTTTAGCTGTATTACATATATAACTTTCATCTAGCATTCCCTCATTTCCCTCATTCGATGTAGATAGATCTGATAAGTACCTATTTGGTGGGTCCTGCAATCCATCAAATGAGATATTGTCACATCCCTGCTTCAAATAGAATTTTGATAATATTTAAATAATATATATAGAATAATCAAGTCGTGACTCATACGTACGGTTCTTCTTTGTCTATACGTGGGAGATATAAAATGTACTAAGTTGAAAGTGATTATATAATTATATTTCTATACAGTTCTTCTTTGTCTATATATACATTATATGATTATATAATATGTCTATTTATAACATACATGCTTAGTGATAAATAAGAAGAATATAAGAAAATTATGTCTATTTATTGACTTATACCTGCTAATCCATGTCACTGTGCACGATCCATGCCAAAGGGGTTAAATTTCTTGCATATGTTAATCATTTATCTTAAGTTAGCTAAAAATTACATGATACGTATGCTACAAATAACTTAGAAGACAACATGAACAATATGCAATATCGTAAACATGAACAAATTTACCTTATATATGGAATGCAAGATCATCAATAGAAGGGGTGACGATGTCTATAGTGAATTGCCTGTTTGCAAAAAGGGTGATAATCAAACACAATATATACATGTATCAACAACAATTAATTGAGTATCATAAGCAAAACATTGGTAATTATAAATCACATATGTTGTATTAATCATTAGAATTGAACACAATAAATATGTAATCATTACAATTGAAATCATGTCAATCATTTCATTGATCATTTCAATCATGTCATTGATCATCTTCTTCATTATTATCATCATCATCATCATCATCATCATCATCATCACTACTATCATCATCACCATCATCATCACCATCATCACCATCACCACCATCATCATCATCACCATCATCATCATCATCACCATCAACTTGATCTTGATCTTCATCATCGACATCTTCATCATCTTCAATATCTTCTTCTTCCATAACATTATACTTTATTGGCCTTCCTCTTGGATCATGTCTAACAACAAATGACCAACCCTATTTATGTGGAACCTCTGAGTAAAACACTTGCACACATTGGCTTGGAAGAACATAGGGCTCATCTCCAATTGGCTCAAACAACCTTGTATTAATCATTGTAAATCCATTATCATGTTGAATAATAGTTCTATCTGGATCATTTTGATTCATTCGTAGCTTGTACCATTTGACGACAAATAGAACTACTTTGAAGGAGTTAAAGTCACACTCAATTATATCATCCAAGATGCCATAGTATCAATTTTGAGATTGTTGAGGATTTATGTCATTTCTAGATGATATATTGGTGACCTTGAAAACTACAGTTATCGCAGAATCACAAGTTTTCTTTGTGTCATCCAACTTTTTTATGCAATTTTTCAAGCATGTGTAAATTATTTTCATCGTGAGTTGATACGAAACATACGAGTCATGATCATTAATAAATTTTTACGTACCTCTCTACCTCTTAAACCATATGCTAGATCAAAGACCATTGGCGTAACATTGGAATCTCCATTACGATGAACTTCTCTAACCAATGAAGCAACACCTTCCCATGTTAATGAGAACCATTTTGTTGACATCATTTAATCCATACCATCATCCAATCAAGATTGTTCACAATATACAAATGCATTCCATCCCACTCTTGACCAACTATATAAAAAAAATACACCAATTATAAATAACTTATATTGAAGATTTATAAGAATTAATTAACTACAATAACATCTTAGATTTACCTCTCACTTTCTTAAATCTACCTTTTCCCATCAAGTACTCCCCTTCAAATTTTTTAATGGAGTTGGGATTCCAAATATGATCTACATGGATCTTTGCTGCAAACTTAGGAAGATATTCACTAATATACACCATGGTTTGGTATACCATATATCCCTCCACCATAGAACCCTCAGGATATGCTCTCTGTCAAACCAAGCCTTTCAAAAGTTTCAAGTGCCTCTCAACTATCCACATTGACCTAGTTGGTATAGGTCCACACAATTCAATCTCCTCAACTTGATGTGTGAGGTAGTCTTCTTGTGCATTGAAAAAAAGTTGAAGGTAGACACTTTTGCATTTCACACAAGAAAAAAAAATTTTCTCTTCAAATATTTTATATCTTCTTTATTGATTTCTTTAGATGACAACCACCTCATGTATTTTCCAAGATCATATATAACTTTTTTGACACTATTGACAAAGTGGTGTGGGAGAGATAGAGGTAGAACGTACTGCAATATTTGTAAAATGATGTCAATATTTTATAAAAGAATGCAATGAAAACTACATGCAGTATACAAATATATAGTGAATACAAAATAACATGAATTACCTTAATAAATGTATGCCAATCGTGTGTTTTCATCCCTAGCCCAAATTCATTTTTCTTTGATATGAGATCGTTTATGTTCACAGCAAATCCTGTGGGAAATCATTTTTTTTTTATGACTTCTTTTATAGCATTGCTCTGCTGCTCTGACAATAACCAACTAAGGGCACTTGTATCAATCTGGTCTCTATTGTTATTTGATTGAATGACATTTTTCATTGCATGGTTAGATTTTTCAATGTCACTACAAATTTTGACAATTTTGTCTTTGTCACACCTTCCATCCAAGATTTTCCATAATGTCTCTATTACATTCTTTCCAATATGTATAGGATCAAACAAATGCACGATTGAGAGTTTCTCGTAGTATGAGAACCTACTAAATTGTGCAGGATAAATTTTTAGTCCTTTTGGAAGTTGGTCATTGATGCCTTGATGACCTTCACAAGCATCAATTACATCATCAGTAAACAAAACACAGTATCAAAATATAAATTTGAAATAAAAACCATCAGATGGAATGACATTACCTCGATAATTTATTTTATTATATACCAAATTCCATAGGCAAGGTGTCATTCTCTGTGGCTTTGATGTAGTCTCTTCTTTCCCATTGAAAAGATATTTTTCGGTAATTCGGTACTTATGATTTCCGTGGAGAAAGTGTCTATTCTCATCGAACACCTACTTTCTTAAACTTTTTGAATGATGAGATTTCATCTTTGGACCACAAACTAGACATGCAAATTTTACCTTTGTCTGAAGACCTACAAGATCATGTATAATTGGATTAAATATGTTAACTTTGTGTTAGCACTATAATGTACCAAAAAAGAGGTGTTAAGAAGAGAACATACCACAAAAATGTGTTAGCCTAGGGGCATCATGTATTGTCCATACAAGCATTGCATGAAATTGAAATTATCTTTGTCCTATTGGTCTAGAGATGTCATACATAGGGACCCCATTCCATAACACCATCAACTCGTCAATAAGGGGCTCAATATATACATTGATATCTTTAACTTGGTACTTACCTAGTTGAATGAACAAAAATATTACATAATTATTATGACCATTTTGATGGATTATTTATAATAAATTAATTTAGATGACTATTAAATCAAAAAATACCTGAAACAATCAGTGCCAACATTATGTGCTCCCTCTTTATGGACAACCAAGGAGGAATGTTATTGTTGATAAAAAAATAGGCCACACCGAGTAAGTAGATCTCATCTCTCCAAATGGATTGACACCGTCCCCTGCCAATGAAAGCTTGAGATTATGAGGTTCTTCTTTAAAGCGTGGCCATTTTTCCTCTATTTCCTTAAATGTCGAACCATCTACAGGCATTCGCATAATGTCATCTTGACTTCTATTGCATGCATGGTAATCCATAAATTGTGCCAAGCTATTGCACCCGAATAATCATTGCAGACGTGGAATAATGGGAATAAACTGAAGAACCTTGCAAGGCACCTTTTTTGTTATTCGATCTAATTGATATCTACTAATATGACAAATAGGGCATTCTATTGCAAATTCATGCTATTTATGATATATAATATGATCATTCGAACATGCATGTATTGTTTGATACTCCATTCCAATATCTTTCATAATGGTAAATAATTCTCAGTATGAGCAAGGTAGAATGTTTGATGGTGGTAACAAACACTCACCTATCAACCTACGACCAAAAATATAATTTGTTATTTTAAAGAATATTAATTGCTACATGATTCACCCAATGTTAATTGTAAGGGAATTACGACTAAAATAATGAAAAAAGATGACATACCTTAACATACATGTCATTGCTACGTTGGATAAACCATTCATAACCTTCAAGTTCACCAACAATAATACAACGACAATAAGAGTTATTTGGGAGCCTTCATATAGGGGCTCATGTGCCTTCTCAAGTATAGGTACATCAAGGTCTGTGTCAACATCATCATCATCATCATCTTGATCATCGTGATATTCTTCATCATCGTGGTCTTCTTCCATGGGATCATTACCTTCTACTTCTATATTCACACCTCCATGTTCCCTCATTTGGAAATCCACATTCTCCAGATTGTCATGGTCCATAACATGAAACCTAGGGAGGTTGACCTATATGAAAATGATGACCTTATATTAACCATGACCATGATATCATCATCAAATCATGTCTTATGTATTTTATAAATTATTAAAATACATACAAATGGATGAAATTCATTTCCCCTTTCAATGTGACCATGTTGCCTACAATGTTCCTTAGCTGTTTTAATTAGATATCTTCGAGTCTTTAAGCCCTTACAAATTTTGCAAGGACATAACATTTTCTATCACCTTTTCTTTTTAAGTTAGACCACAGTCTAGCAATTGTCTCCCTATTTTTTTGTGCCTTGGTGTCATCAGACATGGTCTTTCTTGAAGGGAATGACTCATTGGTGGAAGAAGGATGATTTGTTTGCAACTTGCAGATACAAATCATTACTGAACAACCATTTTCTCAACTATAATTTTCTCAACACAAAGGGATGTTTATCATACCAAATCAAAGTTTAGAAATGGACAGTTCTAATGCTTTACCATTACAATAATTGAGCATTCATCATTTGGTATTGTGTATTCCATTTAAGTATGTCAACAATGTTCAAAATGTTGTCACCAAGTACAGACATAGGAAATAAAAAAGGGACAAAAGACAAGAAATAAGAAAAATCATTACAACTATAGAAAATCTGCATGTTCACAATACTACATGTGCATATAAGAGTCGATCAGAGAAGGTATATGCGCAGGTGAAAAACATGCAAATTTATCAACCAAGCAATACTGCGAGGTCAACCCTGCAACAAATGGACTTGTGATGATATTTCACAATAGTACATGTGTTGCAAGGTAAGCTCCCAGTAGTGCTTATACAAATATGCATGTTCATTACCTGTGCATATGAAATATCTCTAATGGTTACTTGAAAGAGTGGCTTAATATAAACAAAATGGTTATAAGGATGAGAATATGTCAGAATAATGGAAAAGAGAAAAAATATAAAAATACCACTATAATCCTTTAAAAGATCAGCATAAAAATACCACTATAATCATTTCATTTCACAAAGGCAAAGAGAAATTTCAGTTAATACCACTAACTTGATAGTGTATGTCTACTATGTCCTTGATCACAACCTCTTCCTTGCTTGATAGTGTATGTCTACTATGTCTACCTAATACATGGCATTTAAAATTAAGGGCTCTCTAATAATAACTTAGATAAAAAAAACTATAAACTAGAAAACCATCATGTTTGAATGCTAAACAAAACCAAGTCAGAAAGATACAATTTAAGAATACTTGTCTATTTTAAAGTATACTTGTTAGCCATGCAACAACCAATCCCCTACATCATCTAATGTCATCTAAAACAACATCATCAAAATCTATTTAGTTTGGAAATTAGAAGGATCTTAGTATGCATGAAAGGCTCCTACCTAAAATTCTACAGTTATATATACAACATTGATTTAGTTTTGTAATATCGATTTAGTTTTGTAATATTTATTTCCACAATTTCATTTTCCACCATGAAAGGAGAGCCAATGTTTCCTATACCATACTTTTGTTGACTGTGATACCCCCAAAACTAGATGTATAATATAATATCAAAGCATGGTTCTGATTTTGGTCTTGTAGAGATAGAAAACAAATATGAACATGGAAATGGAAATAGATTATGGATGACCTATTTTTTAATCTAGGAGAGAATGTAAATCATTCATCATTGCCAATCGTATTTGTTTGTGTTAATTATTGTTTTTATTAACTGTCACTGCAATAATGCCAAACACTCTTGGTATTACATTTGGATAAATGTGTGGTGTCTTAGTTTTCATCATCTAGTGAGTATAGGGGCAAAGGTATGTGTTTTTTCCCTAGACAAACATTACTGCTTCTCTAAATATTAAAAAATCTTTATCTAGTGTTCTCATGCTTGGTGTCAAGTGAAATGTGGAGAAGAATCATATAGTTCAGAAGATAGCGATAACTTATTTTTGCTCATATTGGAGAAATTTTTGAGTCGTTGGAAGCATGGTTGGGCTAGCTGGTATTTGCTATTTGTTATTTTCACTACGATCAGGAGTTATCATTAGACATTGGCACTTAGTTTTAGTTTTTTATACTTGCTGGTGAAGTTTAGGGTTTTCATTATCTATCTATTGCCTTATTTTAGGAAGAAATTTATAGAATTTGTCAAAGAGTTTAACAAAATAAAAGATTAAAATATTTGTCAATTAAAGTTGATATATAAGGTGGATAAGGTGTGGGTAAGGTGTGGGTAAGATGGTTAATTCAACTCATTAGAAGTTAAGTGGTTGTGAGTTTAAATTGATGTATGGGTAGATGGGATGATTCAGATTTCTGTCTCCCACTAGTATTGCTCTCACCACTTAGTGACTTTATTATTAATTTTTGTCTTTGAGCATTGTTTGTGTTACACTCCTACCCCTTTTTATGTGGATGTGTGTATACATTTTTAATTTATGAGAAATTGATGTATGTATTCATTAAAGAATGGACATTATTTACACTTATGTCTCTACATTAAAACAAGGTAGTTTTAGTCAACATAGAATATGGTCAATAAGGATTAAGGTCATAGATGAGGTTGGAGAAATCTTAACAGCTTGGGATAAGAAAATGAGGGCTTGATAGTTTTATGGTTTGTGGATTGTTGATTATGTCTAAATCCACAAAGGGAGGAGCATTGCCATGCATAGTTGGATATGTCTCAGTTTATAACTAAAATATTGGATAATGTAGTGCTTGTGAAAAAACCTTTGTTTTTTCATCCAGGAATAATATCATGGGCAATCTACTCCTTAGGGCTTAAAGTTTCTTCAACATTGCAAGAGATCATATGTAGTTTTTCTATAAACCTAGATTCTTTCATTTTCCTTTGCAGGGGTCTCGTAATAACTTGACTGCGACTCAGAAAAATCATAGAATCCACATTGAAGTGTGGTTGCCTCATTATTTTGGTCAACATTGAATAACAAGAATTCAATAATCTTTATACTTACAATGGATCTTGGTTCATAGGAGTTGTAATCTTTGGGTTTGTGCTAAGTATCACTATCAACCTTGATTGGATTATGGTGAAATCTAATTTTGACCATTATGTGATGATTTTGATATGTAACAGGTAACACTGGAATCAAACCTGAGAATCAAAAGTTCAGATGCAAGCTTCGGAATCAATCTTATATGTCCTAAGTATAGCTAACTTTTTTAGAAGATAAGCATTTAAAAAAATAGTTATTTTATTTAGTGTTAATTTTAGTATTTCATTATCTGGGACTTAGTTTTCTTAGAATAGTTTAGGTAGTTTGGAGAAGTTGTAGAGAAATGCAATGCCTTAAAATTTCAAAAAAACCTTAATAATATACTTGCATTTTGATATTATCTGTACAACATTAATTTGGTTTTGTGATATTTATTTCTACAATTTCATTCTCTAACATGAAAGGAGAGCCAATGATTTTAAGACCATATTTTTGTTGACCGTGATGCTCCCAAAATTAGATGTAAATCATGGTTTTGATTTTGTTTTGGTAGATCATGGTTTTGATTTTTTCCTGGTAGAGACAGAAAACAAATATGAATATGAAAATGAAAATAAATTCTTTTATAATCTACAATACTGGACGACTTGTCTTTAATCTAATCAGAGACTCCATACAAATGGAAATCATTTGTCATTACCAATCGTATTTGTTTTTTCTTAGATCATTGTTTTGATTAATTGTCACTGCAATAATGCCAAACTATTTTGGTGTTACATATGGATAAATGTGTGGTGTTTCAATTTTCATCTTCTAGTGACTACAAGGATGTTTTACTGGTAAAGATATTTTCTTTTTTATCTAGACAAACATCACTAGTACTTCTATAAATAGTAGACAATCTTTATCATTTGTTTTGCTTAGTGTCAATTGAAAAGTGGAGATAGGGAATGAAGAATCATACAGTTCAGAAGATAGTTATATCTTATTTTTGCTTATATTGGAGAAATTTTGGAGTCGTTGGGAGCATGGCTGGACTAGCTGGTAATTGTTGTTTGTTATTCTCACTATGATCATGAGTTATCATTGGACATTAGCAATTAGTTTGAGTGGTTTTATACTTCGTTGGGTGAAGTTTGGGTTTTCATTATCTGTCTATTGTCTTATTATGGAAGAAATTTATAGAATTATGTAAAATAATTAAAAAAATTAAAGACTAAACTATTTTCTTATTGAAGTTGATGTGTGTTGTGTTTGGGTAAAATGGTTCTGTAAATTTGTTAGAAGTAAAGTGGTTGTGGAGACAATTTGATGTATGAGGTAGATTGGATGATAAGACCCCTCCACTTAATATTGGTGTTGCTCTCATCACTTAGCAACTTTATTGTTATCTCCTCCTACCTTTTTTCTGTGGATATATGTATATATTTTTATTTTAATGAAAATTGATGCATGTGGTCATAAAAAAGAGTATTATTTATATTTATATCTCTATACTAAAATAAGGTATTTATAGTCAATCTGGAATATGGTCAATAAGGATTAAGGTTATAAAAGAGGTTGGAGAAGTTTAATCTGCTTGGAACAGGGAATGATGGCTTTATACTTTTATGGTTTGTGGATTGTTGATTATGTCTAAATCCACAAACGAAGGAGCATTGCTATGGATAGTTGAATATGTGTCAATGCATAGCTAAAATATTGGATAATAGTGCACTTGTTGAATTGCATGGTCCTTCCTCTATTTTTGTGGCTGAAATGAGTGGGACTATTGCATGTACACTTAAGGGTAGAACATTGCATTATTTTGCTAGGGTCAAGTTAGTGCTAGAACCTCTAAGAATTTTGGCATGAAATGTGAGAAACAGTCCAAATGCCTTGAAAAGTTGGATGTCTGCAAAAGCCTTAATAATTGATGAGATAAGTGTGATAGATGGGGAGCTTTTGGACAAAATAGAACATGTAGCCAGGCAAATAGGATGAACCAATCAAGTATTTGATGGGTTGCAGCTGGTTGTCAGTGGGGATTTCTTTCAACTCCCACCAGTGAAACCCAAGGACCTTAGCAGACAGTTTTCTTTTAAAGCACACTACTAGAAGAAATTCTTTCACAAGAAAGTAGAGTTGAAACAAGTCTTTAGACAGTCGATTGTGAATTTGTAGGCATGCTGAATGAAGTTAGAAAGGCTAATTGCAACCCTGGGACCATTTCAAGGGCGCTAAATAGTTTCATAAGGCCCACTATTTGGGTAACAACTCTGGTATAGTCCCAACAAGACTCTTTCCTAGAAAAAATATGGTGCAAGCATAAAATGATAGAGAGTTGAGGGCCTTGATCAAAGAAATGGTTCTTTTTACATAAAGGGATGGAGGACTTGGGAAATTGTTGCTAAATAGTGGATTTGCTCCAAAAGGTCTTTGTGAAGGTGCCCAAGTGATGCTGATATGGAATATAGATGTGCAATATAGTTGTTGAAGAGGGACTTGGGAATGGTGCAAGGGGTGTTGCTGGAGACTTCACTTACAGTGAGATGGGGGATCAAATGGATATCAATCCAAAAGGTCTTTGGCCAGTGGTGTGGTTTCATGGCCGCAGAGAAAATATTGTTGTAAAACCCAAGGTATGGGAGGTGTTGTGGTGGCTAGTAGGGTTCAAGTCCCTCTTATACTAGCATGGGCAGTGTTGGTACTCAAAATGCAGTTTTGAGGTACCATGTATAATTCTTGATTAAGTGCTCATTTTTGGTCTAAAAGTGCATATATGGATCGGGTGGTTTTTAGGTCCTATCATCATAATTAAATGTACTGTACCTTGCATATGTCCTATTGAGTCAATTTGAGCTTTCAGTTTGGGTTTTGAAATGGGTTTGCATCATTTCATTCTTAAGGGGTCTCAAAATCAGAAAATTGTTGTGTAGAATTCACCGGGGAGGGCTACTTTGAGATTGAATATCTTGAATTCTGACAAGTGTCATGAAAATCTGGGAGTGGGGTCTTCTTCAGTGTACTTCAGTTGACCTATGTTCCTGATTTTAGGTCACAGTGACAAGTTTTGATAGGTCTTGTGTTTCCCCTTCCGGACGTGTTTTCTCATAGTTGAACTGTGCACTTGTTCAACAATTCCCGGAGGCCCTATTTGTGGACCTGTATCTTTTGCCCAGTGATTGGAAATAAAGTGATGGTCATGTCCCTGTATTATAAACAAGTTTTACTTTGTCCCTATCAGTTTGCAGCTCATGATGAATCCACTGGATGAGTTGCCCAATGCGATTCCATTTGCAATTTCTGCTGTTTGGATAGGGTGCATAGTGCAAACTAATGTCATAAGCCTACTTTGACAGCTTGTATCTTTTGCCCGGATGATCTACATTGAAATCCAACTTCTCCCCTATTTTCCAAGCATGAAATACTCCCATGACTTGAGATGATGAATCTTGGTCAATCCGTTTCGTCAGTTTTGTGAGCCCTTTCCATTTGCAAAAAATTGAATTTCCCAGTTGCACAGAACTATTTGTTTGTCAGGAGCCCACTTTGTGAGGTTATAACTTTTGACCAGTCAAACTTATCAATGAAATTCTTGTTGGCCTGCATTGCAAAGTTGACGTTTTACTTCCAGTTCAGATTTGAACTTTCTGCCAATCTGTTTGATGTCTTTTTTGAAACCGTTTCCAACTGCAACTTTTAAGAGTTTTTTGCATTTTCTTGGTCTATCTCTGCAAGTACCTATTTTTATGAGGCCATATCTTTTTCCCCGCTGGTGCCTAGATCGAAGTAACGATTGAATCATGTTTTTTACATCTCAATGAACTTCTGTGCTAGTTTGTAGCCTCCTTAGACTCTGTTTGGTATTTTTGCCAGGGTGATTCTGGATGTAGTTTATCAGGCTCTGACAGTGTGTTTGCAGGAACAGAATGAAAAGGGCAACTTCAAAGGTTAATAGCTTTCAACTCGGGTACAGTCATGAGATGTCATTTTGGGGAATCATAGTTTATAGATTAGAGAATGTGCATGTTCAGTGGCGGGGCTGGGTTAGGTGACTGTGTCAATTTTCAAAGCCAGTTTTCAGGCCTATTTCTCTTGATTTTGGTGCTTTGCAAATTTGGTTTTTCTGAGACTTTGAGGATCTGGGTATGATTGATTTTTTATCATAAGATGTTGTGGAAGGCGTCTGGAGAGATTTCCGGCTTGGGTGTTTGAAATCAAAAAAAATTTAGTCGGGCCCGCTTCGGGACCCAACTAACCTGATCAAGGTTATAGCTATAGGATTGAGATGGCATATGCCCAATAAAGATGAGAGTCATGATTTGTTATGTGTTGTATCCAGGAGATGATTCTATAGAAGGAAAGTTTCTTCATTTGAAGCAACAATATACTTTGTTCTCGGCTTCTCTTCAAGACATAATTTCCTCTTTTAAAAGATGTTGTGGACATCTTCATGTGCTTCCATACCAAATAAGGCATAAGGGAAATAAAAGCACAGGTCCATCATTCCAAAGTCAAGATCCAAAACTAAATCCATATCAAAGTGGGCAATCTCTATAGCAAGAAGAGTTTAGCACAGGCATTTTTCCTAAATACGTCATTGACGATAATTTGGAGAATAAGAGAAGGAAAGGAGCCGCACATTGATAAAGGGAACCACCTATGAAAAGGGAGACATATTGCAATTCGAAGGCGTTGCAAGACAATACAGTGGCTGCCTGTTACTCCAATACTCACGCTATATTAGAGGTTTCCATTTTGAAATAAGGAGCCCAGCAGCAGCAGAGTGGTGGAGAAGGAAAAGCAGACCAAAGTTATGTAAATAGAATCTATTCCGCCAAGGATGTCATTTCAATGAAGTTAGGTTTTAGTGGACAAGCTAATCAGGGGCCTAATGTAATAGGTGAAATGAAGCTTGATGACCAAATACAGGGAAAGGAAATGGACATTGATCAGAAATCTCCTAGTTATACTGAAGAAATTAAAACTGATCCTTCTGAAACAGGCTCTAGGCATGAGAAAAAGGCGTCTATATTAGCTATGGAGTTCAAAAGGTGTTTATCATTTGATCAAACTAGAATCAGTGATAAACCAAAGGACACTCTCATAATGGGGATCTTACAAAGTAAATTGGGTGGAAGTATGTTGAGAAGGCTTCACGCTAAGTTGAAGGAGTTTCCCACGTAGGTTGAGGAGAAAAAAAATGCATTATGGAGCTTCTCACGTAATACCTTTACCAGCGTGTCAAAGATTGGCAAATGCCATGCCAACACATTCTCCACCTTCACATATCTCAAAACTGTCACTTTCAAATCAGTCCAGCAATGATGATTCTGGTAATTCAGATGTTAAATCATCAGGGAATAGTAAATTGAATTCAGCTGTAGTAAATCCTTCACCAATTGATCATCATGCAAGCAAGTCCTTAACCTCAGATGGTGATCGTATATTTGAAACAAGGTCTCAGGCAAGCAGTTCTGTTGCACCTAGGGCTACTGCTAGCAATCCAGTGAATTTGGGGAAGCAGTACAGTAACAGGCCTCAACAACAACCTTTTGGTAGTTAGAAAGCAACCAGCGCCATAAAATGGATGCCGCGTAGAGAGGTTCTTAGAATCCAAAACAGAACAAAAAATTCTGACATTGAATTTGAGCAAGTGATTGATAAAATCAGGAGGAGGCGTGCGGAGTATGAAGAAAGGTTTATCCCAGATTTGGTGGGTTGAAAGAGTTATTAGAGTTTATATGCGCCAACGCACAAATAAAATGTAAAGTAAAGCAATGAAGGCTCTCAGCGGGCCCTCTTGGCCGGAAGTCTGCAGCATGTGGGGCCCGCTAATATTTTGATGTGACAAACAAGTTAAAAATCCCTTGCATCACTAGTTCGCAGAATGAAAAGTGCAAAGTGAAGATCATTAAGCGAATCAGCGACAACAAGCCTACATCCGCATATTCGCCAAATGAACAAGGTAAGGTAAAAGTTTTTAAGCAAACCAGCGGCAATGACATAGTTCGGTCATGGAATCACCAAGTTGCCGATTCATGGAATAGAAATGAGTAAGGCAAAATTATTAAGCGACTTGGCGACTGCATCGCCAATTCATGGAATAAAAAAGGTGAAGCAAAAATCATTAAGTGAATTGGAGGTTATAAGGAGATTTAAAATATTAAAATAATATTTTATTTTATTCCTGTGAATCCAAGTTCAAAATCAAAGTTATAAATGTAAATTTATATAGTTTGAACTATATAATAAATTCAAAAATCAAAGTTACAGAGCTGAGAGACTGTTTTAATAGCTGGGACTTTATTTTTTGCCCAAATATGAAGTAATATATACTGTCGGAAAGGTCTCGACATGAGGATTCTAGTTTTTAGATCAGTTTCAGTGTAGGTCTAACTAATTTCAAGATGTTTGCAGTTGAATGAAATAGGGGGGCCAGGAAGATATTTTGAAAATATCTGATTTGAAACTCACCCGGTGACTCATGGTTTGTTGATTTTTGAGGGCATGTGTCAGTTCAAGTAACTTGCTATGCTTTTCCCCCTCTTCTTATTCCCATTTCTGATATTTTGGAAGGGTTCCAATCTTTTTGCATGAGCAGAGCTCTACAAGTTTGAGTTCCAATCTTTTTGTAGAATTCTAGTTAAGTTTAGTGTTCTTGTTTTTTGAGTATTTTGGCATTTTGAATGTATTGAAGGAATGTTCTATTAATAAAATACACCCAAAATCTCTTTGCAAGGACTTCATGTCTCTTTATGTTTTCTGGAATTCTTATGAGCTAGATTTGTAAGGCATCTTTGGTTTGTCATCTATAAGGTAGACTGTGATATTATTCTTCAGTTTCCTTCAAGGAAGGAGTAAATCTTGTTGGATAGTTTCTGATAATGTCAAGGATATATGGATTTGATGATCAAGAATGTCTGTTCAATTTGACTCCATACCCAATGGATTAGGCACTGGTATTTTTCCAGAGTTGCATCCAAACCAAATCTTTTAAATCAACTTTCCCTTTCTATTGATGAGCTTGAAAGAAGTTTGTAGCATGTGGGTAGGCTTCCCATATCAGAGATTCATCTTAGTTATGAATCTTGTTGCAGGACATATTTATTCTATGTAATCCATTAGTGAATCTTCTTGTTAGGTGTTTGTATTAGTTCCTATCAGTTTGCATAAGCAGAGAAGTAAGGTACACCCGCTTGGGTCTGTGGAGCCCAAAGTGAAGAAGGATTCCATCCTTGTTAATTAGCATTTCTCTTGCCAAGAAAAGAGCATCAAAAGGGAGAGATTAGGTTATGGTCTAGTTGTTTACCTTTGCAATAAAAATAGCCAACAGGTAGTAAGAGTGCATAAATGCCAAGGTATGACATTTGATAGAGTTGAAACTGATCTATCCATTGCAACCTCTAATTGTGGGCTCTGCTACCCAATTCCCTTCATTATCAGCTAAAAGGAAGGGAATCGGGTAGCAGAGCCTGCAAAGTAGGGCATCAAATTGCATTGCGCGGGTGCACAGTCACATCCCACATAGGTTTGTTCAAGTTTATTGGTAGTAATGTAAGACACATGGTTATTGATTCAATCACCTACTAGCATATTACTAACAGAGATAGCTAGAAGAAAATGACAATCCATGCAATGAACAATAGGAAACATTGAAGATACCTCAAACTCCAAATGATGAAATGTGCTATTAACCTCGGGTGCTGGATATGCTGCTAGCATAGGGTCTGGCTCTTCATGAAGATCTGGAATAAGCTCCGTTCCTATATCCCTTGGTGTGTAGCTTAGAAGATGGAAATCCTAATTCGCACGCTGCAACCATTCATATAATTTGCCCATAAAAATGAAATGAGAATTGAAATGTTTTTTTTAAAGTTATATGCCCGTGCTGGTCGAAATTTCAATTGACATGGTATTGGTCAAAATTTCAACCAAAACGGGCATGGATTTTTTTAAAAAAAATTTCCTTCTATAATCCAACCAACCTAAACCCTTTTAATTAATGGTCGATAATTTTTGTAGAAAAATGATGTCAAATGTACTAGTGATGCTCATCTTTGATCCATGAAATCTGATAGGGCTTCAGATATTCCAACCTTTTTAACTACAACTTTGTAATCATTTCCTTAGATTTGAGATTCTTCAAGCTACCACTGTCAATGATTACCTTCCAAACTTCATCAAAAAATCTACATCTAGTTTTTAACAAACTTTTCCTTACCGGATCTTCCTTATTACTTTCACTCCAAAGTGCTCTCCTTACCATCAAGTTCTTATCCTTCTCAGGTTCATTTGGTGACTCTTCTTGCACCAAAGCATTTCTTATGTTACCGACCTTCTTAATTGCATGTGTACACTCAAATGATTTATGTCCTTCTCCACAATTGTAACAAATTCCTTAGAAACCACCTCTGTTCTAACCAGATCGATAGTTACTGCCTCTACCTTTAGATGATCTTTGACCTTTCCATTCATTCTTGCCTTTATCCAGATTTGTCTTTTCATGCTCAGATCTAATTTTTTCACCATAAGGTCTACCTCTTCCTATAGGGAATCTACCACCTCTACCTCTTTGTCTTTTCTCATGTATTTTTTTCAATTTCTCCTCATCTTTCAATGTGAATTGATAAGCCTCTTCAATGTTCTCCAATTTGACCAAACTGATTTATTCTTGGATGGAAACTCTTAGTCCATTCAGGTACCTAGAAATTATTTCCACATCATCTTCATCATGTCTAGATATGATATCTAATCTATAGAATTCCTCAGTATATTCTTTTACTGAGCTATCTTTCTACCTCAAACTTTTCATTCACGTAACTAAGTTAATCTGATAATCACAAGGTAAAAACTTTCCTTTCAATTTATTCACCATTTTGTTCCATACCTTAATTTTGTCTTTGCCTTTCCTCTTTATGTCCAACTACAGATGTTCCCACCATAAGGATGCATGACTTTTCAACTTTGTGCTTCTAATTTTCACCTTCTTTTCCTCAGGAACATTTTCATATTCAAAATACTTTCCATCTCAGTGATCTAGTCCACCAATTCATCTGAATCCAATTTTCCACTATACTTGGGAGGATTAAAGTGTGGTGTAGACTTTAGATTTGTCAAAGCCTCCAACAATATTTCCTCACCTTGATCCATCACCGGTGTAGGTTCTACATCACCTTGTTCTTCCTCAATTTCATCATCACTAACATCTTCAAGATGTCTTCCTCTTCTCTGGGTTGTTTCAACAACTTCTAATCTAGAAGCAAGTTTTCTAAACATGTCTGCTAATCCTGGATCTGTATCTCACCTCCCACGAATCATCTTAAAACCTTATGTAATTGCAGGCTAGATCACAATCTGCTACCCCACAAAAAATCAACTAGGGTTTGACAAAAAGGAACCCTCAAACCTAGATTTACAAACCTAGATCCAGATCTCACCTCACTTTGATACCACCTCATGCAAGGGAGGATAGGGAGAGTGGCCAAAGGCACTCCCTAACTAGGTCCACCTTGTAGAGATCACATGCAGAAGAAACAACATACGAGTGAGAGAGTGAATGTAGATACAATTCATATATTAACTTCAATTTTATTCATACATGTCAGGTTGCAAGGCCTTCCCAGTTTAGGCCAGATATTACAATCAAGTACATAATTCCTCCAACATGTGAGGATTTTGAAGTAATCTCTAATCTTCCAACTTCTATCTTCTAACTAAAACTGACTCCTAAACTACAACTAAAGATTACATTATATATAAGAGGATATCGAGCAAGTCACCCTTTAGATCCACCATCAATGGAAGGAACAACTAGATCTAGGTCCACACGCTTTCCAATGATAGATACCAACATTAAATTCATGACCAAAATTAATTTCAAGAGTCAACCTCAATAAAAATCCAAAATAAACAACTTGGTAAGAAAGGATAACCAAGTGCCTAAAAAGCATCACCGAGCATCAGGGAAATTTACCGAGTGCCAGAGATATAACCGACCAACACTAGTAAACAAAGGAAACCAAGCAACACTAAACCAACTTGGTCAAAGAAGGAACCAAGCAACACATGAAAACTTCAAACATATTTTTGGTGACACAAGATTGCCAGAGACTCGAGATACTTCTACATTAGTCAGATAGATCAATCGATTCCTTAGTAGCTAGATCAACATCATCTGAGTGGAGTCTTTTACCCTTCATTTTTTTTTTCTTCTTGGGTATGGCTACCAATACTAGTTTATCAGCTTCTACTCAAGCTATGAGGATTGTAGTCCATAGTAGTTTTCTATTTTCATCTACCTCCTCAATCTTTCCAGCCAAAATATTTAATGCTCTATTTGTGACCAAAAATCTCTTTGAATATTGTTTCATTAAAGCCTCAATCTTGAGAACTAATAAGGTTGGCTTAGCCAATATTAGTGAATGTTCCCTCATCTTTTTCTCAGCTTGTGCAAGGCATAAGTCCATCTTGTTGATACTTTTTCATAGAAGTTCTTAGGTACATACTAAGAAAATTCAATGGGTACCTTTTTAAATTTGATCATCATATGTATGATTTCTTCTTCAATCTTTTCTTGGTCCTCGGTATCCATATGTACATACCCAATTAACTTCGGGTTACTTTGGCTGCTAGTTTCCTTTATCATTTCAGCCAATTCATCAATATATTGGTCCTTATTTACAACAACCTTAAAGTTATCTTGATCTTCCTCTTCATCATCATCAACATCATCTTTATCTCTAATTAGTTTTCTCCTCTTCTTAGGTAGCTTAGAGGTGGCTTGTGCACCTCTCTTTTTCTTTTGATATGGCTTTGTAGGAGTGGGTCTAGAAAGTTTTACAATACCTTTCTTTGCAGGTGGAGAAGCAACAGCAGTTGTGAACCTTTTCCTTTCTCTTGTTTGTGCTTCTACTTCCTTCCTCTTTCCTATGGGCTTGACCTATGTAGGTATGTCTTTGTCTGACTTAGTCTCTTCTCCATCATATTCACTATTCTCAATCAATAATGAATCCTCGATTGAATCTTCCACCAGATTAACCTCAGATGCTTCATCATCTTCTACATCATCACCGAATTATTTTACTAACTTATCCATCATTTTATTTGATTTCTTATTCACCTTTACAACTACAAGATCTGTTTGTAT
Source organism: Chamaecyparis obtusa (assembly GCA_027943335.1). Classification (NCBI taxonomy): domain Eukaryota; kingdom Viridiplantae; phylum Streptophyta; class Pinopsida; order Cupressales; family Cupressaceae; genus Chamaecyparis; species Chamaecyparis obtusa. The sequence goes on along the minus strand of BSBK01009621.1, from coordinate 31,010 downwards.
CCTTTATTTGGCCTCTTCATAGATACCAAACCTAGTTTCCTATGGATCTTTGGGCTTGGCTTATAAAGCTTTAGTAACTTGGAAGCCCAGTCAATGTCAAGTTCATATCACATCAGTGCCAACCATATTGTTCTCGATTCAATAGCCTTGATTAGAGTGGTGTCAATATCCACTAAGAAATAAATGTCTTCTTTGTACCTCTCAACCAGCTATCCTAGTATTTTGCTTCTTTTATGCATTCATTCCTTAAATTATTCAAAATATGAACCCATAATACTAACAAAATGTCGTCCCAAACTCTGAATGTGATCATTAAGTTGCAAAATGACTGGTCAGTCTATATCCCATTCCACATGACTAATTGAGGGAAATAAATTTTGCACATAAAAGAATATGCAAACTAATAGCGAACCAAACTTACAAGTGTTATTCTTTTTCATTCTGACGATTCTCATATTCTCCTCCAATTGTTTCATTAAGAGCTCGGCAAGGTCGAATTGAAAGCCTTTCTTAACAATTTTGTAAGAAATATAAATTGCACCACATGGAACATTGTTCAGTCTATTGGATCAAAATATTTTGTACCTAACTCCATAAGCATCAAATCTAGTCTTAGGATCAGAAATAGTGTTGACTTTCATGCCTCTTCTATCCCATTCAGCTCCAGTCAACTTTGCAATCTCATCCTTCGGTGCACTTCTCAATTCTTTGACCTTGTTAGTTATAATGTAACTGGTGATATCATGAATGATGTCTCTTACATGATTGTATCTAGTTCATCCAACCATAACTTTCCCTCATGCACATGACTTAATACAATCCCGATCCATTCATTCTTAATAATCCTTGGAAAGTACATGGCATTCACCAAACCCATCATTTGTAAATGCACCATGTATGCTCATCCTTGAGCTTTCCATCTATACATAACTCCTGATAGGTGGATTGTAGTTCAAAGTCCCCCAACTTCACCGATCTTATGGTGAATATATGCACAGATATTCTGTACTAGCTAAACCCTAGTTGGTATGCTTGAGAATGCTCCAGTTTTATCAGTTTACAAAGCAACCTCTGGATGTAATTTATACTTTGGTTCAGTGTAGGTTGAAGACTTGATCAATGAAACCTTCTTCATGCTTCCACTTTTAGATTTAGTGGCATTTGATGAGGATGCCATCATTTTTCAAATTAGGGTTTCAAGAAATACATTAAAATAGCTTGGTAGATTTCAAACTTACTTTAACCATGAATTCTCATCTTAGAAATCCTTCAAATCATTTCTCAAATCACTCTTGAATCTGTCTACTAAGTTCTCACTTGAAATTGCATGTTCTTCATGTTCACAATGTGAGAAATAACTAAGTTCACCATGTATTCATAGTAAAATTTCAAATTCTCGCTCAAACTTTCTGCCTTAAATGCTTGACCTGACATAGCTTGGTAAGAGTAGTTGTACTCAGTTTATACTTTAAAAGATCATATGTGTGGTTAACACTAATATAAAACTCAGTTAATAGGACAACTCGATTAACCTTACCAATAGTTACCAACTAGAAAATACATACTCGGTCTTTCTTATACCTACTATTCACATTTTGAGCTCTAAACATATAAACCCATAGTGCATCTTCTTTCATGCAAATTTGGTATTCAATCACTAGATATAAGGAATTGTTCATTAGATATAGCCAATTTGAAATTTAGTTCCATACATACCTTTTATAATTTAGGTGGAATTGGTGATGTCACCCAATCCAATGGATGAGGTGTCACTAAATGCATTGCTTGATCCTACAAATTATCACTTGATTCTTTACTCCACATTTGATTCCTTATGCTCATGATTTCCATAATTGTATTTCCATTTTCATTAGCTTGTGTCTTTGGTGCTCGGTCTTTGCAGTACTTAATTAAGTGACAAACTTTGTGACAATGTAAACATGCCATACCAGTCCTTCTCTAGTTGCGAGATCTACCTCTCAAATTCTTTCTCATGTAATTTTCTGCTATATGTCCATACCTGCCACATTCTATGTAGTTAACCCATGTATTATAATCCAAAGTATGTGCATTACCTTTCCTTCTTAGTTGATATGCTTTATTCTGTTCTTATTGGTGTCCAGACTTGCTTCATCTTTGTCCTGCATTATTGTGCAATGTGTCCATGCATGTTGCAAGTGTGGGAGTATTTCTCCATGTAGGGTTTCTTAGGAGTCTTGTTCAACTTAGATCTACACTCATGTGTCGGGTGTCCATACTTGTTACAGTTATAGCAATAACCATTAAAATTAGGAGTGGATTTAAGAATAAATTTTTCTTTTCTCCTGTAAACATTAGATGTGTGGTCCAGTTTTCCATAATGATAACATGATAGCTTCTTGGTCTTTTGATTTGTGTAGGCATTGTTATTTTGTTTAGCTTGTCTTAATGATTCTTCTTTCTTAGTATATCCTAAGCCAGTTGTGCTACCAAGTCCTCTTTGACTAATCAAAAAGTTATCTATTTTCTTTGAACTATCTTCAACTTTCTCGATCATCTCATTATGTTGTTGTTGCATTTTGACTTCATTTTCCAATATTTCATTTTATTCTCTTAGTTCACCGATATCTTCTAGTTTCTATGTAAGCTCACTATTTACTTGGTTAACTTCCTGACTTATGACAACCATCTGATTGGATATTTCAAACTGATGCTCGGTGAGTCTCAGTATCTAAAATTCCTTCTCTTGTAGCTTCTCAATCATTTGTATCATGTCTTTAATAGCCAATTTTCTTTCTTGTTCTACTTTCCTAGCATTGTTCATGACATCAATCATCCTAACTATTTGTATCTCTTCATTGATCTGTAGAGCTTTGACTTGTTCAGTAAGATGTAGGTTCTTTTCAGATAAATTTGATATTGCTCCTTTAGATGCATCAAATATATTGCCAGATCTAGATCTAGATATCTCAAATGGGTCATCTTTGTCTTCTTCATGATAATCAATTTCACTTTACCGAATTACCATATCCTTCATTTGAATCAATAACTTCTTCAATTTATCTTTGGCTTTCTTGAATTTTTCAATGAAGATTTGCATCTTTATCCTTTGATTTCCAATAGTCTTGTCCAACTTATATATTTACATCCTTAGATCTTTACCTCTTTAGTGGTTAAACTTCCTTAACAAGAGATCTAGCTCTGATACCAATTGTTGGGATTGGAAAGATAAAGTACTGAGAGGGGAGGGGTGAATCAGTACCCTCAAAACTTTTAACACTTAACACTTTGCAATAGTAGATATTAACTAACTAGCTGATTCCATTGTTTGTAACATACATTCATATAACTGAAAATGTAAAGTGCATGTAAAAATAATAATAAATCATACATGAAAGTAAATACTCATGACATAGATATTTTGGTTACACAGAAACCCTTGTTAGAAGGTAAAAACTGCGGTGGGGATGACACCAACAAATCTTCACTACTGTAGTCAATAAAGTATACCAATTAAGGCTACAATTGTTGATCACTTTTGATGATCTTACCCTGTTAGTAGTAACAAAAGATCATCTAGATATACCTGGTTAAAGGATTTAAATAACACAAAGTATGTGTGTACTCGGTTAAAGGATATTTAAACAAGAACTGTTAAGTTCACTCTCTTAAGAGATTTTGATTCTGCTACAATGGTTAAATTGATAACAGTAAAGTATCTGTAAAATGACAAATTCAACTTCTCAAATTCAGATCTTTGAAATAGCAAATAGATATAGCGTCACTGTGATGTATGTGCTCTTTTTTTTTGCTCAATGGCCTTGTATGTTTTTTTGATAAATTGATTCTTCCTCTTGTAATCCTTCTATCATAAACCCTTGTCTAATCTCCTGATGTCCTTAGTGCGGCTACTGCTTCATGATACTTGATCATAATGATTGATGACCTAAAACTGATTGAATATCTTGATGAACTAAAGAGATAATGATTACAGATCACCAAGCTATTAAAGTGATATGTAAGATTATTAAATCGGTCAATATGTTGTCATTGATATCAGCTACTTTTGACTATACTTATCATGATAGTTACAAACATCTAAACATCTGTAGAAGGAAGAAATGGGATATATACATAAGGAAAAGATGGATATGATAGAATTTAGAGATGATCTAAGGGAACAAATTGAAATGTGTTATTAACACATCTGTTGAGGAAGGTTGAAGTGACAAAATGGATGATGGGGATTAAGAGGATAAATCTAATGGTTGATTTGAAAATGGTTTACTTGTCTATTTAAGAGATATGAGTTTCATTTATGAAACATACTAGATAAAATAGATAATGTAGAAGATTTCACGTGAAGATATTTTTCATGCATTCTTGATCAAACTGGTTACAGACATAACCGAGCTGCAGGCATAACCGAACATCATAGATATATATACATCGAGTGAAGTAAGTTGAAGGATATGAGGAAGTGAATTGGTTATTGATTAGAAGAGTTTTTATGAGCTTAGCATAGATCTAAATATTTTCAAATAGAGTTGTATTTGAATCATATCAGTATTGTATCAATTTAACCATTGTTAAAACAAAATATCTTAATCGAGTGGACTTAACATTCTTAAATTGTATTTCCATATGACATTCAAGGAATGTTAATTGTTTTCCTATTAACCCCATAGTGAATGCTGGTCAAAAGCTAACTATTAGTGATAAATCCTGTAACTAGGTCACACCTGACAGTGTGCATTGTAACCTTTAACAGGGTTGGCTCCTAACCAAGCTCACTTCAGAAAAGTAAAATATTATTGGGTTACTGGTCCTAGGTGGTTTTTCCCTTAGCAAGGTTTTCATGTTAAATCATTGTGTTATGTGTTATTTGTTATGATCATTTTTCTATCATACTTTACATGTTGGATATTTGATTAATCGGTAAAGACAGTTTTGGATAAATATTGGTATTCGGTAAATGATCAGAAAGATAATTATTTTATCTTACTGAGTTTTTTGAATTGTTGAATAAGTTTGAAAAAGTACATCTAAGAGATTGGGACTATAGGATAGCTAATTTAACTGATCCCCACTCCCCCCTCTCAGTTATCTAACAATTGGTATTAGAGCATTTTGGTTGCTTGGAGGAAAATTTCAAGGACTTGAGAAAAAGATCACAAGATGTATAAGAGGAAAGTGCCTAAGCTTAACAATGACAACTTCATGACATGGAAAAGTAGGATGAGGCTGCACATATCTAGAATTGGAGAATATGCTCTACATTTTCTAGAAAGTGGATACATACAACTGACTATTGGACCCTTGATAGTTGATCATTTGAGAGATGGACATGAGCACAATATAACTATGATAGAGATCTCTTCTACTCTAACTGATGTTGAATTTGAAGATGTCAAAGCATACACTACAATGAAAGAAATGTGGGACAAACTTGCACTAGTTAATGGTGGTGATGTAAATGTAATGAGAGTTAGAACTAAAAGCATAAGAGGCAAATTTGATGATATGAAGATGAAAGAAGGTGAGAACATCACATAATACTCTAACCGAATCAAAGAGGTGGTCAATGCTATCTAAAGAGAAGGAGGTATTATTTCTGAATATACTATTGTAAGTAAGATACTAAGAACCTTGCTGCTTATCTATGCTATTAGAATCTCTGTTATTCATGAAATGAGATCTGCACCTGACAATAATCTTACACTTGATAGTTTGATTGGCAAGCTGACTACTTTTGAGTTGAATAACTATGACAATAGTGTTATACCAAGTGTTGAGTCTTCTTTTATGTCATCCTTGAAGATTCGTAAATCTAGCAGGAAGAATAACATAAAGAATCAAAGTGGCAGTGACAGTGAAGATGAGCTTGATGAGCTTGAAGAACTTATGGCTAGAAGATTTCAGAAAGGTAAAGGAAGGTACAAAGGAAAGTTACCTTTAGCTTGTTTTAATTGTAAAGAGATTGGCCATATGGCTACTAGATGTCCTAATAGGAAAGAAGGAGATAAAGACAATGACCGATCTGGTGATGGAAAATTTGGTAGAAGAAACAACTAAGACTACAAAGACAAAGGCAAGAAGGCATGTTACCTTGCTGGAGAAGATGATAATGACACTGAAACCTACACTAATGATGAAATTGAAGTGGTATTTGTTGCAATGAAAGATGATTCACAAGAAGAAGAAAGGTATGTAGAAATATCCCTTCTATATAAAGTTAGCAAGAATGATCTTTGGATTATTGATAGTGGATGTACACAATACATGACTGGTGATGAAGATAAATTTGAATACCTTGAACACTACAATGGAGGATCAGTTAAAATGAGAAATGATACACCTTATCAAGTGAAAGGAAAAGGATTTATCTTGTTGAATGATCAGATTAGATGTGATATTGCATATTGGGTGAAAGGACTTAGCTATAATCTATTGAGTGTAGCACAACTAAATAACTCAACTCACCGAGTTTCATTTGAAAGTAAGAAGGTGAAAATGTAAGATGAAACCGGAAAGCTAGTCGGTACTGGTGGAAAATCCAAAGGTAATCTATTCTATCTAGACAATGCTGAAAATTCTTGTTTGTTGGCTAGAAATGAAGATGTATGGTTATGGCATAAGAGACTATGTCATGTCAACTTTGATAATATGGTTAAGATCAATAAGAGGAGAATAGTTAGAGGTTTACCAAGTCTAACTAAACCTAATCATGTTATGTGCAATCAATGTCAAAAAGGAAATATTAATTAATATAGTTTTAAAAGAAAAGACTATTCATCTAAAGCTATTTTGGAGTTGGTACATATTGACTTATGTGGTCCTATGAGAACTAATAGTTATTATGGTGACAAAATATTTCATTTTATTTATTGATGACTACTCTAGGATAATGACAGTTATGTTCTTAAAAGAGAAATCTAAAGCTTTCAAATTGTTTAAGTGGTATAAGGCTAAAGTTGAAAGGGAAACTAGGAAAGGTTTAAAATGATTAAGATCTAATAGAGGAGGTGAGTTTATTTATGATGAATTCACTAACTTCTTTAATGAGCATAGAATTAAAAGATAGGTTTCTGCACCGAGGACACCACAGCAAAATGGAATTATTGAAAGAAGCAAATGATCTATAGTTGATTGTGCCAGAACATTGATGATTAAGAAAGATATTGTACAAATGTACTGGAGAGAAACTGTTAGCAATGTTGTATACACCTTGCACCTAGTTCAACTAAAGAAAGACACAAATAAGACACCTTATGAGTTATGGTTTGGCTACCAACCAAAGGTAAGTTATTTCATAATTTTGGAAGTAGATGCTACATTCTAAAAGATGATAGAGATGGTAAATTTGACTCTAAAGGTGATGAAGGAATATTTCTATGATATTGTACTAAGAGTAAAGCATACAAATGTTTGAACAAGGCTACTAATAAAATGGTTGAAAGTGCTAATATGAAAGTTGATGATTTTGCTCAAAAAAATGATGAAGAAAGAAGAAAGGAACCAGAAGACTATGGTAGGTTTACATATGTTGATAATCTAGAATATCTACCCAAACCATAGGCTGATTCTACTGAGTGACGGGAAAATGCTACCGAGAATCATTAAATGCAAATCAAGAACTAGGAAGAAGCTACCAAGGGAGAAAATGAAACTGAACCGAATGATGAGCAAAGAAGAGAAAAGGTGATGGTGAGATTTGTTAGAAGACACCATCCTCATAACCAAATCATTAGAGACAAGTAAGATGGCATGATGACATGAAGTAAGTTAAGATAGAACACATGCTTATTTTGTGAATTTGAGCCTAAGAATGTTAGAGATGCACTTGAAAATGAGGAATGGATTAAGGCTATGAATGAAGAAATTAAATAGATTGAGAAAAACAAGACATGGACATTGGTATTGAGACCGACTGATAAAAATGTAATTGGTACTAAGTGGATTTTTAGAAACAAGTTAAATGAGAATGGTGAGGTAACTAGGAACAAAGAAAGACTTGTATGCAAGGGATATGCACAAGAAGAAGGAATTGACTATGGTGAAACTTTTGCACCAGTAGCAAGACTTGAAGAATTCCAAATATTACTTGCATATACTACACACAAGGTATTCAAAGTATATCAAATGGATGTGAAATCAGCATTTCTAAATGCTATTCTTGAGGAGGAGGTCTTCATAGAACAACCTGAAAGTTTTGTTGATCTGAATCTGAAGAACATGGTATGCAGACTACACAAAGGACTATATGGACTAAAGCAAGCACCGAGAGCATGGTATGAAAGATTACATGCTTATCTTATCAATATTATCTTTGTAAGGACAAGTGACAATAGTAATTTGTACATGAAAGGAGAATTTGATGACAATATTTTGATTGCTCAATGTTTTGTTGATGACATAATATTTGGAGGACATGATCTTATTTGCAAATCGTTTGCTGATGAAATGAGAAAGGAATTTGAAATGTCAATGTTTGGAGAGTTTAAATTCTTCCTAAGTTTGCATATTATAAAATAGAATGATGGGATTTTCATCACTCAATCAAAATAAATTAAGGAAGTGTTAAAGACTTTTGGCATGGAAGATTCAAAACCCGTAGGAACACCAATGGTGACATGATGTAAGATGACAAAGGATGATGTATCAACCAAGGTAAATTAGACATTGTATAGATCAATGATTGGAAAAATGATGTATGTGGTACACATTAGGCCTGATATAGAACATAGAGTTGGGATTGTGGCAATATTTTCTGCTAATCCTAAATATTCACATATGCTTTCTATTAAAAGGATTATGAGATATTTGAAGAAAACTGAAGACTATGGTTAATGGTACACAAAGGAAGGCAAATTTGAACTCTGAGTTTACACTAATGCATATTGGATTGGAAACATTGATGACTGAAAGAGCACAACTAGTGGGGCATTCTTTTTGGGAGAAAGGCTTGTGACATGGATAAGTAAGAAACAAACGTGTATTTCTTAGTCTATTGTTGAAGCAAAGGTATGTTGCTACTGTTGCTAATTGTTCAAATATTACTTGGATAAAATAAGTCTTGGAAGGAATGAACGAGGTGATCACTGATCCAGTGATTATATATTGTGACAAAACTAGTGCTATACACATTTCCAATAATCTGGTGATGCATTAAAAAAAAACCCATATCTATTAAGTATCACTATTTGAGGGAACAAGTACAAGAAAATAATGTGAAACTAGAATTTGTGAAGTCTAAGGAACAACTTGCTGATATTTTTACCAAGCCCTTACTAAAGGACACTTTTGAGTACTTGAGGACTAGACTAGGGGTCTGTCCCTTGTCTATTGGTAACTAGGGTGATCAGGAGGTTTCATCAACCTATAATTTATCAGAAAATCATTCATGTTGATGCACATAGCTCACACTTTAGGTTTTCTAAGGCTGTGAAAGATTGTAGAAGCTAGAACATAGAAATTTTTATCAGTACATGAAGGGACTTGATTTGGACTGAAAAATAGAGAACAACTTGTCTACTACAGAGTTGTTTATATTCTTTGGCAATGTTGTCAAAGGGAGAGAGATTTATATAAAATATCTTTTTATGAGAACATGTGAATGAATTAGAGAGCTAGAAAAGATCAAATTTGTAGGGAGAGTTTGCATGGAATGTTGTTTGTAGTGATTAAACATCTTAAATATCAAGCTAGAAAGAGCTTACCAAGATACAATATTTATTTGTATAGTTGTAGAATAGATGTTTGGTATGTGTATGGAATATTTCATATTGTTTGTGTTGCCATCAATTCCAAAGGGAGAGATTGATGACCTACAACTAATTGAATATCTTGATGAACTAAAGAGATAGTGATTAGAGATCAATGAGCTATTAAAGTAATATATAAGATGATTAAATTAGTTAATATGTTGTCATTGATGTCAACTAGTTTTGATTATACTTATCATTATAGTTACAAACATCAGAATATATGTAGAAGGAAGAAATGGTGAAAAAATGAGACATCTACATAAGAAAAAGATGGATATGACAGATAAGGATAAGGTATACATTGGGTAACGTATTGATGAGTCTATGGAATTATATTGCTGACTTGATCATGTTACATTATTCTATTATGAAGAAGAGATATGAATTGAATAAGTTAATGTGGTCGGTAATTGAAGATTTTTGTATAGACCAAGTCAGTCTTGTGTATACTAAGTAACAGTAATAACCGAGTTAGTTATCACCAACACAATCAGCATTGACCAAGTATGGATGAAAACATTAAATTCTAGAGCAGTCAACTGAAATTGATGAGCTGGAAATTGTTACAATTTTGAGGTAATAGATGAAGTTTGTTATAAGATCTACGACTGACAAAATTCAATAAGAGATTGAAACATGTTATTGACACATCTGCCTAGGAAGGTTAAAGCGGAAAAATGGATGATGAAGATTAAGAGGAAAAATCTAATGGCTGATATGAAAATGGTTTACTTGTCTATTTAAGAGACATGAGTTTCATTGTTGAAACATGCCAGATAAAATAGAGATTGCCAAAAATTTTGCATGAAGATATTTTTCATGCATTCCTAATCAAACTAGTTATAGACATAACCAAGCTACAGGTGTAATCGAGCGTCATAAATATATATATTCACTGAGTGAATTAAGTTGAAGGATATGAGGAAGTGAATTGGTTATTGATCAGAAGTGTTTTTATGAGCTTAACATAGATCTGAATATTTGCAAATAGTGTTGTATTTTAATCAAATCAGTATTGTATCATTTTAACCATTGTTACAAAAAATTATCTTAACTAAGTAGACTTAATAGTCTTTTTTATTTCTATATGATATTCAAGGAATGTTAATTGTTATCTTGTTGACCCCATACTTGAATGTTGGTCAAAAGCTAACTTTTAGTGATAAATCATTTAACTAGGTCACACTTGACAATGTGCATTGTAACCTTTAATAGGGTTGGCTCCTAACTGAGCTCACTTTAGAAGAGTGAAATATTTTTGGGTTACCGGTCCTAGGTGGTTTTTTCCTTAGCAGGGTTCCCATGCTAAATCATTGTGTTATGTGTTATTTTTTATTATTATTTTTCTATCATACTTTACATGTTGCATATTTGATTAATTGGTAAAGACAGTTTTGGATAAATACTAGTATTTGGTAAATGATCATAAAGACAATTATTTAATCTTACCAAGCTATTTGAATTATTGAATAAGTTTGAAAAAGTACATTTGAGATATTGTAACTGTAGGATAACTGATTTAACTGATTCACCCCCCCCTCCTCAGTAATCTAACAAATGACATCTCTTACAAATTTATATCAAATAATCTTGACCTAATTAGGGTTTACAATCTTAGAAAACCTAAGATCAATGATGTATAAAAATAACTTAGATCTAACAATTACATAACAATCATCAAAAAAGTTAATGATTACATCCATATTAAATATGTCTTGATCTTGGTAAACCATTTTCTAATCAGTGTGAACCGCTTGCATAGATGTATGTGTCATTCCTGATTAGTATCTCATTTCCTAGATAACTCGATAATCACTAGATTCCCTGTTTGGTTTATTAATGATGCTCGATGTGTATGAATGCTTGTTAATCACTGACTTGGTACTTGGTAATAGCTTGTCGCTCGGTGAGTGTGCTCGGCCAAACCTATATTCAGTTAACTTGAAGTTTTGCCTTGTCTTTACTCACTCTAAAGGCTTTGTCTACTTGATTAACTGACTTGTTTATTTCCTTTACCAACTGAATAACTGATTGATACTAATGACAAACCATTAATTTTCAAATAGAGATAACAATTCCTCTGCTCGTGCCCATGATGAATTGTCTCATACTCTAGTATTTAATGTGCATACCTAACACAAAATAAGCACAAAGTTTTTTATAAAGTAAATTTGGAAATCCATATTGTTGTTGGGTGGATTATCAAAATCCATCCACCAATGATTACAAATGTTGTCTTACATACTAGAGTTCATATACCATCTCATGAACAACATTGGTTTTTTGGTATCACACGGTTGTCCAACACAGGGATATTTTGTTATTACAAGGGGCTTCATCCCCTCATAATCTAGCCCATCATTAAAATGCTCGCATGCATGGAATCTCACCATCAAATTAAAACATTATGTTTCATAGTGAGGGTTTCTATATTCTCTTTTATTGAATCCATTGTATTAAATATTGGGACTAATCTAGGGATCATGTTATAAACATCTTTGATACCCCTTAATTGATTTGGATTATTAGTTATGAGGTCTTGTATAGGCCGAGGGTTTGTAGCTAGAGGGTTTTGTACATGTGAGTCTATGAGCTATGAGTTTCTATCCTATAGGTTTTCAAGGTGTGGGTTTCCAAGCTTAGGATTATCAATGTTATCTGTCATACCTAATTAATTCACATTTTTTTACAAATGAAATATAGTTTAAACAATATAAACAATTTGTTTTAAGAAAACCTAATTTGAACAAAAACATAAAAAAATATAATCAAAGATGAAAATAACTAACAAAAAATGGATAAAAATGGAACAAAAATCATACTCGATGGTTGATTTGAGCAAAAATTGTCATAAAAGATTGGATATCAGATGCATTTTCTTACAAAAACCATAGGTAAAAATGACCCATGATTGTTGAACAAGTGGATTTTCTATCCATAGGTATTGGATATCCATTACGTATTATATATCTGATACCAAAAATAACTTTTTCCAAAAATATATCTCCCCCCATTAATAAAAATAACAATTTCTAGAGAATGACTGCCACCCCCAAGGACAAGACAATCCAAATTACCCTGCTCCATATACAGGGCCTTTATTAAAGGGTATACGTCATATATAGTTTTTTTATTCCACAATCTCAAAGGATATGAATATGCCCTAAATCTAGATGAGTGGATGATTTTTGTCGTGCAAGTAATATGTGTAGGGTACGACTACTTAGATTGGATTGCCTTAATTAGTGATAATTTACATGAAATGATTACCCAGTTCCTATTTAATAAGTTTTTCTATATGTCCCCAAATTTTTTTTATGTCCTAGCATGTACCTGATATTGGACCAAACTGGTGTATGTTGAAACAATAAAATAGGATATATACAAATCTACGATTTCTATCCTAGCATACAATTGCTAAAAAACTACTCAAACTTTGTGAGTGTCAATGAAAATAAAGTTAGTAAGGAAAATGTACGGTCACCCAGAACAAAGGATCTCCCCAAGTCAGGTTCTCTAATATACAAATTTATGTCACTTTCTTCGTATAGTTTCTGACTTTTATCTATCTTAGAATTGAAGGTTTCAATGACTTTCCTTAGAAATTCCCCAGTAATACAGATGACAACATTATTATAAATAAATTATATAGATATATTTTTGAAATAAATAAAAGACACGTAATGAGGTTAAAAGGTTGGGTATCCAATTTCCTACTTGTTTGGGGATATACAGTTTTCAATCAAAATTGAATGCTTTGAACATGATAAATGTAGTACAGAAATACAAAATTTACACTTATAATTTTTGAGGATGCATTTTGACCCAAAATAATTTATCAAGAATACTCTATTTATTGGAGTTTCTTACCATCATATGAGATAATTATAAGACTTTTTAGAAGATTGTTAAGAAGACCAAGAAATTAGAAAGAGGAGTTGGTCAAGGATGACATTAAAGAAGATAGTTTGTTATCCCCTCCCAATTGATGTGATTGGCATCATTGATGATGAGTATGATGTATTTGATACTATGTACACTCTAGAAGCACATACACTATTATTGGACCTAATTGAATAGATTCTACTAGAAGAGGATAACTTGGATTAGAGAATGTGCATGGTAATTAAGAGAATCCAAACATGGATCCCAAAGAAAAAAAGAAATGAAAAGAAGTCCATTTCTACTAGAAGCACCTAGCCTTCAAAATAAAGTAGTTTAGTTCAACCTAGCACATTGTCCACTACTACTATTACACAAGCACAACCTTCAAGAAATCCAGGAGGGGATGAAGATGAGAACCTCTTGAAAAGGATCTAAATCCCAAGACAACATGTGTTGATGGCTCATTAAATGATCTAAATCCCAAGACAAATTGAACTTGTCTGAACCGGATGTATGATATATTGGATAAATATCACCTTAATGTGTAATATAATGCTCTATGTTCTTCTTAGTAGCCTTGAATGTTTCTAATAAAAATGAATAATATCTCTGATAACTGCTCTATCATGTAAACCCTTGTTTGAATTCTGATGTGTTGTAGGCAGCTACTTCTTCATGATCTCCTTCTCATTTCTTTATGTCAAAATGACATCAATTATAATTATATAGCAAACTGTTTTGACCTAATTAGGTTTACAACATCTTATAAAACCTAAGATCTACGGTGTACAAAAATAATCTAGATCTAACAGTTACATAGGAATCATCACAACATTTAATGATTACATCCATAATAAATGTGCCTCAATCTTGGTAAACCATTTATAGATCCATGTAAACCATTTTCATAGATAAATGTTCCATTATTGATTACTATGTTGTTTCCTGAACAACTCGGTAAACATTGCATTCTCTGTTTGGTGAATAACCTAATGCTTGGTGTGTAGAATGCTCAGGGTTCACTGACTCGGTGCTCTATAAACATACTTGGTTAGACCCATATACATTTAGCATTTAGTTCTGCCTTGTGACTGCTCGGTATGAAGGCTTTGTAGGTTCAACCGACTAGCTTCTATAGCTCCTTATTACATCTTTTACTAATTGATTAGCTTAGATTATCGGTTGATCTAGTTGATACTAATGACAACATCTAATGCTCAAATAGAGATAATATAAAAGGCACCATAAAATCTTGCATTTACTTCTATCACTTGTATTTGACACTTGCCATCCTTTTTTATTTCAAAATGATTTGTTAGTTTTTAAATATGGATTTATAAAAGGAATCTTTTATTATGTAATAGATGGAGATTTGTTCCAATTGGGGGAAAAAAATTTGCATATGGGAAAGGAAATCATTGAAAGGGATTGTCAGATTTTGAAATTTCCCCTGTTCTTTGAGATGTGAGTAAGAATCAATTTTGGTTTTTGTAGATATCTCAATGTCTTAATGGAATCTTCATTCAAATATGAAACTTTTCTCTCAAAATAGATTAGCTAGAAATATGTTTGTGCTGTGGATGTCTATGCACGAATTCCATGATCTTTGGTTGTGGATGTTTCATTATAATAGCTCTAAAATGTTTTTTATTTGAATGGTTTACCATTGAGTGATGTTTCTTGTTTAAGAATTTGTAGTTATGTATAAGCAATCCTTTGTGTCTACCTCTAGTTAAAATTATTTTCATAGCTATTTCATGGTATATTAGAAATTTAAGAATTTGTCTAAAGAAGGGAGTTTTGCATTGTAGAAATCAATGATAAGAGCATTTGAAGGCTAAGTGAAAACCATATTACATTATTGATGTGAAAGTATCGTAATGGAGTGTCTAGAAAGAGAAGTTAATCTATCATATTTTATCCAATCCCAAGGACAATTCCACAATGGTTCTCAATATTTATAACAAATGTAATATTTGGGTCATAACATGTTATTTTTGGATCTATGTCAAGACTTTGTAGTGCTCCAACAAGAGTAGATTCAATATTTACTCATTATGACTTATGAATTAGTTAGCTAGTGCAATGTTTAGTTTATTCACAATGGGATGTTTCTTATCTAGCATTGGTGATTATGAATATAACCCACAAATAAATACCATAAAAAATATCTTATAACTATATGGATACTACATAATATAAATTATAGATACAATGTAATTGAACAAAAACATGAGAGAATTCATTGAAAGTGACTATTTTTATCCATGAACTATTTTTACTACAATTAAATCCTACCCAAACTATAGTGAGTTTGTAATCATAGGTTTTTGAAGTTTTTTTAAATAGTCCATCAATCAAATATACATCCAAGCACATCTAGTGAAATCCTATGTAAGAAGATAATACCATTGCTTGATAATCTCCAATAGTTTATATCTCATTACAATCTTTTCTTCAAAGCATGAGATCATATGTATGAGCACAAGGTGGCCATGCAAAAAAAAATTAATGCAAATACCATTCAAATGTTAGAATTATCAAAATATTTTTTTATGATTGGTTGTTATCCCATAAGGACTTCCATCAAGTGTTAACTCAAATAGTCAAAGTCAAAGTCCTATAAATTAACATTTCCTACTAAGTGCTTAACCCTTGAAATGTTCCCAATACTTTCCTAAATCTTGACATTGTCTTTAATGGGTGTTGCAAATTTGTAGTTGGTGTCTAAATGGGAAATAAGAAGTACTTAAAGCTTCCCATGGTATTGGGAAAATCCTTTTCCTTTGGGACTTATCTATTGGTTGGAAACACTTTTTTTATAACACTTATTATATATTATGAGTGGGTAGAGTAGCCTTCTAATATTATATAAAATATTAGTCTATGTATTGAAGCTAAAATAAGTTTTCCTTGCCTCATCCAACTCCACCCTCACCTCTTAATCAAAACCAACACCTAACTTACTATTAGTTTATGTATTGAAACTAAAATATGTTGCCCATGCCACATTCAACTCCACCTTCACCTCCCCCCTCTGAGTTGCTACAAACACCTAACCCACCATTAGATTAGGAACCACCTTTTGTGCTTGGTGAAATTGTTGAAACCTCACTTCATCCATGTGGTTGAATTGTATGGCCTCAATTTTCCTATTCAGGTGAGGGGTATTTCTTACATGTCCCACACCTTCCATATTTATTAAATTCACACAGCATCATGCTCACCAAGTAGAAAAGGATAAAATTCAACAGTTTAGAAAAACTTGAAAAATCTACAAGAAATGTTTATACATTTTATTCAATTGACAAAATTACATCCTATTTAGAAAAATATCTCTCAACATAATTTGCATATTTTTTTAAAATATAGATGTACTAGTATTAATACTAAAGATTATATATAAATCCATGCATTTAGATTTGAGATAAAGAGAAATATTTAAAAAATATATGAAGACTTTTAGTACAAAAATAATTCTAAAAATTAAATTATATATTATTATATATAACTAATTTTGCAATTGTCTCGACTCTTTTTTAAATTCTAAGTGTTTGGGTTACAATAGTGGTTTCTAACTAGATAGTAATCTCACTTTTTCTTAGGGAAACTTACTATCGACAACATACTATATTATTATCATAGGGAAACTTTGATGTAGGCTATGTAGATAGTAATTATAATTTGTAGACCTATGCCATTTCCTATTGTGGACTTTCTCCTTGTTGAATAAAATATTTTAAATGTAATAATTAACTTATAAATGATATTTTAATATGAGTTTAGTTATGATATTTTTAAATTTTGGTTTGATTGGGATTATTGTTTTAGAAATTTGTAATCTTTTATTTATAATCTCAGTTTAGATTTGTAGGTTTATTTGAAATAAAATTATATTAACTCGCACATCGCTAAGAAATCTATATTAAAAATATTGAAGAAACGTATATTTTAATTTAGTTTAAATTAATTCTATTTACATTATAAAACTATTTTCATGTAGAATTTAGTAAAATTTATTTATGATTTAATAAGCTCTTCGCCCTCCACAATCTGACGTGTGTTTTACATTCCACCCAACAATGCTTCTGAGAAGGTCCGTGGAAAGCTCTTTGTCCGCCACGATCTTACCTCTGTTTTACGTTGAAACTTGTTGGTCACAAGGTTGTACACAAGAGGAAACAACTGCGAAAGCTTCTTGCCCGCCAAGATCTCGCCTTTTCACATTGCAACCTACAAGTCATAAAATTGTACATGACGTAATCTGCAAGTGCTAAAATTGTACATGACGTAATCTACAGGTAGTGAAAATGCAGAAACCACATGGAGTGGCAATTTCGTACTTGTAAGAAAGTAATGGGAAAGCTCTTACCTCGCCAGAATCTCATCTTCTTTTTATTTGTTTTTTAATTTCATCTATGTTTGTCATAAAATATTACAGGACGATCTCACCTCCGTTTTACATTGCAGCAGGCAAGCCGTTAAGTCCATTTTAAGAGACGAAGAGGAAAGTTCTTTCCTCGCGAAAGTACACAACGCTCTGTGTTTGTCAATTTTATCTTTTAAGAAACGAAGAGGAAAGTACTTTGGCCGCGAAAATACATGGGCCAGAAAACAGCGCCATGTCTCTGTCAATTCTAGCCTTTAAGACGCGGGCAGGAAAGTTCTTCTTTGCCCGCCAAAGGCTCACATCTTTTTTTACATGGATCGCTAAAGCTTACATTATTTGTATTTCCTTGTTTACTTTTCTAGTGTTCTTTCGAAACATCCTCCATCTCATGCTTCTTAGAAGATTGATCTCCCGTTAAAGACAAGTGACTTTCCAAAAACATTAAAAAAAATGACCTAGATTTTTTTAATTCAATAAAGACATAATTAAGCCTATACGAAAGTTCACACTAGCTCATAAACCTAGAAAGGGAGAAAGTTCGTACGAAGTACCCTTACTACAACAAATGAATTATTGCTAGCAATGGCATCGTGGTGTCTAATATTTAAGCTGAAGAGTGGAAGGTCAATTAGGAAAAAAAAATTGACTTTTTTCTTTGTTATATATTTTTTTTCTCGAGATCTAATATCAATAGATTCATATTATGTTTGTAAATAATATCAATAGGCTCAATTATGTTTACACATAAGAGAAGAGAGGGGGAGGGAAGAGATAACTATATAAAAAGGGAGAGAGACCGAGAGCTAGAAAGATAATCTTGAGATAAGAAGTTTTAAATAGAAAGAGGTGGAGAGAGATACATGGGTCGAGAGAGATGGACGGATAATAAGATAGAGACAGAGAGAGCAATACAAGAAAAAATATGGAGAGATAGAGAGAAAGAGATTGAGCAATATAGTGAGAGTGAGAGAGGGATATATATATATATATATATATATATATATATATATATATATATATATATATATATATATATATATATATATATAAAGAGAGAGAGAGGGAGAGAGTAAATTGCTCATCAATTCCTTTTTGTGATATTTATTTGCATATATATTATATAAATATAAAATAATAAAAACTCTTGGTTATAGGTCATAGTTTTGTAATACCATTTGATGGTTTCATGTATTATATCTCACATATATTAGTGTGAGAGATGGAGGTTGTCTAGATAAGAGTTTGTAGATGTTGAGTTACCTTTGAATATCTAGTTGGTTTCTAAATAATATATTGAGTGGATTTTAGAATCTAGGGTATTTTTTCGAAAGGGGTTTCCCCAACATAAATCATTATTTTATGCAATACATTCTATTTATGTTTTTTTCTATTAATTTTTTGTAACTATTGTAAACATCTAAAAATAATTTCAAAACCACCCTCTAAAGGTTAGTGTGAGAAGTTATTTCACTTACTTAACTTCCTTCTAAGTGGTATTAGAGCTTGATCACATTCGATTCTAGTTGTAAGTTGTTGGGTTTTTAATCTAATATAGATTTTAGTGAGAGCTTGTGTAGAAGATTCTTTATGATCTTATTATGGTAAATTTTAGATGGAAAATTTGTCAAGGAGAATAGAGATGGATATATTTTCTAGAAATAATTTTTAAATGTTTAAGATAGAGATGGAGGATCTATTATTAGATCGAGATCTATGGGATAATATTGATGAAAATGTCTTCACACTTGCAAATCCTACATTGGCTATTCACTATGATGTTATGGATAATAAAGACAGGTTTGGTTCTTAGGAGAATTTTTTTAAAATCTATTTTCATGAAGAGTCCTTTGCAAAGAAGGAATGGAACAAACTAAGTAAGATGCATCAAGCCAAATCTTTAGTGGACAAGCTTTTCTTGAGGAAGAAACTATATTCATTGAGAATAGAAGAAACTATATTCATTATTACCAAGGATTTAATATACCATATGTCTCTACATATATTAATTACTATAAAACTTATTTAATATTAATTTAAATAAAATATATATGTTAATAAATTTTAAAATTTACTTTTTATAGAACTATAAAGTTATAGATTAAAAAAAGAAGTTATGCATGCTTAACCTAAAAGGCCAACACCATAGGGGCTAGAAAAAATTAATCTTATATTGAATTTAATGTTTTTTAAAGTTTACTCTAAAAATGTGGACATGGTTCCATTTAGAGGTTTTAATTATTTTATATTGGATTTTCTGTTGGCAAATTGGATGAGTGGGATATCATAGTGTTGTCATTATGGCAACATATATATTCAGTGTTAAGACAACATGATCTAAGGAGGAAGTTCTGGAGGAGTACCTATAAAAATTGTCTAAGTATAATAGTATTTATCTGTATACACAGAGACTATTGTAATTGGTGAAGTTAACATAAGTAATTTCAGTGCATGCACACTTGAACACAGATTATACAAGGTATGTTGAAACTACATCTAAGAGTGCAAGACTATATGTGTAATACCCCTCGCATCTTATTACTGTTGAGACTATGTTTTAGCTGATACTATTTTACTTTAGTTGATTAGACTAAAAATATGTTATATTTATATTGTGATGTGTTATCAGTTATCTAGGTTGTCGAATGTTTTATGATGCAATATGGATTCTATTTTCTATTGCTTGATGGAGAAAGTGTAAATGTGAGATTTTGATTGGGATGTCAGAGGCCGTATAATTCCTCAGGCCAAGGTCCAATGGGACCCAAATGATGAGACTACAGCTACTTGGGAGGATGCATCTCGATTGCGGGATGCCTATCCTTAGCTTTTTGCAGGCTTCCAGGAGTAAGCCTAGTCCTAGGGGGGGAGGATGTAATACCCCTCGCATCTTATAACTATTGAGACTATGTTTTAGGTGATACTATTTTACTTTAGTTGATTAGACTAAAAATATGTTATATTTATATTGTGATGTGTTATCAGGTATCTAGGTTGTTGAATGTTTTATGATGCAATATGGATTCTGTTTTCTATTGCTTGATGGAGAAAGTGTAAATGTGAGATTTTGATTGGGATGTCAAATTGATCCTTGTTACTATTTTCCTCCTGGTGGATTAAATTTAAATTAGTGGCCAAGTGGATTTATGTTTTGAAATGGAATATGTTTACTTGTTTATTTGTTACTTGGAACTTAATATGATAGAAGCGGCCACAAACCAGGATGGGTATTATTGAGAGACTAGGGTAGGTTATCTAGATGTGATGTAGGGGGTGGCTTGCAATGGATCATCGAGGCCCACAAGTGGCTGACGGATCATCCATTGATAAGTTTCTTAATTCCAGTGATAACATTATAAAAATTAATCTAGTTAGGAGAACATTAAAAAGATAATTTGTGATACTTCGCCCATGCCTTAAGTGTTGTCGGTTTAGTGAGGAACCTTCTGGACTAAACTCAAGGGTGGATCATCGATATACTTGTCTTCATGAGAGATATCAATGCCACGTATGATCAGTTGAGTGCTGTCAGTTCAGTGAGGAACCTTCAGGACTAAACTCAAGGGTGGATCTGCGTGATGACACCTTCCTACTCACACCGTAGATATCCTACGTAGGTCAGTACCTCTGGTAACCCGTTTACCCTCTTGTATTAGATATATTCTCCTAGGTGATCATTGGGGATTGGTCCTTAGTGTGTGTGTGGGCCTGGTGTTATCTCCCTAGCATGGTGGGGTGGACCTCTGGGTTCCACATGGTCAGGAGGTAGTGTATCTTCACCATTGAGACTGTTGCGGTTACCCTTCTTCACCTGATCGTACACTTGGACTAATCTATCACATTTGTTGCAGATTTATGTACCCAATTATTAGAAGATATTATCTTGTACTTGTAGGAGATTTTATTTAATTAGTAATGATCCCTACGTGGATCCATGATGTATTTTGATATTTGTAATTGTATTAAATATCACTGCATACCTTACGATATGTGTAGTGGATGTAGGTGATCATGTGATGTAATGTTATATTGGTTCAAGAGATGTATTTAATTTTATTATGTACTTAAAAGTTCTTTAGCATTTGATCTTGTTAGCGTAGTGTTAGTTAGACGATGTAATACTACGTTAGGGACCCTTGAGAATGAAAAAGGAATGATGTGTTTATTCAAACCGATGTATGTAGAGCAATGTGATGCTTTATTCAATGTGCTTGTTAACATTAGTAAACAAAAAAAAATTTGGTTGCATAACTTAGCATAACTTTTAGTGTTAATCTCTTGGGTTCCCTGGCAGGGCGTTACAATATGACATGTACACACATAGATATCAATGTTTTATAGAAATAGTGTTGAGTCGACTAGAATAGAGCAACAACTGGTAATTGATTATTTTGAGTTAATGGATTATTTTTTTTATCAAAATAATGACTTAAATAATTAGGGACGGTATCCTAGATATTAACCCTAAGGCATCAAGAGTTAATACTATGTTTTGATAAGATGGAAGCCAACTGATAAGCTATAATTGAGATAGCCAGTATAAAGAGGATACTATGTTATGCAAAGTTGTAATGTGTAATGAATGATGCATGTGAATTTGCAAAGAGATTTTGTATTGATGTATTATGCAAAT
The DNA here is from genome assembly GCA_027943335.1 of Chamaecyparis obtusa. Lineage (NCBI taxonomy): Eukaryota > Viridiplantae > Streptophyta > Pinopsida > Cupressales > Cupressaceae > Chamaecyparis > Chamaecyparis obtusa. The sequence goes on along the minus strand of BSBK01009621.1, from coordinate 8,359 downwards.
TCTAATATATGATCAGATCATTGCGAGTTGATAGCAAGTTTTGTGAAGAACCTACAAGATAGATCAGAATATTTAAGATATTCAACGATAGTAAAAGGTTTTTGTATTCTATCATTTTTATTGAAGATTATTGTTGTATATTGCATGTTTGGGAAATGAGCTCATCTTGCATATATTCATATTTTGTAATACCAACTCCTAACAGGGTTGAGGCTTCTAACAAGACCTAAAGTCCTCGAACAAGGATAGAGACACTATACAGATTTAATAGACTCCTAACAAGGTCCATATCTCTAACCAGATGCTTTTGATTAGTGGATCATTTGTGGGTATCATCCCCGCCAAGGTTTTCCCTTGGCCAGGGTTTCCTTGAGAACAAACATGGTGTTATGAGTTCTTTTTTTTTATGGTTGTGCTTATTATAAAAATTATAAAGTTTAATTTCGTATGCAAGTTACAAGTTAATTACATATATCCATAAGTGGAAAAAGTAAAATTTTGTGAAATACTGATTCACCCTCCCCCCTCTCAGTATTTCCTAGGTCTAACAATTGGTATCAGAGCGCAGTTACTCAGAGAAGGCCTAACAACTTGAGTAAGATCTCTATGGATATGGATCAGTTACAAAAAAACCTAGATGAAGCTCTTGAATAGAATGATATTCTTACTAAAGAAAGAGATACTCTAAAGAACTAATATGATAGTGAAAAAGACTACATTAAGAAACTAAAAGGAAAGATAGAAGATCTAAAATCAAAGAAAGAGCCTACAAGTCAAATCAAGGATAGTGATGAAGTTTCAAAATTGAAAAAGGAGAATGAGATCCTAAAGCATGAACTAAAGATTGTAGATCTAAAGTTAAGCATGAAAGATGATAACAAAAAAGTTGAATCAAATCTGAAGTCTGAAAATACAGATCTAAGATCTAAACTTACCAAAATAATATCTGAATTTGAGTCTACAAAGTTGTAGTATGCTAAACTTGAGAAATACAACACTATTGTGAAAGGGGAACTAACTCAATCCAAGAAACATCTTGAGAAACTGTATTCTAGCAGTGGAAATATTGATGAGCCTTCTTATGATAAAACTATCCTTAGATATTTTGAAGAAAAAATCTCAAAGAAGACTGAAGAATGTAAAGAACCAGATCTAAAGATTCAACAACCTGAGAACAAGGAAGAAGAAAAACAAAACAAATTTCAAGTCTAACCAATTTGAAGATGTACCTAAACAACCTAAGGAAGATGGATCACCTAAAGAAATGCAAAGTGTGAAATTCATTTCGACACATGAAAAGAGATTATACAAGTAAGAAATTCAAACCTATCTCTAGTTATTGTTATAATTGTCATGGTTTTAGTCATAGAGCTATTGATTGTAAGAAACCTAGATCTGATGATAAAAATAATAGTAGAATGTTTAGAAATACTAACCCTATAGATATTGGAGCAACAAACAATATAAGAAATGAAGTTGTGTGTTCTAGATGCAATAATTTTGGAAATATTGCAAGAAATTGTAGATCACAAATTAGTCAGTCAAGACTGAGATATGGAAACAATGCTATAGTTTGTTAGATTCATAATAACATGGATAACACTGCGAGATATTACAGAATGAACAACATGAGGAATCCTAATCCTAGAAGAAATGTGAACTACACCAGAAGAAATAAGGATATCAACAACAATCTAAAGGAAAATAGCATTAAGATGGAAGAAGTTATATTTTTTAAGCTACACATCAATCAAGTGGATCCACAATATCAGGAAGTCAGTTAGGTGAAGCATTTGAGAGTAAGTTGGAACCAATTGTGAACTCATCTCAAACTTATTAAGCATTGTATTTCATGAATTATGCATCAGAAAAGCATAGAGTTTAGAAGAAATTGAATCAATCCTTGCAAAATTAATATAAGTTACTAAGTGATATAAGGAACCTATGGTTGAGAGAACATGAATTTATAAGCATGTATACGATCACACGAAGAGAAAGAAGTTTTGCAGGTAACCAGGAATAAATTTTTGGCCCGTGTAGACACTTATGCAATTATTGTGAAGACAATGTCTTGAAGGATTTGATAGATAAAAGAGGATTATTGACATCATTTGATCATTGAAGAATTTACAAGAGTCTTAGAGAGATAGCTAGTGTAGATTAGATTCCAAAAGTCCTAGATTTGGAAAATTTAAGGAAATTTTCAGTACAACACAACAATCATAGGTGCATAAGTTAGCTAAGAAAAGGGTTGAAAATATAATTAAAAAGATATTAAAAGATACAGGTATGACTGAACATGAATTCAACATTGTGAAGTAGACTCTAGAAACAATAAGAGATATTGGACAAAACAATGTGTTGACAGTTGCACCTGTGGCATCTAAAGAAATCCATGTTCCAGATATTCAAAATATTGATGAAGATGTCACCAAGTCTAGTGATATTAGTATGTCACTAGATAAGTCACCAGTTGTAGCAACAATAAAATATACTAGATCCACCTCCACAACACCAACTAAAAGAGTAAAAGATATGGCTAGTGGACCAAGTAAAAGGAAAAAGACTATCTTTTCTCTAGTGGAAAGGATAAGGACACAAGAGGAAGAATCACCACCCATCAAGAAAATGAGAGGTCAAGTTTCAATTCAATCGCAAGGAGAAGAAAAGGAAGGTAGTAGAAAAAAGAAATAGAAGAAGCCTAAAATTGAAAAAGTGAATCCTTTGATCATAAATGAAGGATATTTCACTATGTTAAATAAGTATTAGCACATGTACAATAACTTTGAACGACTGAATCTTGAAAATGCAGTTGTTAGGCATATGATTCTTAGTGACAAGAAATTTGAGAATATTAAAGATAAGATACTGAGTGATCTCTATGAGAAATTGGTCAATAGAAATAAAAGAGAAATAGAAGAGGATAAAGGAATAAGAGAAATGTTTGTGAGAAAATTGTGTGTAATCAAGGTTAAAGATCATTTCAAACAAATAGTGAAGAGTTTCAGCACCCATTTGAGGAGAAAAAGAAGAATAGTTCTAATCATGGGAGGAAATTATGAGGAATTCAATAAGGAAACCGAGGAAGAAATTGTGAAAGTAATGACTTCGGTACCAGGAGAAGTATTATGTGAATCAGAACAGGAAACTCAAACATCGGAAGAAAATTCTCAAATGAAAGAAACAACACTAGTACCACCACCCACCATTCATATTGATGATGAATCAATGCATGTAGAAGGCACCATCATTACCATTGACAGATAAGAAAATCCTTTCGAAGATCTAGGAGAGGATGTTGGAAATTTGGGAGAAATTGTAAATGAACAAGAAAATGATGAAGAAGAAAAGGGAGAGGATAAAGAAGAAGAAATAAAGGCAACAAAGGAAACACAAATGGAAGTCACCAAGCAAGCAGTGCATGACGAACAAGGTATAGGAAAAGAGGTAAAACCTACAAAGACTATACCCCAACACATCTAATTAGTCACACTACAAAAGGTTATAGCAACAAGCTCATCAAAGTCACCAATTGAGTCAGTATTAGTAAATTTGGGAGTTGAAGTTGATGATGATGATCAAATAGAGTTGATCTCATCTCTAAACAAGATAATTGGAAAGAACAAGAAAGTAAAGAGCCTAGAAGGATCACTACTTCAAGTAACAAATAAGATTCAATGTCTTATATCTACTCAAGTCAATAAAGTTGATCTACAAGTGAAAGAAAGAGATATTATTAAAGCTTTTGATAGTGAGTTCACTACATTATCTGATATTGCATCAATAAAGGAACAAACACTTCATGATGCACAATTATTCCAAACCACTTGTCAAAATATTAAGAATAATTTAGACAACCTTGATGTTTGCATTAAGGAATTGAGGAGATGTTTGGAGAGAGGAAGAGTGTTATATAGTCAGTGTGCTTTGTCGCACAAACATATCTCAGATATTTCAGAGAAGTTGAAGAACAAAGAAGTAGAATTGCAAGTCACAGTGAATGAGCTATAGAATCCTAGCATGAAAATCAGTGATACTGAGAAGAAAGTGTGTAAAATACATGACGAAATTAGACTATGAAAAAATGAGAAGGAAACAAAAATGAAGAGGTTTGCAGTACGCAGAGAGAACCTAACCTTGAAAATCAATAATGTGCATAATCAACTAGAAGAATGTCTTTCATCAAAGACATCATATAGAAAATTTGCCTACCCAAATCTTAGAGCAGTTGAGATAGCATCCTATGGGATATGTGAATTAATTAGTGTATCAGATTCTATTAAGGCTACATGGGACAAAGAAATTAAGAACTTGAAGGTGAATTTTAAAGATCTGGGTAAAAGTACAAACTTGTGTCACATTTTTACAAAGGAAAAAGGTCGACAACACACAAATTGTTCAACTTTAATGACATAAATGTGGCATTTGTGTTTAGAATTTGAAGATGATGTAAACTGATGAAATGTGTAAAATTGGATAAATTTTATTCCTATAGTTTTTTGTTTTTTTTAACAAGAATTGACATAGATTTTTAATTTTTGAAGTCCATTTTTTAATTGCTAAAAAATGTTGAAAATATGGGGTCTAGTTCCTGCCAAACAAGTATATACAAATAATCTTTTTTTCCTCTAATTCCAAAATATGTTATAGATGACATGTATAGCTAGTGCAAAAAAGAAGAAAGATTGGTTTTTGATGTATATTTTCTCTGATATAACAACTCAAAGTTGAACTTATCCGAAATCGACAATTTTAATCTCCCGTCAAATTTCCCTATCAAATCTATACCATTCAGAAAAAATTACATATTCTTGAAGAGGACTCTCTCCTCTAGTATTAAATATAAATTTTAAATTTTTATGATATGATTTACTATTTTTTTCTTTATTTGAAGAAGCATCTTCTCGAATGTTAAAATACCTACTTGTTGTATTTTGAAATTATAATATATTAGATCTAATCAAAATACTAAAAAATTATGTGACAATTATCCTGACTCTGAGCTCTACAAAAGGGTATTTTTATATTTTTTTAAAATATCATTAAAAAGAGTAGGAGTTATTGAAACATCACCTTTCTAAAATAATTTTATTTCTTTCGTAGTTGGAAACAAATTAGTTCAAAACATGATTTTAATAGATATTTCCAATTGAAAAAGTTGAAGCACTTATCTAATGAATCTAGCTAGACCATATGTTTAAAAAAAAAAATTAGTTAAAAATATTCAAATTCAACTCTGCTGATAAGTTAGCCTGAAACATGACACAAGTTTGCGCTTTTACCCAGATTACATTTCAAGTCTTCCAATATTACGAAGTTGAAGACAAGAAGGTATATCAAAATTTTGACCTATATATACATACTTTGACACCTTTATCATTGTTATCAAAGGGGGAGTAATATAGTATGAAAAAAATGCTTATATGTATAAGAAATAGATATGCAAAATAGTATGTAGTATGATCAAACGGTAACTATGCCTATGGCGAAATAAGTAGACATGTATGATCCACAGATCCTTTGCAAAATCTTGTAATGGCCGTGTAACAAAATGTTGCAGAATGTTGCAACTTTGTTTTAGAAATTTTGTTGTAAGTTTTTGGGACTTAGCCAATTTTCACATATGTTGCCACCAATGACAAATGGGGAGATTGTTGGCAATTTGGTTGAGTAGGATATCATGGTGTTATAATTATGGCAACATATATATTCAGTATTAAGAAAACATGATCTAAGGAGGAATTTTTGGAGGAGTACCTATGAAAATTGTCTAAGTATAATAGTATTTATTTGTCTACACAAAGACTATTTTGATCAGCAAAGTTCAGAGAAGTACTTTTAGTGCATGCACACTTGAACACAGATTATACAAGGTATATTGAAGCTACATCTAAGAGAGATAGACTATGTTGTATGTATGAACAAAGATATCATTGTTCTACAGAAATAGTGTTGAGTCGACCAGATCAAAGCAGCGACTAGTAATTGGTTATTTTGAGTTAAGGGATTATTTTGTCTATCAAAATAATAACTTGACTAATTAGGGATGACATCCTAGATGTTAACCCTAAGGCATCAAGAGTTAATACTATGTTTTGATAATATGGAAGCTGACTAATAAGCTATAATTTAGATAGCTAGTATAAAGAGGAATACTATGTTATGCAAAGTTGTAATTAATATTAAATTATTCTTAAGATATGATTATATGATTATGTTTTAATATAATTTTTATATTAAACCAAAAAGCTTTAAGTATGAAATTAGTGTCTTATATAATTTTTTTTTATATCTTAATGAAACTATTGACAAAAACAAAAAATCTATTAGTCTGACATTATTATAGTAATAATATTATGTGATTATATTTTTATTTTATATTCATTCTGATCCTTATCCTTTACAAAAAAATTGGATTTTCTGTCCTCTTTTTTGTGAATATGTACATTTTTATAATTAAAATAATATAGAATTAAAAATTTAATAATTACATTTCATTTTATTCTTCATGCTTTAAGTTTCACAAGTACATCAACCCACACTTGTTCATTAAATGGGATATTCTTCCCTTTGTTGAGCCTCTTCTATCCAAGAATCCTTTGACTCCAGTTGATACTCCCATTTGACAAGATGTTACATATAGATCTTGTGCCTAGTCTTCTTCTTCACTCAAGAATCCAGAATCTTTTCAACATGTGGCTTAGCTAGGACAGGTACACTAAGTTCTTCAACATCCTTTTCCATGTCTGTACTATACTTCTTCTCCTTGACATTTGATCCTTTATATTTGATTAAATCTTTCACATTAAAGATAGGAGAGATGGACACCTCCTTGGGTAAATCCACTTTGTAGGCGTTGGGGCCATACTTAGCCAACACCTTACATGGGCCAATCCTCTTCATCTAAAGATTTCTTGGTATGCCCTTCTGTAATCTAGCTTTGTTCAGAAACACCATCACCAAGTCTCCTATTTCAAATTGTAAGTCTCTTCTCCCTTCATCTACCTTAGCTTTAAGTTTTTGATTTTCTTTCATCAGTGATCTTTTCACTTGTTCATGGACCTCTCTCATAGACTGAGCGAAGTCATCAGCATATCCACTCACTCCTTCATGGTTTTTCAAGTCTCCAAGTTCACAAATGCCTCTAGGATGAAGCTCATATACAATTTCAAAGGGACTCTTACCTGTGGTGTTGTTTGTGATATCATTATAGGAAGATTCAGCTCTAGGGATGACTTGATCCCATCCTTTCCCATACTCTTTAGTTAAACATCTTAACAAATTACCAAGAACTTTTTTGACTACCTCTATTTGGCCATCTGTTTGAGGATGATATGTAGAGCTATGTGCCAAGTTGGTTCCTAATCTCCTCCATAGTGTTTTTCCAGAAGTGCCCCATAAACTTCACATCCCTATCTAAAACAACGCTAATTGGTAAGCCATGGATCCTTACCACTTCTCTAAAGAAGATTTGGGCAACATAGCTAGCATCATGGGTAGTTTTACAGGGTATGGAATGACTCATTTTACTGAATCTGTCTACCACAAAAAATACTATGTCTAAACCAGTCCTAGCTCTAGGCAACCCCACTATAAAATCCATGCTTATGCACTCCCAAGGTCTATTATGTGTGGGTAATAGCTGATAGAGCTCTACATTTGAAGATGTGCATTTGGCTTTTTAACATATCCCACACTGCTCAACATACTTCCTTACATCCTTTTCCATTTTGGGCCAATAATAGATCCTCTCCACTAGGTCTAGGGTCTTATTTAGCCCAAAGTGACCACTTAGGCTTCCATTGTGTTTCTCTTGGATGAGGTTTTCCCATATGGATCCTCTTGGAACGCACAATTGTTTCCCTTTAAATAGAAAACCATTCTGCAAGATATATTCAGCAAACCTACTATGAAAATAGTTATCAAAATTAGTGCATACCTTGTAAACTTATGCTCGCACTAGTACATTTGAGTCCTTTTTCCGATGGAAAGCTGTTAGAATTCTGACAATATCCCATCGATCAAGAGACACCACCCGCTATTGTAGTTTTGCAGTCAAAATCATCGACGGCTAGGATAGGAGTCATAATTAAGACAGCTATGGTCATCGCAATATGCATCCAAAGAGGACCTGCCAACATGGTGAACATGTCATCAGGTCTATCTGTTTCTGTCACAATTCTAACATAAATGCTCCATTTGCGACATATATGTTGTACATGCAATGTCTATCTTTTAGATATTTCTGACAGATAGTCATCATTTGTAGTGTTTTTCGTCAGTTATTCTCTAGTTACCATCGTAATTGCGACGGGTCACTGAATTTTTTAAATATATAAATATATATATATAATATATA